>LR812542.1:48013062-48023062 GCA_903798195.1 Danio kyathit
ATCGGCCTTTACTCTCTAACAGAGGCTTCATGTGCTGGTGAAGATTGCAGACACACATGAGAGGTCTGCTCTGACTGTGGGCTATATGTTGTGTGCTGTTTTTGAACCCAAATAAGGACTAAATGCATGCAGTGTGTAGTTTGTCTGTAATTGGCAGCATATAGGAGGCTGTAAGGATCTGTGTGTGTTCATATATGCTTATTTATTTACTTATTTTGTATAATCGCAGACGTTACAGTAGGCTATTTCACACTATCATTGATCTGCAGTTATAATCAAATCATGTTGATGAAAGGTTAGTAATGAACATTTATACACACGTATTTGTGTGTAAAGCATCTACTGTATGTTGTGAGAAGTGCTTCTCATATGATATCTGAGCGACACGTACAGCTTTACTTTGACATTTCCTCCAGTGAGAATGATGTTGACCACGCCCACCAAAAGAGTACCCTTGGTGTGTACGCTTTTTTAGATCTCAAAAAGGCCAATCGCACCTCCTGTTCTCGTGTAAATCCACCAGGGGCCGATATCGACTGATGACTGACTGAATGACTGACCAACAGACTGACGCTGACGTTCATGGTGAGCCACTAGACAAACAGCAGAAAAGCCGTCCATACGGAGGTAAGGGTCAGCTGGTAAGCGTGAAATGCAATGGCGTCATACCGCTCTGTAGCATTTGTTTTAAAGACAAAATGCAGCCACACGTCGCTCTGGCTACATAACTCGCAATCTTCAGATATGTGTATAGGGCTACGCTTTCAGAATGAGCCTCTGTTGGTCTCTACTTTTGAACACTACATTTGAAGGTAGGAGTTTAAAAAATAAGAGTTTGCCCATTATTGTCTAATAATGGAGCCTTTTCACAACTGTTATGACACTTTAACGCTCATCAGCATTTAGAGGACATTTCTGGTTAATGATGTCAGAATTTACCGCTGTTTTGGAATGGATGTGCAGTGTTTCCTCTAGGATTTTTCCCAGCTGTGGCGGCAGGCTTTTTTTTTTTTACACAGATCTCAAATCTCAAATTTCAAAGATAAATATTACACGCAGTATTACAAGTCGAGAACGCATTCATGTAATATGAGCATGCGAATCTCTTTGCTTGCGCGCCGATTTCCTCTTCGTGCACAAAACTTCTTGCACGCACTCAAATTTACATGCTCAAGTGCAGATCTTCTCGTGCGCTCTCCAGTAAGCGCTGCTGAAGTGCGATTTAGTGCGTTTTTGTACGTTTTCCGACATTAACGAAGTAAAGTGAAACAGCTATAAACTCCAGAAAGATAAGTATACTTATGGAAACTGTGTTCATCTTAACTGAAAACTACGCCGTGTTTGCTGGCCTCACGCATCACACACCTGTCAGTCAGTCAGTCAGCATGTCACCTTAAAGGGTTAAACAAATAGAGCACAGCACTACGGTTACAGAAATGTTTGCGCTGTTATAATTCACTTTCCTTTTAATGTTTTGGTGCGATTATAACCCGCTATAAAAAAAAACACGACTAAATGTTTTAAATGAGAAGCTGTAATGTAGCCGTGGCGGGATGAATTTTGGCGTGGCGGCCCGCCACGGATGAATGAATGTAGCGGAAACCTTGGATGTGTGAACTGTCTTTTCCAGAAAAAGAAATTAAAAGTAATTTACAGATATGTGAAAGGGGCTAATGACTTGTGTAATTTTACCCTAATTAACCTCGTTAAGCCTTTAAATGTCACTTTAAGCTGAATACTAGTGTCTTGGAGAATATCTAGTCTAATATTATTTACTGTCATCATGACAAAGAGAAAGGAAATCAGTTATTAGACATGTGATATTAAAACTATTATGATTAGAAATGTGATGAAAAGTATTGTCTTGTTGACAGAAATAATAAGTCAAAATTAAAGTAAAATTAGTTTTTTTATGATTGTTACATTTTTATGAATATAATTATTTAAATGAAATTACATTACTTACATTTTATTAATAGGGGAATAACCAATCTACGTCACACATGACGTCACAGGGGTTCTACTGCGCATACCGGTTGCAAAAAAAGACCGGTTGCAATAGCAAACATGTCGTGTTGTGCAGTAGGATGCCAAAATCGAAAACGTAACTTTTACTGTACACCACACTGCTTTTAATGCCAACTGCAGACGTCTTTGGCTAACAGCCATCAGAAGAGCTGAATGGAGTGAGGACCTAATTAAAATGCTGGACTCTGCACGCTATGCTGAATCATACACATTACTGGCTTTAGATTGCAGCAATGATTTCAGCAAGAACAGTTCAATATGGTGAATTAAACTGCGGACACTGAATGCTGAGAATGAAATGTAAACATGTGCGTTCACATACCCTGCAGTACAGGAGCAGTTCATTGTCAGAATGCAGTTGTTCTGTTTGTTGATGATTACCCAGGCCTTGTACAGCTCCGTCTTCTTGTCTTTGGCTCGACAGATCCTCGGTTTTTAGCACTACAAAGTTTTGAATCTGGTAATCATGGAGCATTATCTCCTGCACATGACCACACAGAACACAACTGTTGACATCCAAAGACTTGTAGGCCTTTAACTTCTCTCCTGTAAAATCCCTTGGAGTTTCAGTGAGATAGTTGTATATTTGGGGATGGACGCTTGGCCATTTCATCTTATCCAATATCCATTGGGAGGGTGCTATCGAAGATGGACCTGTCAGATGAACGCCGCTCACTTTAACCTTAATTTCGCATGATAACTGTGCTTATCACTGGGTGACGAGCTGTTAAAATACTCTGAAAGCATTATGTAAATAATATATATAATATATAATCAATATAACTTATCTCTAATACAACAACAAACTCTATACCACATCGCATGTCATTCCCTCACTGTAAAAGCTAGGCTCCTTGTACAAATGGTAATTCGTCTATATATTGTTTATTTTTTATTTCCATGGCAACCAGCCAAACTATAACTAAGTTTAAATAAGTTTCTCGATAACTCTGATGGCTCTGCTTGTGTCCCCAATCTCTCTTTCTCAGTGTGTGTGTGTGTGTATAATAAAGCGTGTGTTTAGTGGTTAGCTGAAGGCGAAGATGCTAATAGCGTGACATGGCTGTTATTCAAACAGTCTGTGATAGCTTACGCTCAGCTAATGCTCCCAAAGCCAAATCCCCTTCTTAATGTGCGAAATCACGCCCTGCCGCCGCAAACAAAATCCAGCCCTCCTCGCTAATTAACGCGACTTGCGTTTCATTAAGATCTGCCAGAGGTATTGAAGAACGGCTGGTTTTTACAGCCTGTCATCACCTGTGAATCGTCCGCATGTGCTTCTGCTTCACTGAACGCCGTCTTTTGTCCACCTCCATTAAAACGCCCTCAGACAAAAACCCTGAATATTTCAGCATCCGGCAAAAAGCGCAAAAAAAACCCCAGTGGTTTATTCATGCCTCCATCATTCATTCATCAGGGCCTCAGAAAAGACAACACTGACACTGAGACGATGACCACAGAGATATGAAATCATTCAGCGGAGTGATATGCGCTCAAACACCTGCTGGAACTATTTTTTGTGCGTGCTCATCAGCCAATCAGAATCAAGCATTCAGCATACCTGTAATAATACATCATAATATAGTCATTCCCAACTAAAACTACATTAGAAATAAATCAGATGGAACTTATTGGCTACATAAAGAGGCTAAAATTAAATTGGAAACTAAAAAATATAACAATATAAGAGAATAAATAATACACATAGCATAATTAATACACTCTAAAAATACATTTAATTAAGGAATTATTTTGTAGAGCTGTAATGTACTCAAAAACCTGCCGGAACTACTTTTTGTGAGTTTATCTGACCATAATGGCACCTTAGAGTGCTCATCAGCCAATCAGAATCAAGCGTTCAGCAGACCTGCAGTATAAACAGTAATACACCACAATATAGTCACTCCCAGCTAAAACTACATTTGAAATAAATCAGAAGTCACTTTTTTGAGGCTAAAATTAAAATGGAAACTGAAAAATATGATAATATGAGATCATAAATAATGCAGATATTATAAATAATATACCATAAATATACATTTAAGTAAGGAATGATTTTATGGAGCTGCAATGCGCTCAAAAACCTGCTGGAACTACTTTTTGTGAGTTTACCTGACAATAATGATAACTTAGAATCCTCATTAGCCAATCAGAATCAAGCATTCAACAGCTCCCTATGATACTTAGTAGTAGTAATAATAATAATAATAATAATAATAATAATAATAATAATAGCTTCAAGAGTCCCCCGACTTCTTTCTGCCTAATGGCAGATAAGGGGAAGGCTAAAAAGAGATGTACGGCTTACTAAGAGTGTGACCAGCTATGATCAATCATCATTGTGTGCTGTATACTAGGGTAAGTTGGTCTGCTTTGTCCATTCGTAGGCTCAAACATTGGCATATCTTTGTTTACAAATCTATACTGGGTTTACTTCCATCATATCTACAAAATTACATTTGTAAAAAGCCTGTCCTAGCTTTGGCCTTCGGTCAAAGGATATCTATTTACCGTCTCTTCCTGAAGTGCGGACTGAGATGGGAAAAATAATGGTGCAAAGGGGGCGCGGCTCTGCTGCAGACCCAGTGCTTCACGTGTTGTCACATTTCGCTGGTTTGTCTTGTTGAAAAGTTTGTTTTTATGTTTCTTTCTTTTGTTTTGTTGTAATTGGTTTTAAGTACTTTTTAATATGAGGACGCGTTGGTTTCTGGCTTGGCTGGCATTGTGCCTGACTGTGTCTGTGACCGCGACTGGCTTGAGTGCAAGTGTAGTGAATGGCGTTCTCACCTACACGCGGGAGGAACTCTTATTACTCTTGTCCCGGTCTCGTCTCAGCAAACTACAAACGGACTTACCAGAGGATTGCTACGAACTATTAAGGAAGTCGAGGCTAAGGAACCAAAGGTGTTCTCCAAAGAAACGAGGGTCAAGAGGAGGCATCCGACAGAGGGTTAAAAGAAGAGGTTTTAAACCCCCTTTACCGGTAATCACTTTATCAAATGTACGTTCTCTAAGGAACAAAATGGATGAATTAGCAATAAAAATGAACTATGACAGAGACTTTAGGCAAAGTCACCTGTTGTGTTTCACCGAGACTTGGTTAAGAGAAGACATAGACATTTCTTTAAACGGCTATACAATGATTAGAGCTGACAGAGACAATATTACGTCCCGAAAATCGGTTGGAGGAGGTTTGTGCTTTTTCGTACACAACAAATGGGCGACACACTTTAAGATCCATGAACAAACGTGTACTACAGACTATGAAATCCTCTCAGTGTCTTTTAGACCTTTTTATCTGCCCAGAGAATTTGGACAGATTACTGTCATTTTAACATACGTTCCAGGCCCAAAATATGAGGAGGCTGCAAGCAAAATAACAGACAGCTATAATGACGCCTTGGCTCGTTCATCGGATCAACCGATTTTAATTCTTGGGGATATGAACTTATGTGAGTTATCAAGCCATTTGCCCACTTTACATCAGTATGTGGACTGTCCTACTCGATCAACACGCATATTGGATAAATGTTTTGGTACTATAAAAGATGGATATAAAGCTGTGTGTCGCCCTCCGTTGGGGAAGTCGGACCACAACATCATACACTTGTTACCCAAATATCAAGCTAAGTTTAAACAAGAAAAACCAGTGACTAAAGAGATACAATTATGGACAGATCAAAGCAAAGAGGAACTTAGGGACTGTTTTGAAGATACAGAGTGGCAAGTGCTTTTTGATGCATGTGGAAATGTACATGAAACTACTGATACCATTACATCCTACATAAGTTTTTGTGAAAGTAATTGTGTTAGGACTAAAACAATTCAGATGTACCCAAATAATAAGTTATGGTTTACAAAGGATCTTAAAACATGTGTAAATGAGAAAAAAAATGCTTTTTTAAATGGGGATACTGAATTAGTTAGAGAGAAAACAAAGGAACTCAGGGGTCAAATTAAGAAAGCTAAATTAGCATATAAAGACAAGATTGAGGATAAGTTATTTAAAGGTAGTGCTAAGAAGGCATGGGAAGGAATGAACAGTGTTATGGGAAGAAAGAAACAGGCATGTTCATTACAAGGTGCACCTATGGTAGAAGATTTAAACACTTTCTTTGCCAGGTTTGATAAAGGGGGATGCACAACTGAATGCGAGAGAATATGTTTTAATATTCCTGCATATGAGCCCATTAAACTTCATGAGTATGAAATAGCAGCCAGTCTTGCTAGGATTAAGCCAAATAAAGCACCTGGCCCAGATGGGCTTAAAGGTCGTGTGTTGAGAGATTGTGCTTTTCAACTATCTAGTGTATTTACCCGTTTGTTTCAACTTTCGTTAGACTGTAAGGTGGTTCCAAATTTATGGAAAGAAACAAAAATTGTTCCAATACCTAAAATATCTAATGCCAATCAGCTAAAAGATTTTAGACCAATAGCTCTTACATCTATTTTGGGTAAATGTATGGAAAGAGTATTATCAAGGCACATCTGGAACAAAGTGGTCAAAGATTTGGACCCCCTACAGTTTGCCTACAGGGGAAAGAGGGGCACCGACGATGCTGCAATAACTTTGTGCGATTTTGCTGCTGAACATATTCAACAGACTACTAATTTTATTAGGATTTTATTTATAGATTTTAGCTCAGCTTTTAATTCAATTCGGATAGATACTCTCCTGCAAAGATTACTTGATTTAGGAGTGAATGGTGATCTAATTTGGTGGATTAAACATTTCCTTTTAAATCGTCCTCAAAGAGTAGTTGTTAATGATATGGTTTCTAAAACAATGATTGTAAATACAGGAGTTCCACAAGGAAGTATTTTATCACCCCTACTTTTTTCTCTTTACACAAATGAATTTAAGATCCAGGACTTACATTTTAAATTATTTAAATATGCTGATGATATGGCACTTGTTGGCCGGTTGACTAAAACAGGAACAGAAGGAGATACCTTGTACTATAATTATATAAATTTGTTTCAAAATTGGTGTAAAAGGAGTTCACTTGAGATTAATTTTAATAAAACCAAGGAGATGATAATTAGCAGAAATAAACTAATTCTTAGTCAAGGGTTGAAACCTCTGGTCATTGAGGGACATGAAATAGAGACAGTTGGATGTTTTAAATATTTAGGAACATTTATTGATTGTGGATTGACATTTGCTGCAAATGCACAATGCATTTTTAAAAAAGCAATGCAGAGATTGAATCTCATTAGGAGGTTACAACAATTTGGTGTGAGTCAAGATGTTCTGGAAATGGTATACAAGAACTTGGTTGAAAGTGTTGTGAGCTTTAACATGATTGCATGGTATGGACTGTTGTCAATTAAGGAAAAGCAAAAACTGTGTCGAGTAGTAAAAATCGGCAGTGCAATTGTAGGTAAAGCACAAAGACAACCAAATGAAATCTATTCAATGAGAATTAAACAGAAAGCACACATCATTATTGAAGATTGTTCCCATCCCTTAAATATACAATTTCAGCTCTTGCCATCAAAAAGACGTTTTAGGCAACCTCAAGTAAAGAAAAATGTGTATCAAATGTCCTTTGTACCGACTGCCATTAGACTTTTAAATACTAGGTTCTAAGTAGGTAAAGGGTTTTAAATAGAGTTTTTTATTGCGAGTTTTTTATTGCGATATATGTGATGATGACATTAAATGTATTTGTGTTGTCTGTTTTTTCTGTGATGTAATGTGAACGTTGATGTGGTTGTGAGGTGAGGCCAAAGATAAATTTCCACTTGTGGACAATAAAGAAACAAACAAACAAACAAACGAAAAAAGGCTTTTAAATACGCAGCACCTTTTGCATGGAATAATCTACAAACAAAGTTGCAGTTTAAAGAATTGATTTCACCAAATGCTTTTAAAAAGAGGATAAATGATTTAGAAATTGAAACACAGGCTTGTAAATGTTTTGAATAGTGTGTTTGTCAATGTGTGATTCATGGTAAATGTCAATTTTGTTTGTTAGACCCATGTGACATGTATACTGCCTAACCTTGGCCAGGACGCTCTTGTAAAAGAGATTTTTAATCTCAATGTGTCTTTCCTGGTAAAATAAACATTATAATAATGATAATAATGATAATAATAAGCATGGCTCCTCTCACTAAATGAAGTGTGTATATAAACTAATTTCGAGAGGATCATGTGCTTATGATTGCTTGCGGCTGGTCCTGCATTATCCAATTTATGATCCACCAATCAGACGATTCCTAAGCTACTATAAATACCCTCAGTTCCATATAACAGCCATCTTCATTTTGAAGAATCCCCCCTTCCACCCCTACTCCTCCTCCTTTCCTAGATGGGTGACACAGTGGTCCAGTGGTTAGCACTGTTGCCTCACAGCAAGAACGTCTTCGGTTCTAGTCCTTACCAAGCCAGCCGACGTTTCTGTGCGGAGTTTACACGTTCTCCCCGTGGGTTTCCCCCGGGTTCCCCGGTTTCCTCCCACCATCCAAAAACATGCAACTTAAGTTAATTGACTAATCTAAATCAGCACCATAGACATGCTCCTAGTAAGTAGTTATCTCTTAAGAGCGATCACCATCTGTTCATTACCTACTACAGCAGGGGAGTTCTCCAGATCTACCTGAGCTCAAACTCCCCTCTTGCCTTGCAACGGGAGGGAGCCCCGAGCTCGAGGATCTTATGAGCTCAGGGCTCTTTTCCGGGACAGCATGCCAAACACGCTTCATAATCAATCATCAGCTAAGTGTGAACTCTTGAAAGACGATTATTGATGATAAAGAAAAGTGTAGTGGCTGTTACACCTCAGGCTCAACCACTCCAAAACAAAATGCTATTGGCTGTTTTTAAAGGACCCACTCTACGTCCCGCCCAGTTTTAATGTTTCAGTTGAAATTGTCACACATCAAACAAAAAAAAGCACATTTAAAAACACTTTACAGGAGACTTTAAAGGAAACTTATGTAAAAAAAACCCACACAGATAATGTTCTCTAACTCTCTGAAACGGACCCTTTCAGGCTTTGATCCTAATTGTGGTGTTTTGGTAACTGTCACTTTAAATTTAAATGAGATTGTTCTCTTTTCAGAACAGGGCGGAGCTACAGACGACTGTGCGTCATCATAGTGACAGATGCAAATCAGCAGTGTGTGTGTTGTCAGTGCTGTGTGCATGTGTGCTTCAGTGTGAGTGTGTGCTTTATGCTTCTGTCGGTCTATGTCGCTCCTGTCGCTGTTCATCTAAAACTCCACATCTATAATCCTCTTAGTCTATGCTGACATTATCTTCAGCAGCTCAAACACTCTAATGGCTAATGGACAGACGGCTGCTTCTCACTCAGGGCTGCTGCTTATGCTAATGAGATGGAGAGATGGACACTAGTGGGCGGGGCTTTCCCTCTCTTATGACACGTACAAAGAGAGAATGTCAATCAAAGAGTTTCATTCATCAAGTCTGGTTATAATAAATACAATTTATTCATGTTGACCATCAGAGGCTGGAGATATTCACACACTGCTGACACACAACTGGGTTTAAACCTTTATAAAAGTGAGTTCTGCATAATAGCTGCCCTTTAAGTACAAATAAGTGAAATAATCTGAACTCAAGTGTATTATCAAATGAACTCTATTGAACTCTTTTTATTTCTAGAACATTTCTGAACACAATCCGTCTGTCTCTGATCTCCCACCGCCGTCTTTGTCTCTTGGTGGAAGCTTTTAAAAGCTGCAGGAGCAGAAGTAAAGCAGAAACGCAGCCGGATTCACACTGAGATGCACACTTTTTCTGCCATTAACACCGAACACGCGGGTCATTCAGACTCACTGCATCTGTAACACTCACATTTACATCTATTCATTCTGCAGAGGCTTTTATCTGTACTTTCAGCTTACATTACGCCGTGAATAATGAATACCTGCAGGCATTATCATCACAAGCGCACCGTATAAAGTGTAAACACTCCTGCGGTGAAAGTGAGGCTGGTCAACA
>LR812542.1:48028062-48035562 GCA_903798195.1 Danio kyathit
CACACACTATCAGATCCTGCTGCAGAACACTTCATTCTGATTGGCTGATGAGCATTCTGAGGCGTGCCATTATTGTCAGATAAATGAACAGATAAAGTAGTTCCGGCAGGTTTAGAGCGCATTACAGCTCCATATCACTCCGCTGAATGATTAGAGTTATTTCAACAGTCAAAAATCACATCAAAACACAACAGAAGGAGGAGGAGGAGAGCATGTGCGTGTGTGTGTGTGTGTGTGTGTGTGTGTGTGTGCGGGCGCGTGTGTGTGTGTGTGTGTGTGTGTGTGTGCGGGCGCGTGTGTGTGCGTGCATTTTTAAGGAAAATTACGCTGTTTTATCCTCTCCAGGTTTTGTTTTTAATCAGAATGACCTTTATAAAATATAAATTGAAGTGAACTTTTGGATCAACTGTATTTAATTCTCCTAAATTTCCCCCTTGCTGAATATAACATGCATCACTTCCTTTCATTCATCATCATGTCTGTGTTTTATTAACCTTCAGGGCAGCAAAACAGCACTTGTATCTCTTGCGTTTGCTGGTAAATCCTCTTCAGAGGTGTGTATGGATGTGTTTGTGTGGTTGTGCAGGAAACATGTCTCCTCTTGCTGTGTTTCAGACACATTCCTGCAGCATGAGCTTCTGCTTGTTATTATTACAGTGCCCTACAAATACAGCAGTGCGTGACGCACACTACAGACATCACAACCCCCTTTAAGAGGAGATGAACTGCTCAGCACTCGCTCACACACTCACAAACAGACACACAACCACACACACATATATACACAGCACATATATACAAGTACTAACACACACACAGAATATATACATACACACACATATATACACAGCACATATAAACAAGTACTAACACGCACACAGAATATACACACACAGTATATGTACAAAAATAAACACACACACACACACACACACACACAGTATATGTACAAAAATAAACACACACACAGTATATGTACAAAAACAAACACACAAACACACACAGAATATACACACACACACACACACACAGTATATGTACAAAAATAAACACACACACACACACACACACACACACAGTATGTGCAAAAACAAACACACACACACACACACACAGTATATGTACAAAAATAAACACACACACACACACAGTATATGTGCAAAAACAAACACACACACACACATATATATACACAGCACACATATACAAGTACTAACACGCACACAAAATATACACACACACACAGTATATGTACAAAAATAAACACACACACACACACACAGTATATGTACAAAAACACACACACACACACACAGTATATGTACAAAAACAAACACACACACACACACACACTGTATATGTACAAAAACAAATACACACACACACACACAGTATATGTGCAAAAACAAATACACACACACACACACACACACACACACACAGTATATGTACAAAAACAAACACACACACACACACACACTGTATATGTACAAAAACAAATACACACACACACACACACAGTATGTGCAAAAACAAACACACACACACACACACACACACACACACACACACACACAGTATATGTACAAAAATAAACACACACACACACAGTATATGTGCAAAAACAAACACACACACACACACATATATATACACAGCACACATATACAAGTACTAACACGCACACAAAATATACACACACACACAGTATATGTACAAAAATAAACACACACACACACACACAGTATATGTACAAAACACACACACACACACAGTATATGTACAAAAACAAACACACACACACACACACAGTATATGTGCAAAAACAAATACACACACACACACACACACACAGTATATGTACAAAAACAAACACACACACACACACACACACACACACACACACACACACACAGTATATGTACAAAAACAAACATACACACACATACACACACACACACACACACACACACACACACACACACACACATTCAAAAAACGTGCATACATGTACACACATGCATAAACGCACACATACACGCACACAAACATGCCTATAAATACTGTATGTACATGCACACACACACATACATGCATACATACATGCACACACACACATACATGCATACATACATGCACACACACACATACATGCATACATGCACACACACACACATACATGCATACATACACACACACATACATGCATACATACATGCACACACACACACACACACACACACACACACACACACACACACACACACACACACACACACATACATGCACACACACACACACACATGCATACATACATGCGCACACACACATACACAACCATGCATATGTACACAAACACTGAAAGAACAGGGTCAGTTAAATGATTTGATTTTGCTGTTGAATGCTTGATTCTGATTGGCTGAAGTCTTTAACCGAGAGAGTGTGTGTATGTGCCTGACACCCTGATCAGTGTGCAGATTGAGACACACCCTGAGAAGTGCCCGCAGACTCCCTATATTTTGAACAATAGATCAGAAACGGAGCTTCTCTCGAGTTCTCTGTGCTTCTGTTCAGCTGGAGACGAGATGAGCGAGACGCCCCGCTCTTCTAATATCACCTAATGAAAAGCAGCTCAGGGATTTGATCTGAATTAATCATTGAGCTGCTAATGGACAGCGCTCCATTCTCAGTCCAATTTAAGGCCACAGAGGAGCAGAGCTGAACTCAATCAGCGGAGAGAGACACACCAGACACTGCTTTACTGATCAAGACTACAGCAGAATATCAAACACACAACACATTATTACACACACACACACACTACATCTATTAAACACAACAACAGCTCCACAATTCAGCTGTATACACATATATACAGTGAGGGAAATAAGTATTTATTCACACTGTGATTTTTCAACATCTCGTACTTAGAAATCATGGAGGGGTCTAGAATTTTCAGTATAGGTGCAATTCCACTGTGAGAGACAGAATCTACTAATAAACATGCAGAAATCACATTGTATGACTTTTTAACAGTTTATTTGTAAATTACTGTGTGAAATAAGTATTTGATCACTTGAGTCGAGCATTTTAAATATTTAGTACAGAAGTCTTTGTTAACAATTACAGAGGTCAAAGGGTTCCTGTAGTTCTTCACCAGGTTTGCACACACTGAAGGAGGGATTTTGCCCACTGATCTTCTCTAGATCTGTCAGGTTTCAGGGCTGTCGCTGAGCAATATGGAGTTTCAGCTCCCTCCAAAGATTTTTTATTGGATTTAGATCTGGAGACTGGCTAGACCACTCCAAAACCTTGTTATGCTTCTTACGAAGCCACTCCTTGGTTTTCCTGGCTGTGTGCTTTGGGTCATTGTCATGTTGGAAGACCCAGCCACGACCCATCTTTAATGCTCTGACTGAGGGAAGGAGGTGTTTGCCCAATATCTCACAATACATGGCCACGTTCATCCTCTCCTTAATACAGTGCAGTCATTCTGTCCCCTGTGCAGGAAAACACCCCAGAGCATGATGCTTCCAGCCCCACGCTTCACTGTAGGTATGCTATTATTGGGATGATACACATCATTCTTCTTCCTCCAAATTCAGTGAACAGAGTTAAGACCAAAAAGTTTTACTTTGGTCTCATCTGACCACAGGACTTTCTCCCATGAATACTCTGGACCATCCAGATGATCCCAACTTCAGATGGGTCTTGACATGGGCTAACTTAAGCAGGGGAACCTTCTGTGCGATGCATGGTTTTAAAACATGACATCTTACTGTATTACTGATAGTACCCTTGAAAACGGTGGTCCCAGCTCTCTTCACGGCATTGATCAGCTCCACCTGCATAACTCTGGACTGATTCTAGACCATTCTTGGCATCATTAATACCCCACGAGGAGAGATCTTCCGTGGGGCCCCAGTCTGAAGGACATTGACAGTCATCATTAGCCTCCTCCATTTTCTGACAATTGCTCCAACAGTTGCTCTTTCTTGGCAATCGCCCCGTAGCAGTTTCAGCTTTATGAAAGTCTACAATTTCATCTCTTGTGTCTTTCGACAGCTCTTTGGTTTTGGCCGTGTTGCTACTTAGACTTTTGACTGATTGTGGGGTGCACAGGTGTCTTTATGACAGCTAGTGACCTCAAACAAGTGCTACTAAACTAGAATCATGAGCAGAGTGTAGCTGGACTATTTTAAAGCAAAATAACAGGTCTTTGAGGGTCAGACATCTGGCTGAAAAGCAAGTGATCAAATACTGATTTCACACAGTAATTTACAAATAAACTGTTAAGAAGTCATACAATGTGATTTCTGCATTTGTATTTTTAGATTCTGTCTCTCACAGTGGAATTGCACCTACACTGAAAATTCTAGACCCCTCCATCATTTCTAAGTAGGAGATCTTGAAAAATCACAGTGTGAATAAATACTTATTTCCCTCACTGTATATATATATTCGTCGTGGGCCGTTATCGGCGTTAACGTGCTGCGTTAACGCGAGACTCTTATCGGGCAATAAACAAAATATGGCAGTTAATCTATTCTCAAAGTTGGGTTGGGAGCTGGGTCTATTCTACGCAAGCTATGATGACTTTCACCTTGATATTTTAGCGTGGATGTATACCTGACTGAATTGCACTGTAGGAGGCGAGAATGAGTCTTCGAACCTGTGTGTGTTCTACTGTAAAAATGACCACATTAAACGTGACGTGCTAACATGGATGCAGTTCACTAGAGTGAATCTGATTAATGTGAGCTCCACATCTAACTATCAGGCACCTCTAGAGTTTATGCCTTCCAGTAAAACATAGACAAATAAAATGGAGCGGGTGCTTTTTAAATGAATGACGGTGAATGAAAGTCAAACCGGTGAGCGTCTGACACAAAAGTGCCCTTCTGAATCAAATCAGCAGGATGCCCTTCTGGATCTTTCACTTACTGTGAAGACACTACTGACTACGCTTACATGGACATCTGTAGTCTAGTTATTTGCCTTAATAGACAATAATATAATTAGGGTGTTTACGTCAAGTGCTTTTATTAGGAGTTTCTTGTCATTTTGGGAGACTTTAACTGCAGTTCGGCAGTTTCACCTTCACTCATGAACATTTCATTCATGCCCCCGTGACAAACTGGGGTATTAGACGCAAATAAGGAGTAAAGACTGGTGAGAGTGTTGTGGAGTTTAATAACGCACGCCAAATGGAGAGAAAAAAACTTCCGCATTTCACGATGTTTGTGTGTGTGTGTGTGTGTGTGTGTGTGTGTGTGTGTAGTCCTTTACTGACAGCCGTGTGTGTGGATCTTGTGGGAAAATATGTTGAAAGTCCTACATGACGGTAATAGTTTGATTGTGGTGTTTCCTTCAGTAATGCCACTAATATCTGCATACTCCACATCTTAATTCCATTTCTGTTTAGTTCAGTTATGACTTTAGTCTGATTAAGGTCATCAGAAATGTCTGTTTGGAGCTTATGTATGCCTACAGTTCAACATTAATGTTTAACTGAATGAACAGTTGGTAAACCGTACTATTCTTGGAGTACACATCGCTGAGGATCTGACATGGACTGCCCACACAGACGCAGTGCTGAGGAAGGCACAACAATGCCTCTTCTTCCTCAGGCGTCTCAGGAGGTTTGGAATGAGCCCCCACATCCTCCGCTCGTTCTACACCTGCACTGTGGAGAGCATCCTCACTGGCTGCATCACCACCTGGTACGGAAACAGCACCAGCAGCATAGGATCGTGCGAACTGCTGGAAGCGTAGTAGGAGGTGAGCTTCCCTCCCTCCAGGACATCTATACCAGGAGGTGCATGAGGAAAGCCAAGAGAATCATCAGTGACTCCAGCCACCCAAGCCATAGACTTTTCTCTCTGCTACCCTCAGGCAGACGGTTCCGCAGCATCCGGTCACGCACCAGCCGACTGAAGGAAAGTTTCTTCCCTCAGACTATCAGGCTGATGAACACTTAACACACCCCACACAAACTCTTCCATACCCCGCACTGCACACCGTCAAGATGTAGCATGCACTGCACTTTAACAAATCCATACTTAAAACAATACTGCCTACGTATCGCAGTCAACTTTGCCAATTTTACATTGTCTTGTTTTTTTGTGAGTATGTTGTTGTATACTGCACTGTCTGTATCCTGCACTGTCGTTGTATTTGCACTGTCTGTATTTTGCACTGTCTGTATTTTGCACTGTCTGTATTTTGCACTGTCGTTGTATTTACACTGTCTGTATTTTGCACTGTCTGTATTTTGCACTGTCTGGAGCCAGCACCTAAGCTTTTCACTCATCATAGCACACGTGCTGCTGATGATGTGACAATAAAAGTGATTTGATTTGATTTAAACACAAGTACATCTTATTGAACATCATTTATTTTCATTATCATAGTAGAACAGTTCCTCAAGCAGTTTGTGATGCATTTTGGACACAGGAGGTGAGCCCCTGGTCTAATGCGGCACCTGGCTTGAGAAACCCGTTCTCAAAGACTTACTTTAGTCATTATTTGTGTATCACACATATTCTGAATGCCTTCAGCAGAATTCAGAGCCATTTTAATCTAGATTAATTCAAAGATTACAGTGAGATTAATCTAGATTAAAAAATTAATCTATGCCCACCTAAACTTTATATATATATATATATATACAGATCAAGACAACATTTGAACTCTTGAAGAAATTTGAATTCTTTTTTCAAATACTTCCCAATATTTACACATTTAATCATAATACTTATGTTTTAAAAGATGGACAATTTCTCCTGATGGAGGTCTGAGCTGTGAATCCCTATGATGACAATGCTGTGTGTCTTTACCCAGAATGCACCGGGAAATACACATACACACACACACACACACCTCCAGCAGAGTCTTCCTCCAGCATGAAGAGCTTTAATGAGGCAGAACGCTTGTGTTTTGTCTTTTTCCCCGCACAGATCACAGGCCTGACACTTCTTTAAAGCCGCCGCGTGACAGATTGTAATTTCAGATCATGAACGTGACAGTTTAATGGGCTGAATTCACACTGATGAACAATGAGTCTCCGAGCGCCATTGTTCACAGTCTCCAGAACTCCAGAAGAGTCAATTATGCACAAAAACACACACAATAACATTCACACACTGCTCCTCGCTCAGCGTTTAGGGAACATGTTTATGCTTTGATTTACATGCAAAATCATGTAAAAATGACATTACAGACATCAGAAATAACTGATCAAGATGGTGCTATAATTAATCTACAGGTCTGCTGAATGCTGGATTCTGATTGGCTGATGAGCATTCTAGGGTGTGGCGTTATATTCAGATAAACACACAGCTGAAGCAGCGCAGCACTGTCAAATCATTCATTTTCCTTCACCTTAGTCGCTTTATTAATCAGGGGTCGCCACAGCGGAATGAACCGCCAACTATTCCAGCATGTGTTTAGACAGCGGATGCCCTTTCAGCTGCAACCCAGTACTGGGAAACACCCATA
>LR812542.1:48038062-48053133 GCA_903798195.1 Danio kyathit
CTCAGTTCCATATCACAGCCATCTTCATTTTGAAGAATCCCCCCTTCCACCCCTACTCCTCCTCCTTTCCTAGATAGGTGGAACGGTGGTCCAGTGGTTAGCACTGTTGCCTCACAGCAAGAACGTCACTGGTTCTAGTCATTACCAAGCCAGCCGACGTTTCTGTGCGGAGTTTACACGTTCTCCCCGTGCTCACGTGGGTTTCCCCCGGGTTCCCTGGTTTCCTCCCACCATCCAAAAACATGCAACTTAAGTTAATTGACTAATCCAAATCAGCACCATAGACATGCTCCTAGTAAGTAGTTATCTCTTAAGAGCAATCACTATCTGTTCATCAGCTACTACAGCAGAGGAGCTTAAACTCCCCTCTCGCCCTGCAAACTGGAGGGAGCCCCGGGCTCGAGGATCTTATGAGCTCAGGGCTCTCTCCTGGGACAGCATGCCAAACACACTTTATAATCAATCATCAGCTAAGTGTGAACTCTTGAAATACATAACAGCAATTATATAGCATTTATAACACTAATTAATAAAATATAAATGTTATAACTATATAAATGTATACAGTTAGGTTCATAAATATTTGGACATGGACACAATTCTAACAGCTTTGGCTCTATACAGCAACACAATGGATTTGAAATAAACAAGATGTGCTTTCATTTGAGGGTATTTACATCCAAATCAGGTGAACGCTGTAGGAATTACAACAGTTTGCATATGTGCCTCCCACTTGTTAAGGGACCAAAATAATTGGACAGTTAGCTTCTAAGCTGTTCCATGGCCAGGTGTGTGTTATTCTCTCATTATCCCAATTACAATGAGCAGATAAAAGGTCCAGAGTGTGCTGTTTGCATTTGGAATCTGTTACTGTCAACTCTTAAGATGAGATCCAAAGAGCTGTCACTATCAGTCGAGCAAGCCATCATTAGGCTGAAGAAACAAAACAAACCCATCAGAGAGAAAGCAGAAACATCAGGCCTGGCCAAAACAATTGTGTGGAGCATTTTTAAAAAGAAAGAATGCACGGTGCTTGTATTTATTGATGACGTGATTTCTGAATTCTGAAGTGTTTCAGGCAATATTTTCTGCTCATATTCAGCCAGATGCTTCAGAACTCATTGGACGGTGCTTCACAGAGCAGATGGAGAATGACCCAAAGCATACTGCAAAAGCAACCAAAGAGTTTTTGAAGGGAATGAAGTGGAATGTTATGCAATGGCCAAGTCAATCGCCTGATCTGAATCCGATTGAGCATGCATTTCACTTGCTGAAAACGAAACTGAAGGGAAAATGCCCCAAGAACAAGCAGAAACTGAAGACAGTTGCAGTAGAGGCCTGGCAGAGCACCAGCAGGAATGAGACTTCAGGCTGTAATTGACTGCAGGATTTGCAACCAAGTATTAAAAGTGAGGCACATACGCAAACTTGTAATTCCTACAGCGTTCACCTGATTTGGATGTAAATACCCATTTAAAATCCATCATGTTGCTGTTTAGAGCCAAAACTGTTAGAATTGTGTCCATGTCCCAATATTTATGGACCTAACTGTATATAAAAAATAAATATAATAGTAATAATAAGAAGCATATCAATAAAAAATAATACTAATAATAATAAATGTTACTTATGACATGCTTTTCTTAAACTTTTTTTGAACTTAAAAAAAATATATATAATAATAATAATAATAATAATAATAATAATAATAAAGGTGTCTGACCGTCCTCGTCCGTGAGCACCTGGAGCTCCGGGCTGTCCTTGTCGCCCTCTCGGTTGCGGAGCACCAGTCGTATGCTGACGTTGGTGAAGGGCGGCAGGTTTCTGATGGTGTGCTGCGGCGCGGGGCTGTGCAGGTCGAAACATTGCTCCTCCCGCCGATCCTCCTTCCCGTTACTGCTGTAGCGATACTGCACCGTCAGGTTATAGCTGTAGCAGCGCGTCACGTTATATCCGAACGGCTCCCAGCGCACCGTCAGCTGCTTCGACTTGATGTCCACCACCGTCAGCTGCCGAGGCCCGTGCATCGGGTCTGAAACGCACACAAACACAGTGTTGTTTTGTTAATTGTGGGGACGTTCCACAGGTTTCCATTGTTTTTATATTGTAAAAAGTCTATTTTCTTTCCCCGAACCCTACCCATTGTGTTTATAAGCTTTTCGAGAAATGGAGACAACAGCAATGTCCTCATAATTCAACTTATACCTCAACAATACCTGTGTCACACACATCACATTATACACCTTTATATCCTGGTAAGTCACAAATACACAGCCACACATACTCAAGGGCATCTTTTTGATTAAAAAGCAACATAATATTGTCATAATGATTATAATTATATTTTATTCTGGTTAAAAAATGTTTTTAGGAGAATTAAGATGTTTTGTATAGTAATACTGTTGATTCATTGTATATTGACCTACTGGAACCAGCATGGAGCCAAGATTCTGACAGAAATCAGTCAAGTTTGGTGAAGGAGAAATCATGGTTTGGGGTTCATTCAGTATGGGGGCGTGCGAGAGATCTGCAACATCAACAGCCTGAGGCATCAAGACATTTGTGCTGCCCATTACATTACAAACCACAGGAGAGGGACAATTCTCCAGCAGGATAGCGCTCCTTCTCATACTTTAGCCTCCACATTAAATATTACCTATGCATATTTTGTGCACCAGTAATCGTTTATTAATAACTAAAATAGTGCCTTAAAGTAATTTGCTTTGTATATAAATAAAAAAATTTAACTTAGCAACCATGCATTCTCTACAGCAGGGCTAGTCAATTAGTTCGTCATGGGGGTCAGTTCATGAAAAGCATCCCAAATGAGAGGCTGGAGAGATATGACTTGCAATATACACTTAAATATACATTAAAATGTTAATATACTGTATTTTGAAACTGCATAACATCACTGCAGTGTACATGTGGCTTTTTTTTATTTTCTCTTTGTCATGATGACAGTAAATAATATTTGACTAGATATTCTTCAAGACACTTCTATACAGCTTAAAGTGACATTTAAAGGCTTAACTAGGTTAATTAGGGTAACTAGGCAGGTTAGGGGAATTAGGCAAGTTATTGTATAATGATGGTTTGTTCTGTAGACTATTGAAAAATATACACCTTAAAGGGGCTAATAATTTTGTCCTTAAAATGGCTTTAAAAAAATTAAAAACTGCTTTTTTTCTAGCCAAAATAAATAAATAAGACTTTTTCCGGAAGAAAAAATATTATCAGACATACTGTGAAAATTTCCTTGCTCTGTTAAACATCATTTGGGAAATATATAAAAAAGACAAAAAAAATCAAAGGGGGGCGAATAATTCTGACTTCAACTGTATAAGGACACCCCTTACACATCTCTCTTTTAAATTGATATTTTTAATAGGAAGCTCTACAATATTAGTATATTTGTGCATATACATTAGATTAGTCAATACTGAAGCCAAATATGGATCTTATCTAACATAATAACGCTCCAAAACTAGTACAGCCACATTTATATGATATAGAAATAATAAATACAAAATTAATAAAGAGAAAAAAAAATCGAGAGAAGCAAAAAAATGAAAAAAATTTGCTGAAATTTTGTAGGTTGAAAAAAAATGTTTGAAATTGAATTTCATTGTATTATTTTTCAATTTCTGAATGTTAAGTGACTAAAATATTATTTTAATAAATATATCTGCTTAATAAATCTGTTTTGTTTAAATGCACCAAAATACATTGCCTATATTCACTGATAAATGGAGAAAATATTCATTTTCAAAATGGGGTGTACTCAATTATGCTGAGCGCTGTATATTTAATTAAATATATCAATGCTAATGGATATGGGGGGGGTTATATATTGATATAATATAATATATATATACATTTCTTAAAACTACTAATAATATCAAATGTTAAAAAAATCTTTTAAGCTTGTTGCTAAGATCAAACTAGCATCAGTCCTTCGGCAGCTCCTGGTCTGAACGTTCACAACAGTCAAAAGCTTTTAATTTCTGCACTCAATAAAAGCACAGTTTCCCGCAGCGCTCGGCTTTCTTCCTCTGGAGTGTGATTGTGAATGAAAGTATTGGTGAGAACAATCGGAGCACTTCGCCGCTGCGCTATTGAGAAATATCCAGGAAGAAAGAATGCAAAAACTTGAGAAAGGAGAGCGTGATATTCTGCAGAAAAGGAAACCCGGTGATTTTCCTTTTCAGCAGGTAAAAGCGTCTGGTGGACCGCGATCTGAGATTGAGCAGGAGTGCTGAAGAACCAAACCATGCTGATGATGCCGAATAATCACAATGAGAATCTGAACAGAACAGAGCCCAGAGCCGAAAGAGAAAGCACTGCGGAGATGCTCATAACGCACATATGATCAGAGATGCCTTTCACAAAAGCATCGCAAGCCTAAGAATTTAGTACAAATTATTGTATGATTTATTTTAATATTATGGTCTGTTTTCTAGAAGTATCGCAAGTCTAAGAAGTTCGTGAAAATTATTGTATGGCTGATTTTAATATAACAGTCTGTTTTCTAGAAGTATCGTAGGCCTGAGAGGTTTGAAAAAATTATCGTACAACTTATTTTAATATTACGGTCTGCTTTCTAAAAGTATCGCAAGCCTAAGAAGTTTGTAAATAATATGGTACAACTGATCTGAATATTACGTTCTGTTGCTCAAATTTATTGCAAGTCTAAGAAATTTGTAAAAAATTAACTTATAACTGATTTTAATATTAAAGTGTTTCCACAAACATCATAAGATTAAAAAGTTTGCAAAAAATTATCGTACAACTAATATTAATATTCTGATATGTCTTCTTGAAGTATTGTAAAAGTTGATAAAAATTATTCTGTAACTGATCTTAATATTACAGTCCGTTTTCCACAAACATTGTAAGCCTAAGTAGTTAGTGAAAATTATCGCTATGCCTTTTTTTTTATATTACGGTCTGTGTTCTAGAAAAATCGTAAGCCTAAAACTTCATAAAATATTATCATACAACCAATTTTAATATCACAATATGTTTTGTAGAAGTATCGCAAGCCTAAGAAGTTCGTAAACAATACAGTACAATTGATCTGAATATTACGGTCTATTTCTAAAATGTATGGTGAATTCGAAATTCGTAAAAAAATGAACATATAACTGATCTTAATATTACAGTCTGCTTTCCACAAAGACCGTAAGCCTAAGTAGTTCGTGAAAATTATCGATATGATTTATATTAATACTACAATAAGTTTATACAAGTATCATGAGACAAAAAACTTCATAAAAAAATTATTGTACAACTAATCTTAATACGATATGTTTTCTCGAAGTATTGTATTTCTAAAAACTTTGGAAAAAAATTATCGTACAACTAATTTTAATATCACAATATGTTTCCTAGAAGTATCGTAAGCCTAAAAAGTTCGTAAAAAATATATATGTGGCTGATTTTAATATTACAGTCTGTTTTCTAGATGTATCGTAAGCCTAAGTCGTAAAATCAATCATACAAATCGTATCGTAAAAATGATCATACAACTAATCCTAATATTACGGTCAGTTTAATGAAAAAGTTCGTAAAAGTTATTATACAACAGATTTTAATATTGCGGTCTGTTTCTCAAAAGTATCGTAAGTCTAGAAAATGTTATAGTGTTTTTACAAACATCGTAAGCCTAAGAAGTTTGGGAAACTTTTGTATGGCTGATTTTAATAATACAATTTTTTATAGAAGTATTGTAAGCCTAAACAGATCGCAAAAATTACTGCACAACTGATATTAATTTTACAGTCAGTTTTCCAAAAGTATCGTACTTCTAAGAAGTTTGTAAAAATGATTGCCTAACTTATTTTATTATTACAGTCTGCTTTCTAGAAGTATTGTAAGCCTAAAAAGATTGTAACAATTATTGTACAACTGATATTAATTTTACAGTCAGTTTTCCAAAAGTATTATTAGCCTAAGAAATTCGTAAAAATTATCGCATAACTTATTTTAATATTACAGTCTGTTTTTTAGGTGTATCGTAAGCCTAAGTTTGTAAAATGATCATACGACTAATCTAAATACGGTCTGTTTCTCAAAAATATCGCAAATCTTAAAAGTTCGTAAAAATTATCGTACAACTGATGTTAATATCACAATCTGTTTCTCAAATGTGTTGAAAGTCTAAGTTTGGAAAAATTATCATACAACTGATCTTAATGTTACAGTGTGTTTTATGAAAGTATTGTAAGTCTAAAAGGTTTGTCACGTTATTATACAACTGATGCAAATATTGCGGTCTGTTTCTTAAAAGTATCGTAAGTCTAAGAAGTTCGTTAAGATGATCATACATCTTATTTTAATATTACAGTCTGCTTTCTAGACCTATTGTAAGCCTAAGTTCGTAAAAATGATCATATGACTGATCTTAATATTACGGTAAGTACCGTAAGCCTAAGGAATTCGTAAAAAATATTGTATAACTGATCTTAATATTAGAGTCTGTTTTCAAGAAGTATCATACGCCTAATAAGTCTGTAAAATGATTGTATGATCGATATTAATATTATGGTCTGTTTTCTAGAAGTATTTAAAGCCTAAAAAGATTGCTAAAATTATTGCACAACTAATAATTTTACAGTCAGTTTTCTAGATGTATCGTAAGTATAAGATAAAAATGATCGTACAATTAATCTTAATATTACGGTCTGTTTCTCAAAAGTATCGTAAGTCTAAAAAGTTCGCAAAACTATTATACAACTGATGTTAATATTGGGTTTATTTCTCAAAAGTATCGTAAGTCTAAGAAGTTCGTAAAAATTATTGTACAATTTATTTTATTATTAGAGTCTGTTTTCTAGATGCACTGAAGCCTAATATCGTAAAAATGATCATACGACTAATCTTAATATTATGGTCGGTTTCACAAATGTATCATCAGTCTAAAAGTTTTGTAAAAATTTATGCACAACTGATGTTAATATCATGGTCTGTTTCTCAAAAGTGTCATAAGTCTAAGAAGTTCATTAAAAGGATCGTACAACTTATTTTAATATTACAGTCTGTTTTCTAGACGTATCGTAAGTCTAAGTTTGTGAAAATGATCATACAGTACGACTGATCTTAATATTACAGCCTGTTTCTCAAATGAATCGTAAGTCTAAGAAGTTCGTAAAAATTATTGTACAACCTATTTTAATATCACGGTCTGTTTCTCAAAAGTATTGTAAGTCTAAGAAGTTCATTAAAAGGATCGTACAACTTATTTTAATATTACAGTCTGTTTTCTAAACGTATCGTAAGCCTAAGTTCGTAAAAATTATCATACAAGTAATCTTAATATTACGGCCTGTTTCACGAAAGTATCGTAAGTCTAAAAAGTTCACAAAATTATTATACAACTGATGTTAATATCACGGCCTGTTTCTCAAAAGTATCGTAAGTCTAAAAAGTTCGTAAAAATAATCAAAAACTGATGTTAATATCACGATCTGTTTCTCAAATATATCATACGACTAAGAAGTTCGTAAAAAATCATTGTACAACTTCATTTATTATTACAGTCTGTTTTCTAGATGTATCGTAAGTCTAAGTTTGTGAAATTGATCATACAGTACGACTGATCTTAATATTGCGGTCAGTTTCTCAAATGAATCGTAAGTCTAAGAAGTTTATTAAAAGGATCGTACAACTTATTTTAATATTACAGTCTGTTTTCTAAACGTATCGTAAGCCTAAGTTTGTAAAAAAGATCTACAAGTAATCTTAATATTACGGCCTGATTCTCAAAAGTATCGTAAGTCTAAAAAGTTCGTAAAAATAATTGTAAAACTGATGTTAATATCATGATCTGTTTCTCAAATGTATCATAAGTCTAAGAAGTTCGTAAAAATTTATATTTAATATTACAGTCTGTTTTCTAAACGTATCGCAAGTCTAAGTTTGTGAAAATGATCATACAGTACGACTCATCTTAATATTACAGTCTGTTTCTCAAATTAATCGTAAGTCTAAGAAGTTCGTAAAAATTATCGTAAACCTATTTTAATATCACGGTCTGTTTCTCAAAAGTATCGCAAGTCTAAGAAATTTGTAAAAATATCATATAACTGATCTTAATATTGTAGTTTTTTTTCTAAAGGTATCGTGAGCGTAATCAGTTCGTAAAATTTATCATATGATTGATCTTAACATTAGAGTTTTAAATGGCATCGCAAGCATAACAAGTTCATTAAAACGATTGTATAGCTAAACCAACCAACCACTGTCATTTTTTTTACCACAGTTTTTCACGTTTTGTTCGTTTGATTGTTTTAGAGACTGCTTTGACCTTCAGAACTTTTAGTTTGAATCTTTCCTCGCGCTGCTATCATTGCGGTTCGCTCATTTTGATCACAGTGTTTCCCACAAAACAAAGGTTTCTTGTCAAAGTTTCTTGGTTAATTTGCAAAAACAATATACTTCTAGCACGGTATAAACACAATGAATATTACATTACTTCTGGAAAAATAAATCGAGTGTTCATAAGTCTTCTCACACACACACACACACACACACACACACACACACACACACACACACACACACACACACACACACACACACACACACACACACACACACACACACACACACACACACACACACACACACACCACACACACACACACACACACAGAGAGAGAGAGATAAATAATTGCATCTGCTCTCAGACGCAGTGTTTCTGTAGGGCAAAACAGTGTGCTTTTAGCTTTCTAATCACATGTGTGAATTAAAGCTTGATATAAATAAGCGTCTAATCCTGCTCAACCTTGCCGTTAGGAATAAAGCAGCATTTCCATACAGACAGAGTTTCAAAAGCGCCTCAAATCTGAGGACTAAAGGCTGATTTACATACAATTCATCCCAATCTGCTCCTCTGCAACTCTTCATCAATATGAGTCAGAACACACCAGCGTTAGACTGTATGCAGATCAGCCCACAGACTCTGCTGCAGGACTGGCTAAATGAACTTTTCTCCGCAGATGAAGTGCTGTGTGTGTGTGCGTGTGTGTGTGTGTGTGTGTGTGTGTCCTTCAGACTGGTCTTCTTCTTCTGTTTTAACTCATTGATTATCTGCCCACAGTCACTGAAAATACTATTAACAGTCTATTGATTAACCTGAGCAGAGAGAGAGAACTCCAGCAGACAAATCACCCTTATTTACACACACACACACACACTATCAGCTCTGTGTGTGTGTTTATGTGCTGATAAAGCAACACCAGCGGAGAGTTGTTGTGTTTCAGTCGCACTATAAACAAAAGAACCTGGAGCGCAGTGCAGAGAGATAGAGATAAGACACACACAAACTTGAACACACACACTTCAACACAATCGGACACACACACAATATACACTCTCTCACACTCACACACACACACACTGGCACGGACACACACACACGGGATGCATCCTTACATACACACACGCACACTTACATATATAGACATACACATTCTGTCTCTCTCTCACACACACACACGGGCAAATACACAGGCACACTTACATACACACACACAAACTTTAACATACACACTTTAAAACACTCGGACAAACACACACACACACTTTAACATATACACACACTATATACACTCTCACACTCACTCACACACACACACACACAGGCACACTTAAATACACACACACACACGCACACACATACTCACGGGCACAAGCAAACACACATACACTTACATGCACATGGTCAAACACACAGGCACACTTACACACACACAAACTTGAACACATACACACACCAACACACTCAGACACACACACACACTATATAGACTCTCACACTCACTCACACACGGGCACAGACACACACACACAGGCACACTTTCACAAACACTTACATATATAGACATACACAGTATCTCTCTCTCTCTCACACACACACACACACACACACACACGCACACAAACGCAGACACATTTACATATATAAACATTCTCTCTCTTACACACACACACACACACTTACATATATAGATATACTCTCCTTCACACACACACTCACACAGGCCCACTTACACAACACGCACACACATGCACACACAAACTTACATATATACACACTCACTCTCACACACACACACACACACTTACATACATAGATATACTCTCTCTCACACACACACACAGCACATCTGAAATTATATTTCATTACTCAGCTGTTATAGTAAAAGCTGCTGAATTGACCACACACACACACATTTCCCATGATGCAGCAGCCCTGCGCAGGTTTATGGTCTTGACACACTAATGAAACGCCTGACCTTGACCTTTGACCTCTCCGCTCAAAGCTGCATTCTGATTGGCTTCAGCAGATTGATTCACATATACGAGTGTGTGTGTGTGAGGGTCAAAGGTCAAGGAGAAACCCAGGCTGAATGGTGTTTTAAATATGAAGAGTGTATTATAAGTGGACGTCCCGGATCAGCTCCTGAAATGAGGAAGGGGATGTTTGATGTGGTCAGCATCACCGAGACTAACCCTGTGTTACTGGAGAACTGCTGAAACTCAAAGAAATGAGCTCAATCTCTGAAGACGGCAGCTTACAGATCAGCTCAAGTGCTTTTAACATCACTTTATAGATATATATATACACACACACAGTTGAAGTCAGAGTTATTCGCCCCCCTATTTATTTTTCCCTCAATTTCTGTTTAACAGAGAGCAGATTTCTTCAACACATTTCTAATCATAATAGTTTTAATAACTCATCTCTAATAACTGATTTATTTTGGAAATCAGTAAATAATAATAATGATAATATTAATTTAAAAAAAAGTCTATATACACTCACCGGCCACTTTATTAGGTACACCTGTCCAACTGCTTGTTAATGCAATTTTCTAATCAGCCAATCACATGGCAGCAACTCAATGCATTTAGGCATGTAGGCATGGTCAAGACGATCTGCTGCAGGTCAAAGCGAGCATCAGAATGGGGAAGAAAGGGGATTTAAGTGACTTTGAGCGTGGCATGGTTGTTGGTGCCAGACGGGCTGCTCTGAGTATTTCAGAAACTGCTGATCTACTGGGATTTTCACGCACAACCATCTCTAGGGTTTACAGAGAATGGTTTGACAAAGAGGAAATATCCAGTGAGCGGCAGTGTGTGTGTGTGTATGTGTGATTGATATTCCCTCCCCTACTCTCTCTCCCCTGCTCAGAGCGCTGTATTAATTGTAATTGGCATTTGGATGTCAGGCGTCAGTGGCGAGTGAAGGTTTGACATTTAAATAACGCCGGCCTGATCATTGTCACATTATTGCCTGCTGATGAGCGGCTGGTCAGAATAATCCTAATATTAGCGCGCTCGCCGTGTCTGAGCGCCGGACGCAGAGAATAAAAGCATTAGTCCCGCATGGAGGAGAACAAATGGAGCGAAACTGAAGAGAAACGCTTTTACTGCTGGAGGTGAAACAGAGAGACGGACACAAATCATGCTGTTATCAGATTCTCCTGTTACAACAAAACAATAAACCACACACACACACACACACACACACACACACACACACACTCCTGTCTGAGAGCAAAGCCTCACATATGTACTCTACAGTGCATACACTGCTGCAGAATCATATTTTATATACATCAAGTATTCATCTATTCATTTTCATTCGGCTTAATCTCTTTATCCATCAGGGGACACCACAGTGGAATGGACCGCCAATTATTACAGCATATGTCTTATGCAGCTGATGCCATTCCAGCTGCAACCCATCACGGGAAATACCCATACACAAATGATGTAATGGTTTGAGAATATTTTCTTGGCACACTTTGGGTCCATTAGTACCAATTGAGCATGGTGTCAACACCACAGCCTACCTGAGTATTGCTGCTGACCATGTCCATCCCTTTATGACCACAGTGTCTCCATCTTCTTATGGCTACTTCCAGCAGGATAACGCACCATGTCATAAAGCGCCAATCATCTCAGACTGGTTTCTTGAACATGACGATGAGTTCACTGTACTCAAATGGCCTCCACAGTCACCAGAGCTCAATCCAATAGAGCACCTTTGGGATGTGGTGGAACAGGAGATTGGCATCATGGATGTGCAGCCGACAAATCTGCAGCAACTGTGTGATGCTATCATGACAATATGGAGCAAAATCTCTGAGGAATATTTCCAGTAGCTTGTTGAATCTTTGCCATGAAGGAATAAGGCAGTTCTGAAGGAGAAAGGGGGCAAACCCGGTACTAGTAAGGTGTACCTAATAAAGTGGCCAGAGTATCTTTATTCACATAGAAAGAAAAGCAAAAGAAAATAAAACAAATCCTCAAATATATTCACTTCAATGTATATAATGGTTCAGAAATAACCTTTAAAACTTGTTTGCGTTTTTATGATTATTATTAGCATTATTATTATTATTATTATCATCATTATTAGCATGATTATTATCATCATCACCATTATTATAACTATATTCAAGCATTTTCAAGGATTTCCAGCTCCTGTATGAACCCAGTTTCTTTGTTAGTTGGATTTTCTGCCATATTTTTAACCTCAGAATTTCCCAGTTTCCTGTAGATGCTAGCCTGAACATGAGCTGATGTTTTGAGGAGCATCTGGATCTCCTTCACACTCCTGACTGACCGTCTGATGTTCGGCTCCGGCGAGGAAAAACTCTTTCACACACAAGTGGGAGCAAAGAAATAAAAGCTAAAAGAGGAATGAATCAAAAGCAACAAAAGCGGAACGCGGAGTGTTTGATGTGTGCGTGGAAGCGTCCCCGGTGCGTGATTCACTGAACTCCAAGAATCACGGCCGCGTCGCTTTATTGTTTCTGAAAAATCCCTCTGCGGCGAGAAGCGGAGCAGGATTTCTGCAATATCAACAAACCCATCTGGGTAATGGCGCTGCTTTCATCCTTATCAAAGCTCTTTTCATATCGGCTGGAAGTGGAGCAATAATGACAGCTTTTGAAAACCCACAATCAAAACTCAATTACTCTACCCAGAGTGCACTTCTGCACAAAAGATGGCGCTGTCCTGGCGCCGGCGGGCATCCGCTCTCGAGCATCTGTGTGTATTGAGGACGAGGAGTGTGTTTCAATCAGGCCTCATTCACACTCATTCACTTCCTGCAGCAGTGTATATGTGATGTCATCATGCTTCATCACGATGTCATCACTGCAATGATGATACATACAGACAGATGTGGACTGTTTATTAAGCTCTATAGTTCCCAACACCCTAGCAACCATAACACTACAACGACCACTCAAACACCCTAGCAACCATGTAACACTACAACAACCACTCAAACACCCTAGCAACCACATAACACTACAACAACCATTCAAACACCCTAGCAACCATGTAACACTACAACAACCACTCAAACACAGTAGCAACCATGTAACACTACAACAACCACTCAAACACCCTAGCAACCATGTTACACTACAGCAACCACTCAAAAACCCTAGCAACCACATAACACTACAACAACCACTCAAACATCCTAGCAACCATGTAACACTACAACAACCACTCAAACACCCTAGCAACCATGTTACACTACAGCAACCACTCAAACACCCTAGCAACCACATAACACTACAACAACCACTCAAACATCCTAGCAACCATGTAACACTACAACAACCACTCAAACACCCTAGCAACCATGTTACACTACAGCAACCACTCAAACACCCTAGCAACCACATAACACTACAACAACCACTCAAACATCCTAGCAACCATGTAACACTACAACAACCACTCAAACACCCTAGCAACCACATAACACTACAACAACCATTCAAACACCCTAGCAACCACGTAACACTACAACAACCACTCAAAAACCCTAGCAACAACGTAACACTACAACAACCACTCAAACACCCTAGAAACCACATAACACTACAACAACCACTCAAACACCCTAGCAACCACGTAACACTACAACAACCACTCAAACACCCTAGAAACCACATAACACTACAACAACCACTCAAACACCCAAGCAATCACATAAAACTACAACAACTACTCAAACACCCTAGCAACCACATAACACTACAACAACCACTCAAACACCCTAGAAACCACATAACACTACAACAACCACTCAAACACCCTAGCAACCACGTAACACTACAACAACCACTCAAAAACCCTAGCAACAACGTAACACTAAAACAACCACTCAAACACCCTAGCAACCACGTAACACTACAACAACCACTCAAACACCCTAGCAACCACATAACACTACAACCACTCAAACACCCTAGCAACCACATAACACTACAACAACCACTCAAACACCCTAGCAACCACATAACACTACAACAACCACTCAAACACCCTAGCAACCACATAACACTACAACAACCTAAAATTCCTAGCAACCACATAACACTACAACAATCACCCAAACAACCTAGCAACCGCGTAACACCACAAACACCCTAGCAACCACGTAATACTACAACCACCCTAACACCCTAGCAACCTTGTAACAACCTCAACAAAAGCACAAACATCCTAGCAACCATGTAATACTACAACCACCCAAACACCCTAGCAACCACGTAACACCACAACAATCACCCAAACAATCAAGCAACTACATAACACCACAAACACCCTAGCAACTATGTAACACTGCAACAACCACCCAAACACCGTAGCAACAACATAAAACTACAACAACCACCCAAACAACAATATAACCCCACCCAACTACCCTAGCAACAATGTAACACAACAACAAACACCCTAGCAACCATATAACACCACAACAACCACCCAAACACCGTAGTAACAACATAAAACTACAACAACCACCCAAACAACTATATAACCCCACCCAACTACCCTAGCAACCATGTAACACAACAACAAACACCCTAGCAACCATATAGCAGCACAACAACCACCCAAACACCCTAGCAACCATGTAACTTCAAAACATTAAACTCGTGACACCTTGACAACCACTCAAACACACTAGCTACCATGTAATACACTAACAACTACCAAACCAACCATGTAACACCACCCAACCACCC
>LR812542.1:48053233-48063233 GCA_903798195.1 Danio kyathit
CCGGGATGATCCTCTGGTGTGTTCCTGAAGGTGACTTTGGAGTGTGTGTTTTGTGCGTCTGTAGAGTCACAGCGCTGCGAGATCTGATGCTCATTCCAGAGGGATCAGTGTGTGTTTCATTCTGCTGCTGGGAGAAAACCAGCATAGAGGGAGTGTGTGTGTGTGAGCGTGTGTGAGACACTCAGACAGAGAGAGAGAGAGAGAGAGAAGACAGTAGACGCCTGTCCTTCAAACACACACACACACTCACAAGCACACACATCCACACTCACTTTGTCACACAAACACACACTCACACACACGTATACATACGTACACACACTGATGCACACACACTCACTTTCTCACACAGACACTCAAATAAGTACATGTGCACACTCGGATGGATGGACGGACAGACGGACGAACGGATGGTGGAACGGACAGATGGACAGATGGATGGATGGACAGATAAACGGATCGAAGAATGGGTGGATGGATGGACGGATGAATGAATGGACAGACAACTAGAAGGATGGATGGACAGATAGACGGATGGAAGGATGGGTGGATGAATGGATGGATAGACGAATGGACAGGTGATGGATAAATGGGTGGATGGATGGATGGACGGATGGATGGATGGATGGATGGATAAATGGATAGACGAATGGACAGGTGATGGATAGATGGATGGACGGATAGACGGATGGAAGGATGGGTGGATGAATGGATGGATAGACGAATGGACAGGTGATGGATAGATGGATGGACAGATAGATGGATGGGGTGGATGGATGGATGGATGGATGGATGGATGGATGGATGGATGGATGGATGGATGGATGGATGAATGGATGGATGGATGGATGGATGGATGGATGAACGGATGGATGGATGAACAGTGACGGACGAAGGGATAGATGGATGGATGGACAGATGGACGGATGGAAGGATGGGTGGATGGCCGGACGGATGGAAGGATGGATTGACAGATAGACGGATGGAAGGATGGGTGGATGAATTGATGGATAGACGAATGGACAGGTGATGGAAAGATGGATGGATGGACGGATAGACGGATGGATGGATGGGTGGATGGATAAATGGATAGACAAATGGACAGGTGATGGATAGATTGATGGACGGATAGACGGATGGAAGGATGGGTGGATGGATGGATGGATGGATGGACAATGGGTGGGTGGATGGATGGATGGGTGTGCGGACGGACGGACGGACGGATGGATGGACAGATAGACGGATGGGGTGGATGGATGGATGGACGAACGGATGGATGGATGGATGAACAGAGTGACGGACGAAGGGATAGATGGATGGATGGACAGATGGACGGATGGAAGGATGGGTGGATGGACGGACGGACGGATGGACTGATGGACAGACTGATGGACGGACGGATGGATGGACGAATGGACGGATGGACAGATGGATGGACGGACATAGATGGATGGAAGGATGGATGGACGGACTGATGGGTGGATGGACGAACATAGACGGATGAAAGGATGGATGGACGGATGGATAGACGAACGAACAGGTGATTGATAGATGGATGGACAGATAGACGGATGGAAGGATGGGTGGATAGATGGATGGATGGACAATGGGTGGGTGGATGGATGGATGGATGGGTGTGTAGATGGATGGATGGATAGATGGATGGACGGACGGATGGATAGACTGACGGACAGACAGACAGATAGATAGATGGAGACATTATATAATTAATTAATTATTAAAAATACAGCATCGTTTTCCAGAGAAATCTTGGACGTAGAGAACTCCAGCAGAATGTCTTTATTTACTACATCTGGAGCTCATCTATAATTGAACTGATTTATAAATAAATAATGTACAATTTATCTAGCGAGGAGCCACTCAGAGTGACGACAGCGGCGACTTCAGGAGATCAGAGCGTAAAAATCAGACGTGTAAAGAGAAGAAGATCCAATTCATGAACAAAGAGGCAGAAATGATGGAAATGAAGAAGTTGAGCTCAGAAACCAAGAAGTGTCTGATAAAACACTCAGAAACTAAGAAGAAGAAGAAGAAGAAGAAGAAGAAGAAGAAACAGCTCAGAAACCAAGAAGAGTCTGATAAAACACTCAGAAAAGACTAGATTTACTGGACTGAGAGACCACGGCAGACATGAGACAGGCAGATCAGGAGAAACACAGCACTGGACTATACACTGCACATTTATTAAAGCTAAAGCACAATCACTGAGAAATGGAGAAATCACTGAGGAATTAAACAGATATTCAGTGAAACATCCGTTCTTAAAGGAACAGCACTACAGGTGTTCGGCCAATCACACTGCACTGGCTCAGCCGACCAATTAGAAGACTCCAGCTTTCAGTTGAGGCTCAATCAGAACTCAAATGATCCGCTCAGAGTGTGTTTCCAGTAAATGATTCACTGATTCAAATGACGTGCTCAGAGAGAGACTCTAGTGAATGATTCGCTGTTTCAAATGATCCATTCAGAGAGAAACTCCGGTAAATGATTCATTGACTCAAACTATCTGTTCAGAGAGAAACTCCAGTAAATGACTCACTGATTCAAATTATCTGTTCAAAGTTTGTCTCCAGTAAACAACTCACTGATTCAAAAGAATTGTTTAGAGTTAGTCTGCGGTAAACAACTCAATGATTTAAATGATTCATTCAGAGTGAGTCTTCAGTAAACAACTCACTGATTCAGATGATTAATTCAGAATGAGCCTCCAATTAACGACTTACTGATTCAAATGATTCATTCAGAGTGAGTGTCCAGTATACGACTCGCTGATTCAAATGATTCATTCAGTTAGTCACCAGTAAACAACTCACTGATTTAAATGATTTGTTTAGAGAGAATCTTCAGTAAATGACTCACTCATTCAAATGATCTTTTCAGAGTGAGTTTCTAGTAAACAACTCATTGATTCAAATGATTCATTCAGAGTGAGTCTCCAATAAACGACGCACTGATTCAGATGATTAATTCGGAGTGAGCCTCCAGTATAGGACACACTGATTCAAATGATTCATTCAGTTAGTCACCAGTAAACAACTCACTGATTCAAATGATTCGTTCAGTTAGTCACCAGTAAACAACTCACTGGTTCAAATGATTCATTCAGTTAGTCACCAGTAAACAACTCACTGATTCAAATGATTCATTCAGTTAGTCACCAGTAAACAACTCACTGATTCAAATGATTCGTTCAGTTAGTCACCAGTAAACAACTCACTGGTTCAAATGATTCATTCAGTTAGTCACCAGTAAGCAACTCACTGATTCAAATGATTCATTCAGTTAGTCACCAGTAAACAACTCACTGGTTCAAATGATTCATTCAGTTAGTCACCAGTAAACAAATCACTGATTCAAATGATTCATTCAGTTAGTCACCAGTAAACAACTCACTGATTCAAATGATTCATTCAGTTAGTCACCAGTAAACAACTCACTGATTCAAATGATTCATTCAGTTAGTCACCAGTAAACAACTCACTGATTCAAATGATTCATTCAGTTAGTCACCAGTAAACAACTCACTGATTCAAATGATTCATTCAGTTAGTCCCCAGTAAACAACTCACTGATTCAAATGATTCATTCAGTTAGTCACCAGTAAGCAACTCACTGATTCAAATGATTCATTCAGTTAGTCACCAGTAAACAACTCACTGGTTCAAATGATTCATTCAGTTAGTCACCAGTAAACAAATCACTGATTCAAATGATTCATTCAGTTAGTCACCAGTAAACAACTCACTGATTCAAATGATTCATTCAGTTAGTCACCAGTAAACAACTCACTGATTCAAATGATTCATTCAGTTAGTCACCAGTAAACAACTCACTGATTCAAATGATTCATTCAGTTAGTCACCAGTAAACAACTCACTGATTCAAATGATTCATTCAGTTAGTCACCAGTAAACAACTCACTGATTCAAATGATTCATTCAGTTAGTCACCAGTAAACAACTCACTGATTCAAATGATTCATTCAGTTAGTCACCATTAAACAACTCACTGATTCAAATGATTTGTTTAGAGAGAATCTTCAGTAAATGACGCACTGATTCAAATGGTATGTACAGAGTGCGTCTACAGGGCCTCATACACACACACACACTCACACACACACACCTCTGCTGTTCTCCGCTCGGGGCTTCTGGTCAGGCAAACACAAATGCTAATGACTGGACAAGTGAATGTAATGAAATGTTAATTTATGTAAATGCAATTGTGCCATTCCACTCTCCACCGCCCCGGGCATCTCTCCTCTGATTGGTCGATGACTCCTGTGATGCGTTAATGGGCAGTTAGCGCACAGGCTAATGGAAAAGCGATTAGCCTGGTGTGAGAGAGCGTCATGCGGCGTCCACAATCACAACACTCATTGGAAATAAGAGTCATTGCACCTGTTTAATTACTGTGATAATTGCGTGTGCTTTTCAGGGGGCCCGAGGGGTCCTACAACGTGTTGCTAATGCATCCAGCGCTACGACAAACCCTTAATAATGCTAATGCACACCATTAGAAGAGAAGCTGGGTTTGCTCTAGGTGAGAATCGTCATGTGTCAGAAGACGAATGGCGTAAACAGAGAACAACACAGTGTTTATTTATGCTCATGAATTTAGCGTTCGCCTCCTCAGGAGACAACAGAAGCTCCATCAAGCTAAACGAGCTACATCTGTGCTAGTGTTGAACCCAACATCACATCAACAACTCTCAATGCACTGATGGAGCTGCACTGAACAACACATCAACTCCAACAGCTTTACAATGTTGTCTATTAGTGGACCCGTGATAGAAACACATGAACTATTCAGCTTTAAAGGGCACTTTTCGAGATTTCAGATTAGCCTTTTGTGGAAATCAACATCGCTGCATCACTCCTGAACATCACAAGCTGAAATGAGTTGTTGTGTCTGACCTGCACACTTGGTCCTGGCTCTGAGCGGGGGTCCCGGGGCCCCGGTGCCGCCCTCATTGGGTCTGGTGAGCAGGACGCTGATCTGGTACTCGGTGTCGGGGTCCAGGTGGCCGATCTTATGGTTGGGTTTATCGACAGGCTGCAGGTCGATCAGGCTGCCGCTGACGGTGCGGTACTCCACCTCCTTCTCTATGATCGGCCCGTCACCGTTGATGGAGTTTGCATTGAGCTGAATCCACAGGTAGGTGGCGCCCACTGCGGTCAGCTGAGGGGGAGCGATGGGGATCGGAGGCTCTGCACACACACAATCACAAGTTGCATTACATTGTTTCAGTAGATTGTCTTATTCAAATGGAAAAACCTGGATGTCTAATTAGGGCTGGATGATATTTGAGAAATCTAACATTGCCATCTTTTGTATATCTCTATATTATATCTCCATTTAGAAAGATCTTATCATTTTAGATAGATTGGGATGATTTTGTATATCAATGCTGAAACTGTATATTGTGCAGCCCTACAACCCTTCTCCAGAGTGTGAACTACATGGGAGCTAGGGGGAGCTCCGTTCTGTGTTGCCAGACGTATGATAATTCAAGAGTTCACACTTAGCTGATGATTGATAATAAAGCGTATTTGGCATGCTGTCCCGGGAGAGAGCCCTGAGCTCAGGATATCCTTGAGCCCGGGGCTTCCTCCCGTTTGTAGGGCGACAGGAGAGTCTGAGCTCGGGTGGTCTCGAGAACTCCCCTGCTGTGAACTACTGGATATATATCTGGCTAAGAGTTGCCTTAGGATGCTATTTTGATTAGTCAATTTTCTATGGTGCCTGTTTTTGAACGGTGGGAGGAAACCGGAGAACCCGGGGAAAACCCACGCGAACACGTGGAGAAAATGCAAACTCCGCACAGAAACGCCAACCGGCCCGGAGGGAAACGGACCAGCGACGTTCTTGCTGTGAGGCAACAGTGCTACCTACTGGCCGCCGTGCCGCCCTATCGGAGAAGGGGTGGAAGGGGGGGATTCTTCAAACGAAGATGACTGGAGCAAAGCGCTCTGGTAATTTATAGTGTTTCTGTGTTCATCTGATTGGCGCAATATGCGGAGTTAAGCGATACCAGCTGTGTTCAATCATAAGCACGTGATCCTCTCGAAATTAGTTTGTAAACAAACCCCACTTATCGTATTTGTAGGATAATTTCGGCCTCTGTACGATGAACGATCAATAATGAAAAAAATCCTATAGTGTAGGATAATTTCAGAAATGTACGGCATTAAAAATGAGTTTCATTGTTATCTTAGGGCTTCTATACTTATTGATAGCTGCATCTTGTGTCTGCTGTCTGTGACAGGAGAAGGTGGAGTTAGACACGTTTTCTATCTCATCTTACGTTACATCTTCTCAGCCAATCAACGTGGAGAATGGCTCTGTCTCACGAGTTAACGTTCCTGCTGGGCGCAGTGTTGCCAGATTTTTTGGGCTGGAATCAGTCAGCTACATCTGGCAACACTGGCTGCGTGCGGCCCTGCTTCAGTTGTTTTCAGGTTGAGGTTAATCGTTTAAGGAGTAAAGTAGTGCTGAAAAGGAAGGTGAGAAGGACAGGGGAGTTTGCCCTTGATGTTCTCATTTTTCCCCATTCAAATGCATCATGTGAACGTGTTTTTCCAAAGTTAATCTCATCAAAACAAAGTCACGAGGTCGGCTCATTACAGATCCTCTGGATGAGCTCGAGGTGCACACCTCAGACTAGTGTGTTAAAAATTCGGGAGGGTGCACTGCTTTCAAGCCAACCAGCACTATGTTGCACTCCATTTAGGCATCCAATTTGTACCGCAAAATGAATCCCTCAACATCTGACAACACACGCAGTTATTCGATGACAGAGACTCGGAGGCAGGGCCGGCGCGTTCATAGAGGCGACCTAGGCGGCCGCCTAGGGCGGCAAACACGCCCCGCCGCCCAACCCAACGTGCTGACTTATACTGTATATTCACACCGAAAGCGGCGTCAAAGTAGCCGGAAGTCATTCATTTTCAATGGGAGCCGGCGGCGATAAGCGGCGAGGAGCAGCGCGGCGCGTCTTCGCCAGTGTGGGTGTCGAGGAGAGTTGAAATCAAGTCAACTTTATGGTAATGAGCTGTGACGCGGTTCGGCGGTAAGCAATCAGAATGTAGAAGTCCACCGCTTGAGAGGAGTCAGAGAACACAGTCACTGTGAACTTTGGTTCCGACCACAGTTGTTCCCAAGGGTTTTAATATTACGGTCGCCGGATTTCCAATTGTTTGCAATGTTTTTCTTACAGTAACATACATTTAAAAAGTACTGGCGAGTTACTCATGTGCATCCATGTTACATATTTTGTTCTTTAAAAAAGCGGAAATTTCATGCGACAATACAAAACAGTACTGCTGCTTCAGAATATTTCAGACATATGGACACATTGGATAATTAAGTGGAGCAAAGTCACACCACATGCAACTAGATCTTCCGTAAGGAAATGAATTTGATAAGAAGTGTGCAACATCTTCATGCTAGAAAACATGTTTTATGCGGGAGTGTAACTGATTTGCTGATATGCTGCAACAGCTCCTTTAAATGCGAGATCAATGTAGCGAATTTTGACACTCTCACCGCCGGAGCTAAAGGCAGACAGCGTCGTCGCCAGGGCGGCCAGAGCCACCTTTGACGCTCTCCCTACTTTCAGTGTGAACGTACAGTTATCCGCAACATCAACACAACCACCCCCCTCCCCCCTTTATGAACTGGTCAGTTTCGTTTTCACTTTCGGGTTGAGGGCGGCATGATAGTCCTTTGCCTAGAGCGGCAGTTCGGCTTGCTCCGGCCCTGCTCGGAGGTGGAGTTTGAACCTTTCCACTAAGGTACGCCTAGTTTTTTTTTTTTTTTTTTTTACGTATTGTGGTAATTTGCACGTTTTGTCAAAATGCTATTTGTCTATATAATAGCTGTATACTCTGCGTTTGACTAGTGTATGATAATTTTCCTCCAAATACGATAATTTTGAGGTTCTGGTACGATACTTTAACATTTTCAATCTGGCAACACTGTCTCCGTTCCCCTAAATAAGGCATGGATTTGTGAAATTCTGGAGGGTCTCAAAAAATATTCACAACGTGTGATTTTGACGTGCGGTTTCAGTATTGTGTAATGTGATCCTAGATTATGTGTACAAATATCATTCATTAATGCATGATGGCGATTTACACCTCACTCAAAGATTACTACACATGCTATTCTTGTCATGAGCATCAAGGTGTGGGGGCGCTGAGGTGTAAAGTCTAGTCATGACAGCCAGATGCTTTCATATTGACTTTAAGACACCACTTATTCATTATCTGAAACTAATGATGTGATGTGTTTCGCTTTACTTGCTTCATACAGTAGGCCAATACAATGTTCTTTTGTTTAAACACCGTGACATTGCTGTAAACATGTTGGACAATTAAGCTGAAAGCAGGTAAACTTGACAAAACGCAGCCCCTTTCAATAGTGTTTCCTTCATTTTCGAATTTGTGATTATGTTTTACCGAAGTGAAAACTGAGATCCCATGAGGATCTATAGGCCTATGTAAAATAAAAAGCATATGCTGTCCTTATGTATAAATTATATGACTGTATTCCTCTCACTGAAGCACTGCAGGTATGATTAGACAACGCTGTTCTGTTGTTTAGGCTGCTGCTGTTTGTGCATGTTAAAACAAATCCCTCAAAATATATTTAAGGGTCAACAAATGTTATAGAAGGGAAAACAAGCGCTTTTTAGCGAGAAAGTAAACCAAAACAATCGTAGTGTTTTGTTCATTTTGCCTACTTTGTAATATTAGTTACAATTATAGAAATATTTATTTTATATTTATAGTTTTTTGTTTATATATCCTGTGTTTTATAGCCTACATCAGGGGTGTCCAAACTCAGTCCTGGAGGGCTGGTGTCCTGGTGAGTTTAGCTCCAACTTCCTGCAACACACCTGCAGGAAGTTTCTAGCATATCTAGTAGGAGCTTGATTAGCTTGTTCAGGTGTGTTTGATTAGGGTTGAAGCTAAACTCTCCAGGACACCGGCCCTCCAGGACCGAGTTTGGACACCCCTGGCCTACATCATTGTGACGGGACTCTCAAGATCAAAGTGATCAAATTTTGCACTGTAAATGCACTTTTGTTGCATTACATTTCATCGGGCTGTCAAAAAATAATCTGAATTTCAATTATTCGTCGAATTTATTAATAAAAAATTTCACATTCCAATGCAAAAACCTGCATTTGAGTTTTTGGTGTGTCAGAGGCGATGTTGTAATTGAGTTTATGTTAAAGAGCACCAATAATTTCACTAAAGAGCACCAATTTCACGCCTGACTAGGAGGTGGTTTTTGTCAAATCAAATTTGTACACACTGAGTGAGATGTTTTTAATTTGTCAGTGTTTTAGTTTATGTGAAATTACGCCTGTATGGTTTACACTGACTTTTAAATTAATTGGACATTGTTGTTTTAATTTTTACCTATCCAGTGACTGCAGGTGGAAAATAGCAATCCTGCTACAACCTGGCACAATGCATCTTTCCTTTTTGAGGTAAATGTATTTTGGTGCATGTCCCTATTAAATAAATCAATTCATTCATTAATGCAAAAATCACTTTTATAAGAGGTTTCAAGAGTTCACACTTAGCAGATGATTGATTATAAAGCGTGTTTGTCATGCTCTCCCGGGAGAGAGCCCTGAGAGATCCTCGAGCCCGGGGCTCCCTCCCGTTTGCAGGGCGAGAGGGGAGTTTGAGCTCAGGTAGATCTGGAGAACTCCCCTGCTGTAGTAGCTGATGAACAGATAGTGATTGCTCTTAAGAGATAACTACTTACTAGGAGCATGTCTGTATCGAATGTAGTTTATAAATAAACTTCACTTAAACACAGTTGTGTGTCAGCAGTGTGTGAATATCTCCAGTCTGTAATAAACATGAATTAGTTATATTTGTTATGATCAGAACCTGCAGAAACACTTTGATTGACTTTCTCCTGTTGTACGTGTCATCAGAGGGGAAAAGCCCCACCC
>LR812542.1:48068233-48083233 GCA_903798195.1 Danio kyathit
TACTGTTATGCTATTCAGGAGCCATGTGCACCCACTGACAGGTCAAATCTGCTTCTCTCTTTCTCTCAAGTTCAAAGCAAACCTGAATGCCAAAGCATCTACTCATTCATTCATTTTCTTTTCGGCTTACTCCTTTTATTAATCTGGGGTCTAGGGTTGGGCCGCTGATCGCTGATGGCCGATAGACATCACAATGCTGAGCCGGCATCGCCGATCCTCCGCCCCGCCCCCGTCGCAAACCCGCTTGTGAAAAATACACACTCAGGCCCTGTTTACACTGATACAGCTTACATTTAAAATGGCATTTTAGAACGAAAATGATCAACGTCCACACTGGTGTTTCATCTAGCATTTCTGAACAGCCCTCGATCCACTGAAAACGCACATCACGTGACCACACACACACACACACACAGCCTCACACACACACACACCGTCATGCGCTCATCTGAGCTCCAGAGAACAGTGTACGTCGGACAGTTTATCAAGGATGTATCGCTGGATCGCGTCTCGCTATAGTTGTTAAACATGATATTTAATTAATCTTGTCTCTATCCAGGGCTTCATTTGTGCCGAAGCACGCCGGATCCGGAACCTCTGAAATCTGATCCGGCACCTCATTTTACAAATCTCCCTCCTCAACCACCCTTCTCCCCTGTCCGCTGTTCATTTCTTCCGCGAGTCCTCAACCCTCTTCACTTTCGTCCTCGACACCCCAGCGCCGTTCACTTTCGTCTGCGAGACCCCTGCGCCATCCACCGCACCAAACAAATGACACGGATCACTCTATTCATGCCAGAGTCCCGCGGAAAAAGTGATTGACAGGTGCTAATTTTTGTGTAACTTATCTTTATTTATTTATGATTTGGTTATGGGTAAAACAAAGACCAGGTAGTTGAAACGGTAGGCTACAAATAATTAATTTGTTATGAATTAATTAATTATTCATAAATAATTAATTCACCTCCGCCTATGAAGACGATGTCATCGTCCATCGCGATGTTTCACATTAGACAGCGTACGATGCTGAATTAGTCAACATCGCCCAACCCTACTGGGGTCACCACAGCGGAATGAACCGCCAACTATTCTAGCAAGTTTTTACGCAGTGGATGCCCTTCCAGCCGCAACCCATCCCTGGAAAACATCCACACACATTCATTCACACTCATACACTACGGACAATTTAGCTTACCCAATTCACCTGTACCGCATGTGTTTGGACTGTGGGGGAAACCGGAGCACCCGGAGGAAACCCACGCCAACACGGGGAGAACATGCAAACTCCACACAGAAACTGACCCAGCTGAGGCTCAAATCAGCGATCTTCTTGCTGTGAGCCGACAGCACTGCCTACTGCGCCACTGCATTAGCCCAAAGCATTTTAGATATGTATATAAAAAATAGCCTATGTAATATAGCCTAATGGCATTATCAAATTAATAAAATAATCAGCAAATGAGAAATAAATGACATAAAAATGATCATACAGTGCATCCGGAAAGTATTGATAGCGCTTCACTTTTTCCACATTTGTTTATGTTACAGCCTTATTCCAAAATGGATTAAATTGATTGATTTCCTCAACATTCTACACACAATCCCCCATAATGACAATGTGGAAAGAGTTTTTGAAATTGTCGCAAATTTATTAAAGATATAAAAGCTGATAAATCACCTGTACATCAGTATTCACAGCCTTTGCTCAACACTTTGTTGATGCCCCTTTGGCAGCGATTACAGCCTCAAGTCTTTCTGAATATGATGCCTCAAGCTCAGCTCACCTGTCATTGGGGATTTTTGCCCGTTCCTCTTTGCAGTACCTCTCAAGCTCTATCAGGTTATATGGGAAGCGACGGTGTACAGCCATTTTCAGATCTCTCTAGAGATGTTCTATAGGGTTTAGATCTGGGCTCTGGCTGGGCCACTCAAGCACATTCACCGAGTTGTTGTGAAGCCACTCCATTGATATTTTGCCGGTGTGCTTTGGGTCATTGTCCTGCTGGAAGATGAAGCGTCGCCCCAGTCTGAGGTCAAGAGCACTCTGAAGCAGGTCTTCATTCAGGATGTCTCTGTACATTGCTGCATTCATCTTTCCCTCTATCCTGACTAGTCTTCCAGTTCCTGCTGCTGAAAAACATCCCCACAGCATGATGCTGCCACCACCATGCTTCACTGTAGGGATGCTATTAGCCTGGTGATGAGCGCTGCCTGCTTTTCTCCAAACGTAACGCCTGGCGTTCACTCCAAAGAGTGAATTTGAGTCTCATCAGACCAGAGAGTTTAGTTTAGTCTTCTTGCTTGGTTTGCGCTTTGACATGCACTGTCAACCCTGGGCCCTTATATGGACAGGTGTATGCCTTTTCAGATCATGTCCAATCAACTGAATTGACCACAGGTAAACTCCAATGAAGCTGCTGAAACATCTCAAGAATAATCAGAGGAAACAGAATGTTGTTGCATCTCTAGTGTGTGTGTATCTGTGTGTGTGCGTGAACTTTGTAACGACATTGTGTGTGACTCATCAATGCAGCTCCACAACAAATGCATCAAATACTCATTGGTAAAGCTCTTACTGGAGTATTTCTCACAAACGTTACGTGAGATCTGCTTCCTTTATGTCTGTCTGTTGTCTGAGGCAGCCGAGGGAGGAGATTAAGGCACGCTGACAGGCACGTGGAAACGGTGGGCGTGAAGGACTAGCCTTAAAGGCGCAAAAAACCGCAACCTGCTGCTCAAAGCTTTAAATTAGTAACTTATGAAAGGTATAATCAATAATCTGATTGATGTTTTGAGCTGAAACTTTACAGACACAAAACAGGAGACACAAAAGACTTATATTAAATCTGGAAAAAGTGGTAACCTAGGTGCCCTTTAAGTCCCACAAAGGTGCGCCTCTGTGGGTCTGCAGAGCTGTGGGAGTGTTGACAGGTCTCGCGCACACACAGAACAAAACGGGGAAACGAGAGAAGATTTTCCATCATTTAATCGATCGCAGATGTTTTATTAGGCAGATACAAAATAGTGTAAAAGGATGATAATAATAGTAAAAAAAAGTGTCACTTCATATATTTGGGCGGCCATTAATATACCTGGGTGGCCTGCCCAGGTAAAGTTTATGTGTGGGAAGCACTGCACATATATATGGTATTTGTTTGGAGTTTGTAATGTATAGATCTCTCATAACTAAATAACTGGCCATACACACACACACACACACACACAGACATTTTTTTTAAACGTATTACTGAAGAAGATCTATTTGAACATGCACACACACACACACACACACACACACAAACACACACAGACAAATACACTCCCACATAAACACACACAACACGTGCATTGATAAAGTGCATTCTCACTGATGACACTGACGCTAACTGACTGTGTGACTGTCAGAGAGTGAGACTCTTTAGTATACATGAATAAGATCTCACACACACACAGACACACACATACACACAGGATGTTCTGATTGAGAGCTCATAGAGGCTGTATTGAAGCAGCAGGTCTGTGTACAGGAACCGCACAACAGCGTATGGATCTGAAGCGTGGAGAATGCCAATTACAGCTGCGGTAATGGAGCATCCATCATCCTGGCAGCTCTGTGCAGGTGTGACCAAACACACACACACACACACACACACACACACCTACAACAATAACAACAACAGCAACAACATCTCTCTCCATCCGGATACATTTAGCTGCTGTGACGGAGAGCGGTGACCACTCATTACAATAAACATGAGTTCACTCAGTTTACAGCATTACTGCTGTTCACTAGATCACTGATAACTACACTAGTGCTCTACACTGTAGTCAGCTACACTAGTGATGAGACGACACTTGCTGGACAACAAAACAAGTGAAAAATCCCACGGATGCAAGCAACTCTGGTCCTAAAGTGTGTGTGAAGTCAAACTTTAGTCTATAGGTGAATACAGTAATTAATATGCGCATGTTAATCCACTGATAATAAATGTGTCTGGTTAATCTTCAATCCGAGCGTCTGCTTCTGCTTCAGGATTGGCTCCTTCTCTGATGATGTCAGTTTGACGCTTCAGCCATAATATTCTAAGGCACGTTCCTCTTACTGTTAGTTTACTATGAGGGAATTATGTGCAAAAAGAAAGCCCCGCCCCCTACTCAATATTCAGCTTCAGTTGGAAATACATCATCATACTGAAATAAATGTGTTTTGGTTCATGTGGACTTTAAATAAAGCACTTACACAGAATACCTTATCATCGACCTCCTAGCAACCACCCACAACACCCAAGCAACCTCCTAGCAACCACCAAGATTTTCCATAGCAACCTCTCACAGACCACCCAGAGTAACCCTCATGTGTCTTGGCATTTGACCTGGACCTGAAAGAAAGCACTTACCTAGCAACCCCTCACAACACCCTAGCAACCTCCACTCTAGCAACCTTCTGAGTCTTGGCCCTTGATCTAGACCTGAAATAAAGCACTTACCTAGCAACCTCCCATAACACACTAGCAACAACTAAGATTCTCCATAACAACCTCCAACAGACCACCCAGAATACTCTAGCTACCTCACAAGCCTTGGCCTTTGACCTGGACCTGAAATAAACCACTTACCTAGCAACCTCCCACAACACCCTAGCAACCACCTAGCAACAACTAAGATTCCCCATAGCAACCTCTCACAGACAACCCAGAATACTCTAGCAACCTCCTGATTCTTGGCCTTTGACCTAGACCTGAGAGAAAGCACTTACCCAGAATACCTCAGCATCTTCCTCCTAGCAACCTCCTAGCAACACCCTAGCAACCTCCTAGCAACAACTAAGATTCTCCATAGCAAGTCTTGGCTCTTGACCTGAGAGAAAGCACTTACCCAGAATACCTCGGGATCTTCCTCCTAGCAACCACCGACAACCTCCAGCAACACCCTAGCAACCACCAAGATCCTCCATAGCAACCTCCCACAGACAACCCAGAATATTATAGCAACCTCCTGATTCTTGGCCTTTGACCTAGACATGAGAGAAAGCACTTACCCAGAATACCTCAGCATCTTCCTCCTAGCAACCTCCTAGCAACACCCTAGCAACCTCCTAGCAACAACTAAGATTCTCTATAGCAACCTCTCACAGACAACTCAGAATACTCTAGCAACCTCTTGAGTCTTGACCCTTGACCTAGACCCGAGAGAAAGCACTTACCCAGAATACCTTACCATCTTCCTCCAAGCAACCACCCACAACCTCCAGCAACACCCTAGTGACCACCAAGATTCTCCATAGCAACCTCCCACAGACTACCTAGAATTCTCTAGCAACCTTCTGAGTCTTGATCCTTGACCGTTGACCTGAAAGAATACACTAACCCAGAATACCTAAGCATCTTCCTCCTAGCAACCACCCACAACACCCTAGCAACCTCCAAGCAACAACTAAGATTCTCCATAGCAAGTCTTGGCTCTTGACCTGAGAGAAAGCACTTACCCAGAATACTCTAGCAACCTCCTAGCAACAACTAAGATTCTCCATAGCCACCTCTCACAGACAACCCAGAAAACTCTAGCAACCTCCTGAATCTTGGCCTTTGACCTAGACCTGAGAGAAAGCACTTACCCAGAATACCTCAGCATCTTCCTCCTAGCAACCTCCTAGCAACACCCTAGCAACCTCCTAGCAACAACTAAGATTCTCCATAGCAAGTCTTGGCTCTTGACCTGAGAGAAAGCACTTACCCAGAATACCTCGGGATCTTCCTCCTAGCAACCACCCACAACCTCCAGCAACACCCTAGCAACCACCAAGATCCTCCATAGCAACCTTCCACAGACAACCCAGAATACTCTAGCAACCTTCTGAGTCTTGGCCTTTGACCTAGACCTGAGAGAAAGCACTTACCCAGAATACCTCAGCATCTTCCTCCTAGCAACCTCCTAGCAACACTCTAGCAACCACCTAGCAACAACTAAGATTCTCCATAGCAACCTTCCACAGACAACCCAGAATACTCTAGCAACCTTCTGAGTCTTGGCCTTTGACCTAGACCCGAGAGAAAGCACTTACCCAGAATACCTTAGCATCTTCCTCCTAGCAACCACCCACAACCTCCAGCAACACCCCAGTGACCACCAAGATTCTCCATAGCAACCTCCCACAGACAACCTAGAATTCTCTAGCAACCTTCTGATTCTTGACCCTTGACCTGGACCTGAAAGAATACACTAACCCAGGAATACCTAAGCATCTTCCTCCTAGCAACCACCCACAACCCCCTAGCAACCTCCAAGCAACAACTAAGATTCTCCATAGCAACCTCTCACAGACAACCTAGAATTTTCTAGCAACTTTCTGAGTCTTGACCCTTGACCTGGACCTGAAAGAATACACTAACCCAGAATACCTAAGCATCTTCCTCCTAGCAACCACCCATAACTTCCTAGCAACCTCCTAGCAACCAAAAAGCCTCCCCCACACATTCTTACTCAATGTCCACCCACAATCCATAGCAACCTTCCAAATACCTAAAGCAACCTCCAATAAAACCCCCAGACCACTCTGAAACACCCTAGCAACCAACAACTACACCCTAGCAACCACCTACATTACCTTATGAATTCAGCTGGTGAAGTTCATTGGAGAAAAGGATCTAGTGGGACCCCGCCTGAGCTGAAATGAAGAAGAACTATTAAATCTTCTGCTCTGTCTCTGTACGTGATTCTCTCTCTCTCTCTCTCACACACACACACACACACACACACACACACACACACACACACACACACACACACACACAGCTCCTCCTCTTGTCACTACAGCTGTATCTGCATGTTCTCCACTCTTCTGTGTTACCTCTGATGTTGGAAACGAGTCCTGTGTGAATACTAATGTGTGTGTGTGTGTGTGTGTGTGTGTGTGTGTGTGTGTGTGTGTGTGTGTGTGTGTGTCGTACAGTGGCTCATTGTGGCCGACCGACAGCTCAATCTGACTGAGCAGAGCAGAACAGGTGTTGGGCTGACAGTGAGAGGACACACACATACAAGCAAGCGCGCGCACACACACACACACACACACATGCAAATACAAGTGCGCACACACACACTGGATTTTCATGTTTTATGGGCTCTCCCTAGCTGTAATGGTGTTTCTACAGACTGTATATTTACACACACACACACACACACATGCACACACAAGCGCACGCACACACACAGAGAGGAATTCACAGAGAAAGAGGCGCACACATATACATACAACACTTGAAACTTGCCAACACACACACACACACACACACACACACACACACACACACGCACACATGCACAGAAAGAAACGCACACACAAACATACAACATTTGAAACTTGCCAACACACACACACACACACACACACACACACACGCACACATGCACAGAAAGAAACGCACACACAAACATACAACATTTGAAACTTGCAAACACACACAGACACACACACAAACTACAGACACAGAGGGAGCTGTGATGTTCATATATATACACACACACACACTCATAAAAACACAATATTTCGTACACACACACAGCTTTAATGTTCCCGCTCGTGTGCGCGCGCACAGACACACACACACACACACAGCGAGACAGTGTAACAGCTGAACACGGAGCCCGTCTGACCTCTGACCTTTGATGAGCAGCGTCTCTCTTTACACACACTGATGCCTTTAATCTGTTCAGCTGCTGCAGATCTGATGACCCAGAGCTCCACAAGTGTTGTACAGGGTCACACAGGGCCACACACACACACACACACACACACACACACACACACACACACACACACACACACACACACATACACACACACACACACACACTGCTTTAATGTCTGCTGAGTCAGAATGAGGAAAGTTGCAGAATGAGCCGTTTGTCCAGTTTAGTTTCGGTAAGCTCTCACACACTGACGGGGGATGCAGAGCTGGAGCTTACAGCGTGTGTGTGTGTGTGTGTGTGTGTGTGTGTGTGTGTGTGTGTGTGTGTGTGTGTGTGTATGCATGCATAAACGAACGAGAACACAGTTGTGTGTGTGTGTGTGTACGAGTTTTAAATGTATGTATGTATGCATGTCTGTGCTTGTTTGTGTGTGTGTGCGTGTGTGTGTGTGTCCTTGTACGTGTGCTGGTACGTGTACTTTTGTGTGCGCGTGTGTGTGTGTGTTTGTTTGTGTGTGTTTGTTTATGTGTGTGTGCGTGTTTGCAAGTTTCAAATGTTGTATGTATGTGTTTGCGTCTCTTTCTGTGTGTGTGTGTGTGTGTGTGTGTGTGTGTGTGTGTGTGTGTGTGTGTGTGTGTGTGTGTTAGGCTTGCCACGATAGACGGTGTTGACGGTGTTACCGGTTTTAAGACGCAACACCGGTGACATCACTTTTCCACCGTGACACCGTGCCCTCATTTTTTTAAGTATTCCTTTTTTTAATTCAATATTTATTTAAATTAAATGGAAAATATAACTCCAAATAATTTACTTAAGACAATAGCATGCAGTAGGCTGTAGTTAAAATCTGAACATAGCTACAATGCTTCATATTTCATTTATCATGTGAGGAGAACGAGATGAGTCGAATTAAAGAGAATGGCGGAGGATTTAGTGTCAAAACGCAAAGCAAAAGCGCCTCATTTAAAAATCCTGCAACCATCATCTCACAGAGTGTTTAGTAATAAATAATCTTATTTTTTATTAAACCAAAAGTGATTGCCGCGCCACTGACAAGCCAACTGCAGAGAAACGCAGTGATCACTTTTTCCGAAGTTCATCTGTTCTTTTGTGCACTTGATTATTATGAGTTTAATGTTAAAGAAATCAATAATGAAAAGGCCGACAAGAGTGTATCCTGTGTGTGTGTGCATCTTCACTGAAGTCTCCCTCTTTCAAAACCGAAAGTTGCTTTGTCTGTCTGGCAATGTTTCGGCTTTTAATCGAATGAAAAGTTAATTTAGATGAGCCTATATTAAAAACTTGCAGTAAAGTAAATGTGACGTGCGGCCACACATCGAAACTGAGGTGTGATCTCATCTCTCTCTCTTGCTGTCATCCATCGATAGACGCCACACAAGTCAAGTCGCCTAATAATTATATTAATTATAATAAAATGTAAACCAAAATAAACAATTCATTGCATTTTTCGTTTGATAAAAAATATACGAAAACGAAAAAAAACAAAGGGTGGCTAGTTTGTATTCATGTGTTTTAATATTAATGAAAATATGCTTAGCCTAGACGCTGCCAATAAGCAAGCCATTCAAAAAATAATATTTTACTGTTTACTGAGTTATAATGTATATTTTACAATAAAAACTAAATGTAGCATGTGTCGCTGTCATGTAAAACACGCAATTCATAACACACCAGAGGTGTCTATAGTCTATCTGTAAACTTACAGGGAGGTGTTGGCCAAAAGTCATACTGCGCACCACGTTATTGAACTCCAATATCTCTGAGGGAGATTATGTTACCCGATAGCCAATATTGACTTGAGAGATTAAAAAAAAATAAAAGGCATTTTAAAAAAGGAACAACAGGCAAATCAAAAAATAAAACTGGTCCCGTACGCACTTGTCATCTTGCCACTGTATGCTGTGTGGGCCCGTCAGCCGCTGGTAAGAGAGAGAGAGAGAGCGCGCGCACATGAGAGCTTAAAGCCGGCATCAATATAACAAAAAGCAAGATCATGTAGTTATAAATATTCCATTAACAATACTTATCGAAATATTTATACATTTACATAGTGTTTATTGGTATTGTATGATCTGTATAGGCCGTCTGATCTTTACAGAAGATGTAAACACTTTTATTTAGCATGTAGTAGATTTTTTTACATAATGTTCCATTACTTAAAATTTCTTTCATTTTTTTATTTATAGTTTATATATAAATTGAGTGCTAGCTTGTTTAGCTGTGATCATTATGCAAGGATCATATTTCATATTCGGTTTATTCTTCAGTAACCTATAGATTCGTTAATAATGTATTTATAAACGGACTGTTTATAAGGACTAAGCTATTAATATACATTAGGCTAATTAATACATTAAGACATTGAAGTCAGCTAGACAAAAGACAACCAAAGTAGGTTCCCCCTGTTGGCAAAGGTAACCAAAAAGTATCTTTGCGTGTGCGCAACAAGCTGCGCATTCGAGAGAGTGTTCAACACGATGGGGAACATGGTGAGCCCCACAAGATCCCATCAGAGATGATCAACATGTTGGGTTTCCTGTCAAAGTCCATGTAGACTGCACTGTTAATAAAAAATGCAGTGTTTTTGTTGATTGTATTTTTTTTAAAGACTGCCGACCTGTCATTTTTGTAGCCTAATGTCATTTGGATGTTTTTTTTATATTCGTTTCTTGTTCATTCGTTTAATCTTATTTAAACTTTGTGCTATTTAATTACTTTCTATTTTATTTTCTTATTCGTTTTAAAAACATTTTAACATAAGTAATAAACGTTCTATGGTGGTTATTTGTTTGGTTCCAATTTCCACAGTTTTTTTCAGCCTGTACCATTGTTGTTGTTGTTTTCATTATGTTAATAAAGGTTTTGTGTTTAATAACAGTGATTTTTTGTAGTTTGACGCCGAATTGCCAATTCCCGAAAACTGAAAGTGAAAGTATAATACGCACGCATTTATAAGCTATTTAAAAGCAGAAAAAAAGAGTAAAAGAGGAAACGCCCACCCCCACGGTGATACCGGTATTACCGGTGTTGTCACATGTCGATTAACCGGTGGGGAAATTTCCTCATCGTCACAACCCTAGTGTGTGTGTGTGTGTGTGTGTGTGGACTTGTGTGTGTCCATGTACGTGTGCTTGTACGTGTACTTGTGTGTGAGCGAGTGTGTGTGTGTGCATGAATGAACAAGAACATTACAGCTGTATGTATGTGTGTGTGTGTGTGTGTATGTGTGCATGTGAGTGTGTATGTGAGTGCAATTGGGAACATCAAAGCTGTGTGTGTTGTGTGTGTGTGCGCACCTGCCTCAATATAAGCGTGTAAGCGTGAGCGTGCTGTGGTATATTTAGCTGTGTGTGTGTGTGTGTGTGCCGCGCCCTGATCTGAGGATGATCTGCCGCTCCTCTGTCTCTCTCTCTCTCACACACACACACACACACACACACACACACACACACACACACACACACACACACACACACACACACACTCTCTGTTATGTGTCAACTACGAGATGTTCAGTCCGAGTGTGTGAACTCAGGCTAATGTGAGGTGACAAACGTCTCCGTCCTGCAGCGAGTGAGACTCTGTGTGTGTGTGTGTGTGTGTGTGTGTGTCTACAGGCCACTTCCTCCGCAGAGGACAAAACTTCCCCTCGGTTCTGCTCTCCTTCTCCTTGGCGCTGTCCGTCATACACACACATTCATAAACACACACACACACACTCATTCTTAAACATACACACACACACACACACAAACACACATAATCACACATCAGAACCTCATTCTGATCCGTGTTCTGGGCATCTGCAATGACTGGCATCTTCTCTGTGTGTGTGTTTCAGTCTGTGTGTGTGTTTGAGTGTATGTGTGTGTGTGTGTGTGTGTGTGTGTGGACACAGAAAGCAAGCGTGCTGTAAATGATTTATGGTTCTCATTGTGGCGTCACGGGAGCGCGGGTCAGTCTTGTTAACCTGCAGGCGTCTTTCTGGAGGAAGCAAAGCGCTGTGACGCCCGCCGCTGCCCTTGGACAACTCACACACACACACACTGATGCACGCGCACACAAATAAGCACACACATAAGCACACTCATGCATACACACAATCATGTACACGCACATACACAGAAAGACAGACACACACACACACACACACACACACACCCACCCACGCACGCACGCACACACATAAGCACACATGCTTACACACAATCATGTACACACGCACATACACAGAAAGACAGAGACACACACACACCCATGTACACACGCACATACACAGAAAGACAGAGACACACACACACACACACACACACACACACACACTGACGCACGCACGCACGCACACACATAAGCACACATGCATACACACAATCATGTACACACGCACATACACAAAGACAGAAACACACACACACACCCACACACACTGACGCATGCACACAAATAAGCACACATGCATACACACAATCACAGAAAGACAAAGACACACACACACACATAAGCACATTCATGCATACACACAATCATGTACACACGCACATACACAGAAAGACAGACAGACAGACAGACACACACACACACACACATATCTATACTCACACACACATACTGTATATAACATGCACACACACACACACCTCTGGCCCAGATCCACTGAGCTGCCCAACACAAGCACACTTGATAATTATCCAGCCTACTGATGATCTGTTATAGTCAGTGCAGTATTTCAGATGCTCATTGTCTTTATTCACCCGTCAAAACATCCATAAACAGAGCATTTACTGGACCTGAACTCCAGAATAACTCACTCTGACAACATCTACACGTCTGCTCTACAGTCCTGCAATAAGAGCAATGCTGCCAGCATACAGAGAAGCACGTCTTCATTCTGAATAAGACAAACTCAGTCAAATAACAACTAATGTTGGAGGAAATGATATTTTTTACCTTTTGATTTGAATAACACAAAGTGGGGTGACACGGTGGCTCAGTGGTTAGCACTGTGGCCTCACAGCAAGTAGCAGAGGTGTTGAAATTAATGGTTTCTTACATGCAGACGCGGACAATTCGGTATCTGTTCAGTAATAATCATAACTGGTTATTGTGTACTGACGTCATTTATCTCAAATGCGCTATGTTGCGGTAGCTTACTATGGCGAGGGAGGCGATCACGAGTATTTAAAACACTCCAACTACCTGTGTGTGTGTTTGCTGGACAGTCTTACAGCAGAAGCCCCTGTTTCACTGCGATTGAGAGAATGAAAGTAAACTCTTTCTCTCACTGTGGCTCATTTGACCTGCTGGGCGTGACTTTTCCTCTCCTCTCGGCTGTTACAGCGATACTTGTGGATATAGACACGGGCGCGTGTCTGCAGAGTCTTCTCCACCATGTCTATCATGGATCAGCTGTGATCGCCGCTGCCGTTTATCAGTGTCACTCATCTGTGAAGAGCGCCAGGCTTTATACTTGGCGCCTCCGCTAGTTTGCTTGAGTGCGTGCGGCGAACGTGACATCATCGCAGAGTTTGCGGATGTTCGCGACATGATTTCGGCCGACGGAGCGCATGTTTTTTTTTTGAGACTCGAGTATGTACTCTGTATACACAGTGAGTACACTTTAGTGAGTATGCGTGTGCTCCTGCGCTGCCTCAGTATCTGCGCTTCAGTGCTGTAGTTTCTGCTGATCAGATGATTTGACTGATATAAATGTGTGTGTGTGTGTGTGTGTGTGTGTGTGTGAGGGTCTTTGCGTCATTAAGTGAAGTTTATTTATAAACTAATTTCGAGAGGATCATGTGCTTATGATTGCAGCTGGTCCCGCATTATTCAGTTTATGATCCACCAATCAGACGATTCCTAAGCCACTATAAATACCCTCAGTTCCATGTAACAGCCATCTTCATTTTGAAGAATCCCCCCTTCCACCCCTACTCCTCCTCCTTTCCTAGATGGGTGGCACGGTGGTCCAGTGGTTAGCACTGTTGCCTCACAGCAAGAACGTCTTTGGTTCTAGTCATTACCAAGCCAGCCGACGTTTCTGTGCGGAGGTTTACACGTTCTCCCCGTGCTCATGTGGGTTTCCCCCGGGTTCCCCGGTTTCCTTCCACCGTCCAAAAACACGCAACTTAAGTTAATTGACTAATCCAAATCAGCACCATAGACATGCTCCTGGTAAGTAGCTATCTCTTAAGAGCAATCACCATCTGTTCATTAGCTACTACAGCAGGGGAGTTCTCCAGATCTACCTGAGCTCAAACTCCCCTCTCGCCCTGCAAATGGGAGGGAGCCCCAGGCTCGAGGATCTTAATAGCTCAGGGCTCTCTCCCGGGACAGCATGACAAACACGCTTTATAATCAATCATCAGCTAAGTGTGAACTCTTGAGTGTTGGACTGCAGCTCTCCATGTTTCCAGCTCTCCACTGTTACAGATGTGAACTGTTGTTGTGCTGATTGTAAAAGGCCTCGTCCCTCCGTCAGTCCGTCATCACAGTGCTTCATTATTCTTCTTCTATTATTATTCTCTTCAGCATCTGTCTGCGCTGCCATCTCACGTCTCCAAAAGCCACCTCATTAACCGCATTCATTGCGTTTCATCTTTGTCTTTTGAGGCTGTGTGTGTGTGTCTGTGTGTGTGTGTGAGACTCACGTTTGACCACTAGCGCGCCGTAGCTGGACACGCCCACCCCGCTGTCAGAGCGCACGATGCAGCGGTAGCGTCCTGAATCTGCTTTGGTGGTGTTGAGGATGTCGAAGCTGCCGGTGTAACGTCTGAGGTTTACTGGCTTACTGTCCTTCATCACAGCCTCACGACCGCCGATACCCTGAACACACACACACACAACATGAGGAGCAGGACACACACAACATTACCCTGAACACACACACACAACATGAGGAGCAGGACACACACAGAACAATATCCTGAACTCACACACACACACACACACACACACACACAACATGAGATGCAGGACACACACAACATTACCCTGAACACACACACACAACATGAGGAGCAGGACACACACAACATTACCCTGAACACACACACACAACATGAGGAGCAGGACACACACAGAACAATATCCTGAACACACAAACACACACACACAACATGAGAAGCAGGATACACGCACAACAATATCCTGAACACACACTAACTCACACACACACACAATCATGACTGTCAAACAGGTCTATTTGATGTAGTGTGTTTGCATGCATGTGTGTGTGCACATATGTTATGTGTGTGTAAGAGCATGTATTATGTGTGTGTGTGTGTGTGTGTGTGT
>LR812542.1:48088233-48100733 GCA_903798195.1 Danio kyathit
AATAATAATAATAATAATAATAATAATAATAATAATAATAATTTAAATAAACCTAATTTAAATGAATAATAATATTTAATTAATTAATTGAAATACATTAATTTCTATTTTCTAATTTATTTCTTGTGCAACTTGTATACATAATTAAAACCTAATTTAAATGAATGATAATAATAATATAATAATAAAATAATAATAAATGAACCTAATTTAAATGAATAATATCGTTTAAATATTTAATTAATTTAAATACTTTTCTATTTTTGTGCAACTTAAATACATTATTTATTAAATTTAAACATAATTTAAATATAAAAATATATCAATTTAAATTCTGTTCAAATTAAAATGACTTTTAAACATGCATACTCGGCATATTTCAGTATTTTTAAAGCCTCAGGTTTATTACAACATCATTAAAACATGTTAAATGAGTTTAGAAACATGAAGGACAGTAGATGAAGACAGAATTAAGGGTAACACTTTACAATAAGGTTGTATTAGTTACTGCATTTACTAATTAAATAATGTTAACAAGCATGAGTTTGTATATTAGTAATGCATTAGTAAATGTTGAACTATAATTAATAAATGCTCTACAAGTATTGTTCCTTATTAATGCATGTTAGTAAATGCATTAACTAATGAAACCTTACTGTAAAGTGTGACAGAATTAAGAATATTGAGATTAAATATTAATTTTAGGCTGCATTATAGATCACTAAACAGCTAATTGGTTAACATTGACGGATGTGATAACCTTCATTAACATCAGCGTTAAAGAAAAGAGAAACAGTTTTATTGAAATGTCATTAAAACAAAGTCAAATGAATATAGAAACATAAAGGACAATAAATGATGACAGAATTAAGCATATTCTGATTAAATATTCCTTTAAGATGTCAGAAATGCTGCATCATATATCATATAACAGCTAATTGGATTACATTAACCAGTATGCATGAAAGGCCAAAGTACTCAAAATAAAATAAATACATACATTTTTAAAAATATATTTATATTTGCATATATTAATATATTTACATCAATAACTAATTAAAGAATTATATTAATAAAAACACAATAAATCAATATATAATATTAAATAAGTGCATAAATAATTAAATTAAAATTAAATTACTTATTTATTATAATAATTAATCAAAAATAAATTAATTATTTCTAAAAACATTCATATATTAATGAATGCTTTTAATAATTACAATGTGCATTTAACATTATTGATATATTTCAACATGTATTTATTTATTTGAGTAGTTTGGGCCTTCACACACACGTTCATTAACATCAGCTGAAAAAAGAAAATGAGAAAAAGCCCAAAATAAAATGTGCGACTGTGTGTGTTTGACTGCCTTTCTGATCATCTTCACACACAGAACAGAGAGGATTGTGGGATTGCAGTGTTTGTGAAGCCCTGCAGGACCCTGTGCTTTAATCTGTTTTCAAAGCAAACGCAGGACGTGTGTGTGTGTGTGTGTGTGTGTGTGTGTGTGTGTGTGTGTATACTTACTGCACTGATGACCCTGGCGAGAGATTCCTTTGACGGCCAGCAGACCCCGATCACCTGATGCCACCACCTCAAACACCAGCTGAAACACACACACAAACACACACACGATCATCAGCAGCAGCTTTAAAAAGAAGGTCGCTGGTTCGAGTCCAGGCTGGGTCAGTTGGTGTTTCTGTGTGGAGTTTGCATGTTCTCCCCGTGTTGGCATGGGTTTCCTCCGGGTGCTCCGGTTTCCCCCACAGTCCAAACACATGTGCTATAGGGGAATTGAGGAACTAAATTGGCTGTAGTGTGTGTGTGTTTGTGTGTGTGTGTGTGTGTGTGTGTGTGTGTGTGTGTGTGTGTGTGTGTGTGTGTGTGTGTGTGTGTGTGTGTGTGTGTGTGTGTGTGTGTGTGTGTGTGTGTGTGTGAATAAGTGTGTATGGGTGTTTCCCAGTACTGGGTTGCAGCTGGAAGGGCATCCGCTACGCAAAACATATGCTAGAATAGTTGGCAGTTCATACCACTGTGGTGACCCCTGATGAATAAAGGGACTATAAGCCGAAAAGAAAATGAATGAATGAATGAATAAATGAATGAATGAATGAATTAGCATATGGCTTCAAAGAACCCCACGCAATGCAATGATAACAGCATATGTCCATAGTAATTCAGTGCTCATTTCTGGCACGTTTCCACTCATTACGACGCCTGAAGTTGTAAACGTTGCTGAGGAGAACCTGATTGAGACACTGTCAATGCGGCCTGGACAAAAGAGCAAATCTAATGAATGATTAGCGGACGACAGCGAGCACACGGATCACTTTATTAGGCCAATCTAATTGATTTTCCTTCTGCCGTCGTTTAGCCAACGCTCGCCAGCATCTAATTATACTTTTATGAGATTCTCAATCATTTCAGGAGATCGTAAAATCACCCCCGGCGTCAGCTCATGGAGAGACGCTTTCTGCTTTCAGCCACTGATTTTCTGCACTTTTACCCCAGTATTTGCTGATAAAGATGACTGCTTATTTTGTCGTTTTCCACCAGAATTTCCTGATTTAAATTACTCAATTTCTGCCATTTTTCCCAAGAATTGTCTGATATTAATGATTGATTTTGTGTAATTTTTCCCCCAGAATTGTCTGATTTAAATGACTTAATTTGTGCAGTTTTCCCTCCAGAATTATCCGCTGTAAATTATTTACTTTGAGCCTTTTTCCCACAGAATTTTCCAATTTAAATGACTTGTTTTGTACCTTTCTTTCCTTAGATTTCTTTTTGCCATTTTCCCCTCCAGATTTGTCTGATTTAAACGAGTAAATTGTGCCATTTTTCCTCAGAATGTTCTGATTTAAAAGCCTGATTTTGAGCCGTTTGTTACCCCAGCATGTTCCAATCTAAATAGTTTATTTCCCCCCAGATTTTTTCTGATTTAAATGACTTTTGTACAATTTTTCCTATTGAAATTTTCATATTTAAATGATTTTGTGCCATTTTCAACCAGAATTTTCTTATTTAAAGAAATTTTCTCCCCCTGAAAATTCTGATTTAAATAGTAAATTATTCTGATTTAAATTGTTTATTTTGTTTCTCCAGAATTTTCTATTTAAGCAGCTGATTTTGTGCATTTTTCCCTCAGAATTTTTTCATTTAAATTACTTATTTTGTGCCATTTCACCCCAGAATTTCCTGATTTAAGTGATTTATTTGTGTAATTTTCCCCCCAGATTTGTCTGATTTAAATTACTTATTGTGTGCCATTTTTCCAATAATTTTCTCATTTAAATGACAGATTTTGTGCATTTTTTGCTCAGAATTTTCTAATTTAAATGGCTGATTTAGTGCAATTTTTTCCCAAGAATTTCCTTATTTAACGACATATTTTGAGCATTTTTGCCACAGAATTGTCTGATTTAAATGACAGATTTTTAACATGCTATTAATGATTTATTTTGTGCCATTTTACTCCCAGAATTATCCGCTTTAAATGGTTTATTTTGTGCCTTTTTCCACCTGAATTTTCTTATTAAAAGACTTATTTTGTGCCATTTTCCCCTTAAATTTTCTGCCTCACATGACTGGTTTTGTGCATTTCCTCCCCCAGAATTTTCTGGTATTAATGATTTATTTTGTGCCATTTTACTCCCAGAATTATTCGCTTTAAATTGTTTATTTAGTGCCATTTTCCCCAAGAATTTTCTCATTTAAACGACAGATTGTTGTGCAATTTTTTCCCACAGAATATTTTTCATTAAATGACTAATTTTGTGCAGTTTTCGCTTAGAATTTTCTCATTTAAATGACTGATTTTGAGCCTTTTGTCACCAGAATTTTCTTATTTAAAGACTTGTTTTGTGCCATTTTCCCCTTAATTTTTCTGCCTTACATGACTGATTTTGTGCCATTATTTCCCCCAGAATTTTCTGATTTTAATGAGTGGTTTTGTGCAATTTTTCCCACAGTATTGTCTGATTTAAAAGACAGATTTTTGTGCATTTGGCTGCAGAATTTTCTGATATTAATGATTTATTTTGTGCCATTTTTTTCTCCCAGAATTATTTGTTTTAAATGGCTTATTTTGTGCCATTTTCCCCAAGAACTTTCTAATTTAAATGACACATTTTTGTGCAACTATTCCCACAGACTATCTTTATTTAAATGACTGATCTTGTGCATTTTTCCCTCACAATTTTCTAATTTTAATGAGTGAATTTGTGCCATTTTTCCCCAGAATTATCTACTTTAAATGGTTTATTTTGTGCATTACCCCCAGAATTTTCTGAACTAAATGACTTTTGTGCATTTTTCCACCAGAATTTTCTGATTTTGAGTGCTTTTGTGCCTTTTTTTCCCCGAAATTCTCTGCATTAAATGGTTAATTTTGTGCATTTTCCCCCACTGTGTTAAGAGTTCACTAACTAGTTCAGATTGAATGTTATCCCCCAGAATCTAAAATCTTTGCTTGCAAGTTTTAAAAGTTTGCTTTAAAGCCTGCAAAGATTTTAGATCCACACAAAATAAAAAAGCAGAACTGAAAGCAAACATTGATGCAGAATGAAAAGTGCGTTAAATGCAGAAAAAGGCAAGAGATCTGCTTATTTTGAAGAAGAAAGGAGCGCAGCTTTTCTCTAATTATGTGCTGTAGAAGTTTTGTAAGTTTGTGACCTTCAGTAACACACGATCAGCAGCGGATGCTAATAACAGCTCTCACACACACACACACACACATCTGTCCAAACACATTTCTCTGAGCGTCTCTTTTGTTCTGCGTTTATTTCTGAACGTTTCTCCACAGTCTCAGTTTGTCAATCACTCTCATCCGAACACGTTAAACACAAAAACACAAGTTCACGTGTCGACCTCGCGGAGCAGCACACCGGGAGGAGTTTATGACGCTATTGTGGACGACAATCCAGCGCAATTACAGCGGCGAGAGCTCTTATTGTGGATATAAAGATACAAACACAAAGCCTGTAATTACAGAATGAGCGCGCAGAGTAATTCCTGCAGCAGGTGCTTCATCTTCACACACTCTTAAGATACAGTGCAATTACACAAACCTGCAATTAGCCTAGCATCGCTAATTAGACACAGCGCCGCCGACACCATTGTTAATCTCCCACACTATTAAAAAGTCACAATCACATTTTTCAGCAATTACTCTGCGGGACCACCGAGAGATGGAGATGAGAAGTGTGTGTCGGCAGATGCTGGAGTGTGTGTGTGTGTGTGTGTCCTGTGAGACTGCTGGACACACACAGTTGAGGAGCGTGTCTGAGCATCATGAAGATCTGTTAGCATGAAGAGGTTCACTAGATAGACATGATGCTCATGTGGAGACTCAGAGTGCAGTGACAGGAGGACAAACACACACACACACACACACACACACACAAAGAGTGACACAAAGGCACATAAACACATGCACACACAAAAACAAAAGACACACGTATGCACAGATCGACATGCACATACACACACACACACAAACACATGGAAGTACACACACAAAGAAAAAGAAACTGAGAGATACAGACAGATATACAAATACACACACTTTGAAGCACACACACACACACACACACACACACACACGAGGGAGAGGTTCAGTGGTTCAATGATTCAGTGGCTCCCTCATAAATGCACCCACTTATGTTCATAAATTGATTTGATTCTTTTGAATTAATTGATTCATTGAATGATTCAGTGACACTTTTATAACAGTACCCACTTCTGTTCACAAATTGATTTGATTCTTTTGAACAAACTGATTCAATGAATGATTCAGTGACTCCCTCATAAATGCACCCACTTATGTTAATGGACTGATTTGATTCTTTTGAACAAACTGATTCAATGAACGATTCAGTGACTCCCTCATAAATGCACCCACTTATGTTAATGGACTGATTTGATTCTTTTGAACAAACTGATTCAATGAATGATTCAGTGACTCTTTTATAACAGTACCCACTTCTGTTCAAAAATTGATTTGATTCTTTTGAACAAACTGATTCAATGAATGATTCAGTGGCTCCCTCATAAAAGTACCCACCTATGTTCACGAATTGATTTGATAGTTTTGAATTAATTGATTCGATGAATGATTCAGTGACTCCCTCATAAAAGCACTCATTTCTGTTCATAAATTGATTTGATTCTTTTGAATGAATTGATTCAATGAATGATTCAGTGATTCCCTCATAAAAGCACTCATTTCTGTTCATAAATTGATTTGATTCTTTTGAATGAATTGATTCAATGAATGATTCAGTGATTCCCTCATAAAAGCACCCACTTATGTTCACCCATTGACTTGATGCTTTTAAATGAATTGATTCTTTTCATGATTCAGTGACTCCTTCATAAAAGCACCCACTTATGTTCCCGGACTGATTTGATTCTTTTGAACAAACTGATTCAATGAATGATTCAGTGGCTCCATCATAAAAGTACCCACTTATGTTCACGAATTGATTTGATTATTTTGAATTAATTGATTCAATGAATGATTCAGTGACTCTTTTATAACAGTACCCACTTCTATTCACGAATTGTATTGATTCTTTTGAATGAATTAATTCAGTGAATGATTCAGTGATTCCCTCATAAAAGTACCCACTTATGTACACCCATTGACTTGATGCTTTTGAATGAATTGATTCTTTAAATGATTCAGTGACTCATGACAATGGGAGTTTTTGTGAGTGAATCACTGAAGCATACAATGAATCAATTCCAGCCCACATCTGATTCAGTATTCAGCGTTTACATAACCAAAGAGGAGTGAATCTGAGCAGTACAGCAGGGTTATAAATGTCCCAGTGTGAGGGTTTACCTGGTAGAAGTTTGGCCAGAAGGTGCTGACGGCGAGCTCCACCTGCTGCCAGGTGTGCATCGCGGGGCCGCTGTAGTTCCAGACGGGCTGGCCAAGCGGACTGCTGTTCTCCTTCACATATATGAGCATCTGCCCCGGGCTGGAGCCCTCGCGACCCGCGCTCAGCAGCTGGAAGATCACGCAGTGTGTGTCGTTCTCCTTAAACTGTGGCAGAAACAGCTGAGCTTTCTGACCTGAGAAACGGCCTGAGGTGTTGGCCATCAGGAACGCTGACCCTACACACACACACACACACACAGAGAAAACACACCATCAGCTTCAGTCCTGCAGTTTATCTGTGACTCCTCTGCATGTGTGGACATACATCAGATTTACTAGCCCTCTTGTTCAATCTGAATTCTTTTATATTCCTATGGTTTCCCCATGGCATCATCATAAATTATGTTGTCGTTGTCGCTTTTTTGCATCATTATCATTCATGAATTATTATCTAACTTAGGGATTCCCAAAGTTTTCAGTTCATGACCCCCAAAATAACTGTAGTGACTCGCAACCCCCATTATCCTCGTAGGTGGTTATAAACAAACAAACAAACACCACACACAACAGTGCACACACACACACACACCAATAGGGACTATATAAATGAGCTTATTGACAACACCAGAAAAGAGCAGCAGTCTAACACTCATATACATTTTCACAGTCATCATTCATGTTTAATGTAATATTAATCTCACTTAATGAGAATGGTGAGCGCAATGTTTACAGCACAAGACTATTCTTGGTTTCATTTGGTGACCACCATTTGGAGATCGTCCTCTGTGTTCAGTCGTGGACTTTATTTTTAATGCATGTGAGTGCTGTAAAGGTGTCAAAGTTTAACGTTGTGCTGTAAAATCAATCTGCTGCAACTCACACTATTGCTGTCGTAAATCTAGCGTAATAACCCCAGGGGGCACAATCCGATAGAAAAAGAATTGAAAGGCTGATGTTTTTTTATTAGCATGTTGTTATTTTATGTAACAGTTAAATACTCTTAATATCTTCTGGGTTATGGATAAAATATGGTAATGGGGTACTGTATGCACAGCTAGTGTTTTTCAGTCACTGGTAAACTTCTGGTGAAAGTTTAACGCGACTATTGTCAATTTCATAAGGTTGCTTTTACAGCATCGATGTTGTAATGTAATTAATATACAATCTGTTAAATAGGCTTAAGCTTCCATTTGACTGTGTAAATGCAAGTGCTGTCATGAGCAGCAGGCGAGTGCAGAAACTCTATTAAAATACTGTGGTGAAATAAATGTCCATGTTTTAAAGACATGGTGCAGAACAATGGAATTTAATGCAGTGCTTCTTGTCCGGTCTGAGACCCACTTTATATCATATATCTATCAGGCAGTGCTTTTTCAAGAGTTCACACTTAGCTGATGATTGATTATAAAGCTTGTTTGGCATGCTGTCCCGGGAGAGAGCCCTGAGCTATTAAGATCCTCGAGCCCGGGGCTCCCTCCCATTTGCAGGGCGAGAGGGGAGTTTGAGCTCAGGTAGATGTGGAGAACTCCCCTGCTGTAGTAGCTAATGAACAGATAGTGACTGCTCTTAAGAGATACTACTTACTAGGAGCATGTCTATGGTGCTGATTTGGATTAGTCAATTAACTTTGCGATACGATATTTTGTTTTGCTGTGATATATATAATGCAATAACTATATTTGGAAAAGATTTCATTAATTTAGATCGACTGGGATGAACAAGGCTTTTTTAATGCAGTGCATATGCATAAATTATAATAAATCACAAGCAAAATAAATAAATAAACCGTCCTTTATGGTTTGTTGCAGAGTCTAACAGTATTGAAGTACACACATTTTACAAATCAAATGTAAACTATTATGGTCAGCATTGTAGACATAATAATAAAAAATACTATTTAATAATATCTTTATTTTTTAATCTTCAATAAATAATCTAATCCTACGATGTGCCTATTGCAGATTGTGATATCGATGCTCAAACAATATATTATTCAGCCCTAATATATATATACAGGGTGATTCAAAGAGAGTACCACAACCTTCGGGTTGATGTCACTTGAGTGTCTGGAGGGGCTCATATTGAACATCTATGTATTTTGTACATCTAAGTACTTTTCACATTGATTAATCACCCAAGGTTCCATCATGTCTCTTTAATTAAATACAGATTTTCAAAGTTGTGGTATTCTTTTTGTGTGTGTGTGTATATATATATATATATATATATATATATATATATATATATATATATATATATATATATATATATATAGTTAAAGTCAGAATTATTAGCCTCCTGTTTATTTTTTCCCCAATTTCTGTTTATCAGAGAGCAGATTTCTTCAACACATTTCTAATCATAATAGTTTTAATAACTCATCTCTAATAACTGATTTATTTTCTCTTTGTCATGATGACAGTAAATAATATTAGACTAGATATTCTTCAAGACACTTCTATACAGCTTAAAGTGACATTTAAAGGCTTAACTAGGTTAATTAGGGTAACTAGGCAGGTTAGGGGAATTAGGCAAGTTATTGTATAATGATGGTTTGTTCTGTAGACTGTCAGAAAATATATAGCTTAAAGGGGCTAATAATATTGACCTTAAAATGGTCCTTAAAAAATTAAAAACTGCTTTTATTCTAGCCGAAATAAAACAAATAAGACTTTCTCCAGAAGAAAAAATATTATCAGACATACTCTGAACATTTCATTGCTCTGTTAAACATCATTTGGAAAATAATTTCAAAGGGGGGCTAATTCTGACTTCATGTAAATTTGGACCACGAGTCCACATATATGGACATCATTTTTCTCTAAAAGTACATCATATCAAAAGATGATACTTAGATTTTATTCTAATTAGGTTCCAATAAGCCCAAATTGCAAAGAGAAATAAAAAATAGATGTAAAAACTCCTTGGGCATTAAGAGGATATAGATATTCTCTTGACAATTAATACAGGCCTCCACAGGAATATGACAAATTTTATTTGTCTACATTAAAAATTATTTGATATAAATGATAACTGAAATGTGAAAAATGTACATATGAAAAAAAATGTTAAATATAAAGCATTGCCTTTTAGAACTAAAATGTCTTTTATATACATTTTTACATTTATTTTTATTATTAAACATACTAATTAGTAAAAGGATCAAACACAACACGTATAATTCAATTAGACTGATTAAATGATTCACTGGATTTACACGTTTAAGGTCAGTGGTTGCAAACTATTTATATGGGCTGAATTTAGATTTTTGATTTTGATTTATTTATTTTCGAACAGAAATATCATACATAAAATAAAAAATACATTTTAACACGGTCGAAAATGGAGCAGGATGAAGCACAAGCTTATCATCTTCCCACCCCATTACCACACACATCACTCGTCTATTACTTAAACTTGTTTCTTCTTTTACTTATCTCTTCTTTTTACATGAGATATATTTGATTTGATTTGGCATCTTTGACATATTATATGTTTGATTCTATTTGTACATTTACATTTTATATAGACCCAAAAAAAAACATAGTACTGCAAATAGCCATTAATTAAAATTTCATTATACTCTTCTCATTTGATCCTTTTTCAATCACCTTCATCATTATATTTCTTTATTAATATATATTTATACAACTTTTTAAATTGATTAATATACTGACATTGTTTGAGTTTAAAGAAACAAATGAAATGTAGTAGTGAATACCTTCATTTGTTTGCTTAAATCCAGCCCATATCAATTGTTTGCAGCTATTTACCTTAAAGAAATGAGCAGATCATTTTATTCAGTGCATCATCATTTATGGGTTTCAGTCTCAGATGAAAGATCTCATCAACAAAAAATGCTGTCTCTAAAACTCCCTCATTTCTCAGCCGTTATCACCAGCCATATTCCCATCAAACATATGAGTGTGTCAACGTCCACAGGAAGAACAGGAAGTGGAAATCTGACTGCTCATTGTTGACTGACCTGGGTGCAGACAAACCAAGGTCTCTGGACAAACACATCACTTCCTGTTAGACGACAAACCCTGAACCTGAAGCCGGTGAAACTCTAGTCAAACATACTGAAGCTGTGAGCATGATCTGCTGCGTGCTGGACGAATAACAGCTCAAGACAGGAAGTGCTTTTATAAACGCATTAATGAAACACCAGCAGACGCACGCTGCATGTTGACTTTAGAGTGTTTGTACAGATCATTAACACACATTTACTCACAGAAGATTAGGAGTAGAGCTGAGCACATCACGATATAAATCATCTTATACACTACCTGACACAAGTCTATCTGAGTATTAGGAACAGCACATAATAACTGGTCTTCTAGTTGATGATTTGGTGTCAGAAGTGTCTCTATGAAAGGCAAAGGCCTCTAGATTTTGCTTATTTGAGCTCAATAAAATCTGATCATGTCTTGATGTTGAATGATTTCATTAGGACAGTAAGGTCTGACTCTGCTTAGACTAAAGTCTCATCACTGAACCTTCAATAATGTCCAGTATAGAATATAAAGTCATGCTGCAGTGGAAACAGAATGAATATTGTGTCTGACTCCATCATGAGCTTGGAGGACTGCATCATACATCTCTGAATGACTCAAATCACGCATTAATAAAGTCATCTGGAACGGCAAAGAAAGCGTTCTTGCAGGACTCCCAGAGTTCATCAAGAGTCTTTGTGTTCATCTTCAACGCCTCCTCCTTCATCTTACCCCAGACATGCTCAATAATGTTCATGTCTGGTGACTGGGCTGGCCAATCCTGGAGCAGCTTGACCTTCAGGATCTTTGATGTGGAGGCTGAAGTATGAGAAGGAGCGCTATCCTGCTGGAGAATTGTCCCTCTCCTGTGGTTTGTAATGTAATGGGCAGCACAAATGTCTTGATACCTCAGGCTGTTGATGTTGCAGATCTCTCGCACGCCCCCATACTGAATGAACCCCAAACCATGATTTCTCCTTCACCAAACTTGACTGATTTCTGTCAGAATCTTGGTCCATGCTGGTTCCAGTAGGTCTTCTGCAGTATTGGTGATGATTGATGCAGATCAACAGATGATTCAGCAGAGGAATCCACCTTCTGACACTTTTACACATCATCAACTAGAAGTCCAGTTATTATGTGCTGCTCTTACAGCTGAGATCCACCACAAGACTTCTGTCAGGGAGTGTATTAAACATGTTAAACTTTATTATTATTCATACTTTAACTATAAAGTTATTAATATTTTTATATTTTGCATTTTAGTCATTTTTAATTAGCATCATTTTTGTATAATATTTTAAGGCAAATTATAGTGTAAGCCACTAAACAACAACAACCAAAACACACACACACACACACACACACACACACACACACACACACTTTTAAATAGGATTTAGTGGTGTGTTTGGTGTAAAGTGTCCAGCAGGTTTAATCTGTGGCTGATCTGACAGATTCAGACATGAGCATCTGCCAGACACTGTCAGCATTACACCAGCTCTCAATCTGCTGCTCACACACACACACACACACACACATACAAACAAACACACACAAAAATTCCACACACACACACACACACACACACAAACAAACACACACAAAAACTCCA
>LR812542.1:48105733-48140733 GCA_903798195.1 Danio kyathit
ATGGAATAGAAGTCATCTTTTTTTGCATTAAAAGGTTGGTTCAATCTAAAATATATACTCTGTCATCATTAGCTGTGCTTCCATGCACATTTTGGACTACTGCTTTAAAAGAACCACTAGATTAGTGCTCAAGCTCAGCTGTAAACACATGTACTGAGTAAAGTCTGCACATGTGTGTCATCAGTATCTGCACTTCAGTGACGCTGTTTTTGCCAGATGCTGATCAGATATAAATGTGTGTGTGTGGGTCTTTGCGTCACTAATGTTGGTTTGCAGCTCTCCATTGTTGAAGATCTGAAATGTTGTTCTGGTGATAGTAAAACCCCTCAGCCCTCCGTCAGTCCGTCATCATCAACATCTTCATCTGAAACCCTACACAAGCTGCTCGTCACTCTGGAGCCGACGCTTTGTTCCTCACAGCACCTTCATCTTCAAGACACCTTTGATATTTGCTTTATTTTGTCAGCGACAGGCGTTCATGATGAGGAACACAATCAGACATGTTGACTTGCACAGGGAAACGCTTGATGTAAGAGTGTAGAGACGCTAAAACACAAGATCACAGAGGATGATAAACATACAGGCAACAACAGGTGGGATTTACTGAGTGCCTAGATACACCTGTTACACACACAACAGCTGGAGGCATATAGCAACCATGCACTGGACCCTGGAAACCACCAAAACCAGAATGCCCTAAAAAGCATGAAGCAACCCCTTAATAACTATAAAAATCAACTAGTAGCAACATCCCAGAAGAACCACCTACAAATCTTGTAGCAACCACTATACTGTGGCAATCAACTAGTGCACCCTACACCATGAAAATCACCATGATTACACCATGAAAATCCCAGAACTCACTGCAAACTTTGTTGAAACCCCTTAACTGTGACAACCAACTACAACACCCTGGCAACCACCCAGAACCCCCTTATAAACATTGTAGCAACCAATTTAAAATCGTTGCACACAAATAGTACATCCTAGCAACATCACAGAACCCCTCAAAAAATCATGTAGCGACCACTTAGTAACCATAGCAACATCGCAGAACCCCTCAAAAAATCATGTAGCGACCACTTAGTAACCATAGCAACATCGCAGAACCCCTCAAAAAATCATGTAGCGACCACTTAGTAACCATAGCAACCAAATAGTACACACTAGCAACATCGCAAAACCCTTTAAAAAATTATGTAGCAACCCCTTAGTAACCATAGCAACCAACTAGTACACCCTAGCAACATCGCAGAACCCCTAAAATATTGTAGCAACCACTATACTGTGGCAATCAACTAGTGCAGCCTAGCAACCATTCAGAATGCCATAAAAACCTGTAACAACTCCTTAGTAACCATAGCTAGAACACCCTAGCGACATCCCAGAACCCCCTAAAAATCTTGTAGCAACTACTCAATAACTTTGGCAGCTAACTAGTACACCCTAACAACCACACAGAACCCCCTTAAAAATATTGTAGCAACCACTTAGTAACAATAGCAACTTACTAGAACATCCCAACATCCCAAAACCCCCTAAAAATGTCGCAGTAACCATAGCAACAAACTAGTACACCCTAGCAACATCCAATCACCCACTACAAACCATATAGCAACCACTATATAACTGTGGCAACCAACTAGTACACCCTAGCAACATCACAGAACCCCTTAAAACAATCACATAGCAAACAATTAATAACCATAGCAACCAAATAGAGCACCCTAGCAACATCGCAGAACCCCTTAAAAATCATGTAGCAGCCATAGCAACCAAATAGTACACCCTAGCAACCTCGCACTACCCCTAAAAAAAGTCATGTAGCAAACAATTAATAACCAAAGCAATCGAATAGTACACCCTAGAAACATCACAGAACCCCTTAAAAAGTCATGTAGCAACCACTTAGTAACCATAGCAACCACAAGTGAATGTAAACATGATGTATAGAGTAAAAAGTCGGCCCATTCAGTCCCACACAGTACTGAAATGATGATGTTAAAGGAAACTTTTGGCGCACACAAAGGAGAAGCGCTCCATCTTCAGCCCATCAGACAGTAAGCGGATGCAAGAGTTTAAACACTTGATCCTCCTGCTCTACATCAGCGTTCATTTCATCTGCATTGATCTCGGGGAAATTATGGGATGGCAGATCTTGTTATGTTTGGCCCGCTGCACAAAGTTACAAGGTGAAATTGAGTTTGTCGGTCATTTGCGTGCGTGTTAGCGCACCTTCCTGCTTGATTGTGGTTTTCGGGGCTGTGTTAATGCAGTGCTGCTGATATCAGGTGTCTCCTTCTGAGTGTTCCAGAATGCACTGTAAGGTAATTACGCTCGCGTGGACAGTAATGCACTTGGCAGCGTCGGCCGTCTGACACACACCTAGGCATGAGCTGATGTATAATGGCCCGTTTCCACTGAGTGGTACAGTACGGTACGGGTCGGTATGGGTCACCTTTATCAGGCTTGCGTTTCCACTGCCAAAAGGGTACCAATGGGCGTGATGTACGGCAAAGTTTCAGTCAACATCATTCTCGCTGGAGGAAATGTCTACAGTAAAGCTGTACGGGTCGCTTACATATCATATGAGCAGCACTTCTCAAAACACAGATGCTTTACACACATAAATACTGTATAAATGTTCATTACGAAGTTTTCTATGAACATGAGTTGATTATAACAGCAGATCAATGACCCTTACAGTCTGCGATATGTTACCAATTACAGAAAAACTACACACAGCATACATTTAGTCCTTATTTGGTTCAAAAACAACATGCAACATACAATAAATCAGTCAACTAATCAATCAATCAAAACTAAAATAAACTAAAATAAAAGCATTAGTGATGTAGAGTAAGGTCATGCAGAATATGTGCTTTATACATATTAATAAACAGACAATATCTTAATAACAGGCATGTCATGCAATTCAGAAGTAGTCCTGTTACTGTTCTTTTAAAATGTCTGGCTAAAAAACAACAGCTTTTCTGATGTTGTAAATTCAACTACAGTTTAACAAAGTGACCTTTATTGATATTTTAGTAGTCGAAAATAATAATATAATGTATAAAAAATAATATCTAGAGATATTTAGAAATAAATCTGTAAAATAGCAGTAAATGTGCTGCAGTTTATTACAAGGTTTCTGTAGCGTAATATACAACACTAACCCAGACAATATAGCACTGCACACTATTACACATCACAAGAACTCACTTTTTTACACTTTTCAAGGTTAAAAGATGTTGAAAGCAAGATCAAGATCCCATTATGCAATTCAAAATCAGAAATAAGTGAGGAAACACGAATCACAAAATATGTAAAACTGCTAATTTACAGATATTGTTTTTACTGAAATCATTTAGCGTAGTGATCTGGAGCTGTAATGCACTCAAAACCTGCTGGAACTACTTCAGCTGTTTGTTTATCTGACAATAACTAAACCAGCCAATCAGAATCCAGCATTCAGCAGACTTGCTGTATAAACAGTAATACACCACAATACAGTCATTGACAAAATAAAACTACATTTCAGGTCACCGGATTAAAGCAAAAATAATGCAAATTGTATATAGGTAAATAAAAAAACTAAAATAAACTCCGATTTTGCTGTTTATTAATATTTATTAAGGTAGTAGTTGGATTTAGGTAGAATAAGGTCACGCAGAATATGTGCTTTATACATATTAATAAACAGACAATATCTTAATAACAGGCATGTAATTCAAAAGTAGTCCTTTTTGTAATTAAACCACTTGTTAATAGTATAAATTGGTATTTAACTAAAAAGTGTTACCAAAAAAAGTAGCTAATAAATAATACAGGTGCCATAAATACTGTAACAAACTATAAATATGAATTTAAAATAATACAATTAACATTATACAACAGTTCTGTCTGGTTCTCGAATCTAATTGGCCAATAGCAATGGGATATTAAAGCAATATCAGCACTCGTACAGCCTCTTCACCCTTCTGTATTACTCCGCCCACATGAGTGGCAAGCAGAGGACTCTACAGCTTGATAAATATTGCAGCTGTTGGACAACATCATGTTCTTTTGAGGCTTTTTAGGGAAGAATGTAGTTGTTTAGATTGCAACTATGCAGTTTATTTATAAGGATAGTGCCTATTTTGAATATTCATAATTTCTGAGAGAGCGCATAGAGTGTCATACTGAGCAAAGCAAAGACTGTTGACGTTCCGCCACAAGATGGCGCATTAATAAGCCCTTAGAGGAGAAAAACAACATTTTCTTAGCGTACATTTTAAACTACAGCTCATCAAATCATTATAAATCAGATAAGTGACACTAAGTCGATCTCTCTCTTTTATATGTTGTATTTATACCATAGTAATCTGCTAGTGTTTGCTCTGCTTTGGTTTTTCGGGGTTAATTATTGTGATCTCCCGATTGCAACAGAAAAATACTGGGAAATCTCTGTAGACTGATGGCATTTCATGTCGTTCAGCCTTATAATCTTAAAATGTGAGCAAAATCAGCTGTTTGGTCATCACTTTAGACATTACGCTAGAGAATCATTCAAACACTAGCTCTAAAGTGATGTTGATGAATGAGCAGCGGTTTCTGCTGTTCTGACATCAGCTGCAGATGTGAATGACCGGTGGAAGGAAGTAGTTCCTCATATAAAAGGGTTTTTAGACTCTCAATTATGCCGTCAAACTGTTGTATAAACGCAATATTACACTCATAGCAGTGCCATATGGCTGTATATCATCACTGGTGGGACACTAAGACACTCGAGCCAACGCACGCCTCCCAGCAGTGCCAATATACAGCCATATCACACTGCTACTCGTGTGATATTGCTCATATTGCGTTGAAGTTATCAGAATACAGTATCAAAATCTCCATTATATTATGACTACTGCAAAAATGCTTTCTTACTTAGAGTCTTAGTCCAAGTATCTACAAATTCTGAAATCAAGAAGCATTTTCTAGACATGCAAAACATATTGTGTTGTTTTCAGAAACAATGAATCAAAATAGAGTGAGTTTTTCCTTAAAACAAGCTGCTTGTTTGCTTGTTGATTGAAGAATTGTTAGATATTTGGGCTAGAAACGAATCAAGAAAAGCATTTTTCTGCAGTGATGAGTGAATCAGCTTTTTCGGTGCATTGATTTACTCATATTCTCTCCTGCACAGGACCCGTTTGAAGACGATCTGCATCAGAGATAAACAGAGCGTGACCTTTGACCTGCTGGTGGCGCTAGAGGAAGCATCATTAACTGGAGCATCTCAATACCACAAACTACTCTGAAAGCATATCATAATGGGATTGTTTTAGTGCCATCTATAATTCAGTCGGCAGCAAAATGTGCTTTTTCCCCTTCCCTCAACAATGCGGCGTTCAGGAGCAATTAAGAGGCTTTTAAAAGCGACTGGTGCATTTCCATAAAGGGCAGAGCGGCGAAATGGCATAAAACACAAGCTAAATGCCTTTTACTGTTCAAGTAAATAAATAAATAAATAAATGGTGAAGAAAGTGAGTGTCTGTATCTGGTCTGGATGAGTAATGAAAGTGTTTAAAGCAGTGTTACTCTGCTAAAGCTTCAATATTTAAAGCAGATGCATGATTTACGAGGTTTAGCGGTGTTGTTTGACTGGTGTAAACACACAGATTCACATCTCACTTTACACACGGATCAATGCATCGCCAACAGCAGATTAATGAGAGCGGCTGCCAGAAAACAACACAATATGGAGAGCACACACACACACACAACACTGAAACAATTCATGCATATACAATATTATGATACTGTAATAACAGAGTTGAAGACAAACATTATTAGCAAATATGATGATGTTTAACAGAGAACTGAGCAAAAATTCTATATTATACTATTCTTTTGGAGAAGTCTTTGTTCTTTTAGTTTGGCTGGAATAAAAATAAATATGAGTTACATTGCAATACGGACTACAGATTCATAATGTAATTTGCATCAGTAAAAGCATTTCATAACCCAGACTTCAGTAGAAGCAGTAGTAATGGATTATACATACGTAATCAGATTCCTAAAAATCAAGTATTTGTAATTAAACTACTTGTAATCAGATTACAGTTACTTTTTATGGATTACATGATTATGTATTATTTACACAATCAATTGAGTCTCCTCATTTTTCTCTTATATAGTTTATAGAGTTAGCACAAAAGTAATCTAAATGTAATCTAAAAGTAGACAGATTACATTACCATAAATGTGTAATCTAAGTGGCTACTTATTGCATTTCTCTTTGTTTTTAATGTTTAAAGAATTAGCACAAAAGTAATTTAAATGTAAGCCAAAAGTACTTGTAATCAGACTACAGTTACTTTATGGATTACATGATTATGTATTTACACAATTGCAGTGAATTTCTCACAATTAATTGACTCTCGTTTTTCTCTTTTTGAAACGTTTATATGGTTACCACAAAAGTAATCTAAATGTAATCTAAAAGTAGTCAGATTAAATAACCATAAATGTGTAATCTGATAAACTATATTATTATATTTATCTTTATGTTTAAAGGATTAACACACAAAAGCAATCTAAATGTAATCCAAAAGTAGTCTTTTGTAATTAAACCACTTTTAAAATACTTGTAATCAGATTACAGTTACTTTATGAATTACATGATTACATTTACAAAATAGCAGTAAATTGCTCACAGTTAATTCATTCTCTTCATTTTTCTCATCTAAATGTAATCCAAAAGTCGTCAGATTACATTACAATAGATGTGTAATCTAAGAGATTTTATTATATTACTGACTAAAGATTTATAATGTAACTTGTAATCAGTAACTGATTACATTTCATAAGTAATCCAGCCAGTAGTAGGGAAGTAATGAACCATACATACGTAATCAGATTCCTAAAAATCAAGTTTTTTGTAATTAAACTACTTTTTAGATACTTGTAATCAGATTACAGTTACTTTTATGGATTACATCAGGGGTGTCCAAACTCGGTCCTGGAGGGCCGGTGTCCTGCAAAGTTTAGTTCCAACCCCAATCAGACACACCTGGGCTAGCTAATCAAGCACTTACTAGGCTTTCTAGAAACATCCCTGCAGGTGTGTTGAGGCAGGTTGGAGCTAAAATCTGCAGGACACTGGCCCTCCAGGACCGAGTTTGGACACCCCTGGATTACATGGTTACATTTACAAAATGGCAGCAAATTGCTCACAATTAATTGACTCTGCTGGTTTTCTTCTTTTTGTAACGTTTATAAAATTAGCACAAATGTAATCTAAATGTAATCTAAAAGTAGTCAGATTACATTACAATAAATGTGTAATCTAACAGACTATATTGTATTACTGACTAAAGATGTGTAATGTAACTTGTAATCGGTAACTGATTACATGTCATAAGTAATCCACACAGTACTAGTACCATTCATATACGCAAAGTTTTAATAATTAAACTACTTTACAAATAGTTTAAATCAGATTACTGATACTATTTTATGGATTACATGATTACATGTTATTTATACGATGGCAGTAAATTGCTCACAATTAATTGAGTCTCCTCATTTTTTTCTTTAACGTTTATAAATTAGCACAAATGTAATTTAAATGTAATCTAAAAGTAGTTAGATTACATTACCATAAATATGAAATCTAAGAAACTATTTCATTTCTATATTTCTCTTTTGTAATGTTTATAGAGTTAGCACAAAAGTAATCTAAATGTAATCCAAAAGTAGTTTGTTTTTGCAATTAAACTACTTTTAAAATACTTGTAATCAGATTAGTTACTTTTTTATGGATTACACGATTACATATTTACAAAATGTTGCTACAAAATTGCTCACAATTAATTGATTCTCCTTATTTTCTCCTTTTTTGTTTGCACAAATGCAATCTAAATGTAATCCAAAAGTAGTCAGCTTACATTACCATAAACCTGTAATCTAAGAGACTATATTACATTACTGACTCCATATGTTTAATGTAACATCAGTTACTGATTACATTTCATAAGTAATCCACCCAGTAGTATTGGGGTTTATATTTTAAAATACTTGGTTACTTTTTATGGATTACATGATTACATATTATTAGCACAAAAGTAATCTAAATGTAATCCAAAAGTCTGATTACATTACTTTAAATGTGTAATCAAAGAGTGTAAATTATTATTGCATTTCTCTTTGCTTTTATTGTTTAAAGGGTTAGCACACAAAAGTAATCTAAATGTAATCCAAAATACTTGTAATATAACTACAGTTACGTTTTATGGATTACATAATTACATATTTTTTACACAATGCCAGTAAAAGGCCTCTAATTAATTCTCCTCATTTAAATATATTTTTAACATTCATAGAGTTAACACAAAAGTAATCTAAATGTAATCCAAAAGTAATCTGATTATGTGTAATGTAATATATGCACTTACTGTCATGGTTGTTTTCACTAACACTGCCTTGTGTTCCCCAGGCATTGAGTGTGTGTCTGTGTGTGTGTGTTTGCTTGGCATTATTTCCCCTTGTGAGATTAACACGGGTCTCATAAGCGCACGCGTCAGGCCTGTTTATTGATTAACCTTCACATGTAAAGCGTGCTATAAAGTGAAGGTGGGCCTCTGGAAATGTGGAGAATGATGAATTGTGGACGTCTCAGGTGGATTCATTCGCTCGCCCGAGGGAAGCGTCCGATAATAGAGTTAATGTTCAATTCTACGCTCACTTCACCCGTGTGCATAAAACACCCAGACCAGACCATGCTTGACCCCTAAACACTTGCTCTGAAGGACACTACAGTTGCATTTTTATAGGTTCGGGATCAAAATGATTTCACACATTACTATTGCAAAAATAAAACAAAATAAAATAAAATAAAACAACAAACAAAATAAAATAAAATAAAAATGAATATATAAAATGAAATTAAATAAAAATAAAAAAATTAAATAAATAAAATAAAAAATGAAATAAAAAGTGAAACTAAATAAATTAAAAAATGAATAAATAAAATAAAAAAACAAAAACAAAAAAGTAACAAATAAAATAACAAAATAAAAAAAAATACTAAATTAAATTAAATTCAAAATAATGTAAATATAATAAAAAACAAATTAAATTCATTTAAAAAACTAAAAATGTAATCTTAATAATATTACATTATGTATAAATATTAAATTAATAGAATTAAATAATAAATAAAAAAATAAAAAGCATTCCTAAAATGTACTTAAAATAAAAACAAATACATAAAATACTAACTTTATTCATATTTTATTATGTATAAATAATATATTAATATAGTTTAAATATAAATAATCCATATTATATATAAATATAATATAGTATATTATATATAAATCATATATTAATAGAATTAAAACAAATAAAAATAAAACATTACTAAAATTTACTGAAATAAAATAAAATAGAAAATGCATAATATAAATATAATATAAAAAACACAAATTATTATATAAAAATACAAATTTTATTAATATTTCATTATGTATAAATAATACATTAATACAATTTAAATATAAATAAAAATATTGCTAAAATTGATCATATTAAATAATAATAATTAAAAAACAAACACAACCAACACCAAATAAAAAATAAACCTTTGAAATGAACAAATAAATGAATAAAAAATAATAAAATAAAATATAACAAAATAAAACAAAATTAAAATGTATAATTGTAAATATTAAATTAATATTATATTAAATTTATATTAATATTATATTAAAAATAAAGAAAATAAATAAAAAGCATAAAAATATTACAAATATAATACAAAATTTACAAATAAATATATGAAAATATTGTCATTAATATTACTTCATGTATAACTAATATATAAATACAATTTAAATTTAAATAAACACAAATAAAATGAATTTTTAAAATGTACCCAAATAAAAAATTAAATAAATGAATTACCATCTATAAATCACAGATAACTCCAGTCTAGAGATAACTCCAGATGTCTACAGTAAAAGCTCTGGACACTACTGAGGCCTTTGTAAACGAAACATGTAAACACATTAATCCCCCGTTGCTCTGAGCTTGTCTGTGATTGGCTAAGAGTCTGTCCGTCAGCCAATCAGCCGGAGTGTGCGGGTCTGATTAGCATTAGCAGTGAGAGCAGCTGCAGCTCATGCATGGACTCTTTATGTGCTGCACACCTGCGGATGAACACGGGTCTGGATCTGAGGGTCTATACACACACACACACACACACACACACACACACACTTTTCTGACCAAACTACAGCACAAACACAGGAAGTTCAGCTCAGAGAGAGAGACAGCACTTCCTGTCACATTCCTGAAGCTAATTGGCCAACAGAGAAGATCAACATCAGACACAGAACAAATGAAAAGTCCAATACAAATCACTTACACTACAGTAAATAGTATCATTACATGGACACACACACACACACACACACACACACATACAATCATACTCACTCACGTACACTTATGAACACACACACACACACTCAAACACACACACACATACACCCACTCTTGCACACACTCACTTACACACACTCAAACACGGACGCACACAAATAACACACTCATATTCACTCATTCACGCACACACAGATGCACACACTCAAACCCATGCACAAAAACACATAACACACACACTGGCAAGCACTCACATTCACACACAAACACGCACTCAGATGCACACACACTCACATACACTCCCTCACTCACACACACACAAAAAAACACTTGCACACATTCACATAATCACTTACACACACACAAACATGCACACACAAATAACGCACACTCATGCACACACACACTCACATATACACAGATGCACACACTCAAACACATGCACACAAACACACAAATAACACTCCCACACACACATGCACACACACAAACTCACACACACTCATATACTCACACACACTGATGCACACAAACACACAAATAACACTCCCACACACACATGCACAAACACAAACTCACATACACTCATATACTCACACACACTGATGCACACACTCATACATACACACTCACACTTATACACTCGTACTCACTCACAAACACTACAAACACACACGTGCGCACTCATGGTGTGTACAGGAAGTGTGTGTCCTGAAAGGAAGCAGATGGTGTGTGTGCGTGATGCAGTAATCTGGCAGACGCTTCACATCATTCATGGAGGAGCATTACAGCAAAGACAAAGAGAAGATGACACCTGGACACACACACACACACACACACGAAATGAAGAAATGCTGGAATTGCAGGAGTTTGACTCTCTCTCTCTCTCTCACACACACACACACACACACACACAGATTGGCTGAGATGAGACATTCATGCACAAAAGACTAAATTGTGCCTCTTTTCTGAGTAAAGAGCAGAAAAATACTGGAATTATGCTGCTTACTGCTCTCTGAGCTCACATCACTGTCTTCATCATCATCTGCTCTTGTTCTGTGTGCACGTGTGTGTGTGTGTGTGTGTGTGTGTGTGTGTGTGTGTGTGTGTGTGTGGGTGTGTGTGTGTGTGTGTGTGTGTGTGTGTGTGTGTGAGAGAGAGAGGGCGTTTTTGAGAGTTTGTGTGAATGTGCATTTATAAGATATATACAATCACCGGCCACTTTATTAGGTACACCTGTCCTGCTGCCCGTTAACACAAATGTCTAATCAGCCAATCACACGGCAGCAGCTCAATGCATTTAGGCATGTAGACATGGTCAAGACGATCTGCTGCAGTTTAAAGCGAGCATCAGAATGGGGAAGAAAGGGGATTTAAGTGACTTTGAACGTGGCATGGTTGTTGCTGCCAGACGGGCTGCTCTGAGTATTTAGAAACTGCTGATCTACTGGGATTTTCACGCACAACCATCTCTAGGGTTTACAGAGAATGGTCCGACAAAGAGGAAATATCCAGTGAGCGGCAGTTCTGTGGGCGCAAATGCCTTGTTGATGCCAGAGGTCAGAGGAGAATGGCCAGACTGGTTCCAGCTGATAGAAAGGCAACAGTAACTCAAATAAGCACTCGTTACAACCGAGGTCTGCAGAAGAGCATCTCTGAACACACAACACGTCCAACCTTGAGGCGGATGGGCTACAGCAGCAGAAGACCACACCGGGTGCCACTCCTGTCAGCTAAGAACAGGAAACTGAGGCTACAATTCACACAGGCTCACCAAAACTGGACAAGAGAAGATTGGAGAAACGTCGCCTGGTCTGATGAGTCTCCATTTCTGCTGCCACATTCAGATGGTCGGCTCAGAATTTGGCCTCAACAACATGAAAGCATGGATCATCCTGTCTTGTATCAGCGGTTCAGGCTGGTGGTGGTGGTGTAATGGTGTGGGGGAGATTTTCTTGGGTCCATTGGTACCAATTGAGCATCGTGTCAACGCCACAGCCTACCTGAGTATTGTTGCTGACCATGTCCATCCCTTTATGAGCACAGTGTCTCCATCTTCTGATGGCTACTTCCAGCAGGATAACGCACCATGTCATAAAGCGCCAATCATCTCAGACTGGTTTCTTGAACATGACGATGAGTTCACTATACTCAAATGGCCTCCACAGTCACCAGAGCTCAATCCAATAGAGCACTTTTGGGATGTGGTGGAACGGGAGATTGGCATCATGGATGTGCAGCCGACAAATCTGCAGGAACTGTGTGATGCTATCATGTCAATATGGAGCAAAATCTCTGAGGAATATTTCCAGTAGCTTGTTGAATCTCTGAAGGATTAAAGCAGTTCTGAAGGCAAAAGGGGTCCAACCCGGTACTAGTAAGGTGTACCTAATAAAGTGGCCAGTGAGTATGTTTCTATGCATGTATGTGTGTTGTGTGGATGTTTAATCCTCCAATGAGTGTGTGTTGATCTGATCTCAGGTTAATGGAGTTGTTAACCGGGTTACAGTATAACCAGTCCTCAGAGTACTGAGATCATCAGTATCTTCACCATCAACTCCACTGATGCTGTTAAATAGGTCACACACACACACACACACACACACACACACACACACACACACTTTCCCCCTCAAGGACACGTTTAATTCCATAATTGAGTTTCTTTTGCTGAAGGATCCGTTTCTAAAGCTGGAGATTCTTCAGAAAGAACATTTCTGTGCTTCGGTCTCCAGTTTTAGACTCAAGAGGGAGATTTGAGCTCTGGATGTTTATTATACGCTGCAGGAAAACTGCAAAACATGTGTGTCTCGTTTCTAGTCCAAAGATATGTCAAAATAAAAAACAAGATTATTTCTCTTCCTCCATTGTCAGATTATTTTAGTTTGTTTTAAGGAAGAATTCACTTCATTTTGACTCACTGTTTCTGAAAATAACACAATATTTTGTGCTTGTCTAGAAAATGCTTCTTGATTTCAGCATTTTGAGATGTTTGGACTAGAAATAAGACAAAAACTCTGAGTAAGAAAAGCTTTTTTGCAGTGTGAGTGCAGGTTGAAGGTAAATAGTGGAGTAAAAGTACTGATACCGCACTAAACATGTTCTCAAGTGAAGGTAAAATTACACATTAAAGTATAAAGCTGCCGTCACACTATAGTTTGCGAAATTCTGTAGTTCAGCGCTGTGAAAAAGGGCGGGATTAAACAAGATGATTAGACATTTTAAAAAGCGAGCGATTGCTCCATGTTTTTAAATTCCTGTCCAGAGAGGTCATGTTTTGATCCTTGATTGGTCTCACTTAATCATGTGATGCGATTTCGCCGTTCCAGTGCAACGATCTGTGAAACCGGTCTGATGCATTCGCGTGCGTATGAACGGAAGTCTACCGGGGGGAAAAGTCCAGTGTGACCGCAGCTTAATCCCGAGGAAAACTACTCAATTACAGTCATTTGAGTATTTGTAATGTACACTACCTGACAAAACCTGACTAAATTATCATTCATTACTTTTCATTTTTGCTTAAATTAGGAAATAACATATGTTTTTAAAATAAATATATAATGTGTTAATTAACAATTAATTATGTGCAACAAATATAACAATAAACATAATAATTTAAAATAAATATGCACATATAGTTTAATTGTAATGATATACAGAAAAGATGGTCTTAATGTTTTTTTAAAGTGCAAGTTAGCTTTTATTTCCTTTTAATTAATCCTTGAATTATGTGCAACAAATAAATGCTGATTTATTTAATAATTTCTTACGAATTTAAATAGTTAATGATATAAAAAATAATAATAATAGTCTTGAAAATCACATACCCATGTTTAACTTCTCTTTAATCGAATAAATGTGTGCAACAAATACATACTGATTTAATCTATAACTGCTTAAAAAGTTAAGCAAATATACACTACCTGACAAGTCTTGTGGCCTATCAGAGTTTTAGGAACAGCACATAATAACTGGACTTCTAGTTGATGATTTGGTGTCAGAAGTGTCTCTATGAAAGGCAAAGGCCTCTAGATTTAGCTGATTTGAGCACAATAAAATCTGATCATGTCTTGATGTTGAATGATTTCATTAGGACAGTAAGGTCTGACTCTGCTTAGACTAAAGTCTCATCACTGAACCTTCAATAATGTCCAGTATAGAATATAAAGTGATGCTGCAGTGGAAACAGAATGAATATTGTGTCTGACTCCATCATGAGCTTGGAGGACTGCATCATACATCTCTGAATGACTCAAATCACGCATTAATAAAGTCATCTGGAATGGCAAAGAAAGCGTTCCTGCAGGACTCACAGAGTTCATCAAGAGTCTTTCTGTTCAGCTTCAACGCCTCCTCCTTCATCTTACCCCAGACAGGCTCAATAATGTTCATGTCTGGTGACTGGGCTGGCCAATCCTGGAGCACCTTGGTTTGTAATGTAATGGGCAGCACAAATGTCTTGATACCTCAGGCTGTTGATGTTGCAGATCTCTCGCACGCCCCCATACTGAATGACCCCCAAACCATGATTTCTCCTTCACCAAACTTGACTGATTTCTGTGTGAATCTCGGCTCCATGCTGGTTCCAGTAGGTCTTCTGCAGTATTGGTGATGATTGATGCAGATCAACAGATGATTCAGCAGAGGAATCCACCTTCTGACACTTTTACACATCATCAACTAGAAGTCCAGTTATTATGTGCTGCTCTTACAACTGAGATCCACCACAAGACTTTTGTCAGGGAGTGTGTTACTTTACACCACTGGTAATAACACACACCTTATGTGAAGCTGGATTAAAGTGATAATTATTGTGAAGAATTGAATAAAATGTCATGTATTTAATGTTATAGTGATGTCTGAGCACTGGAGACTGCAGTGCTGATGCTGATCACACAGCTTTACAGCACTGATATACATTATAATCTGTATTGGTATTGGTGTTTAGTCATGTTGAGTGTGTTTCTGATGAAAGGACACAGAGCAGAGGACTCAGAGATCAGGATAAGCTGCTGCTGATGAGACAGTTAAAGCTGCAGGAGTAACAGTCTCCGCTGCGGAGCTGAAGAAAGGAGCTGCGCTGCAGGAGTCATTCTCTAAAAGGGTCACAGACTGACCTCTGACCTGCTGGACCACAGACAAACTGGAGATTCACCTTCACTCATCAGTGCACACACACACACATATATATATATATATATGAGCACAGAGATACAGACACACACATACACATACACAATTACACAGAGAGACACACAAACACACACACACCCCCGAGTGTATGCTAACACATGCAGACTTTCAATTACATTGGTGCGCACACACACACACACACACACACACACATACACACACACACACATCTCAAATATACATGTGCGCACACACACATATACACAAACTCACTTTCTCACACACGCATGCATTCACACACAAAGACACACACACACACACATTCTCACTCTCTCCCACACACACAAAGATGCACACACAGACACGCATACATACAAACACACATGCACGCACGCGCGTGCACGGCGCAAGAACACAGATGCAGACAGACAGACGCACCCACAGACAAACACACACTCCTATACATGCACACACACTCACAGACAGACGCGCGCACATAGACACACACGTATGCACGTGCACACACACACGAACACACATGCAGATCAATACAGAGATACACCAACACACATCTTATGCATGTGCGCACACACACACACACACACACACACATGCACACACAAACACAGAGACACGCACAAACAGACGCACACACATGCATGCATGCATGCACACAAACACACATATAGACACGCACACACATACACAGACACATGCGTGCACACACAGACACACACACGTACATGCACACACACTCACACAGACAGATGCACAAACAGGCACATGTGCACACAAACACACACACATACACACAGAGAGACACTCAGATCCCCCCCACCCCACCCACCCACCCCACACACACACTCCTGCTGGATTGTTCTTTGATTTGTTCCATTTGTGCTGCAGTAATGAGCTGATTCTGAGTCAGTGGTGTCCGGCGCAGGAGTCCGGCTCTTTCAACTCTCCATCACACACTTATTACTCGCTTCACTATAAATGATCAGTGTGTGTGTGTGTGTGTGTGTGTGTGTGTGTGTGTGGCGTCCAGATGTGGATGAAGAGACACCTCGTTAGCAGCAGCCTCTCACACACCATCAGTAAAACAATCACACTCTTCAGAGTCATTACAGATAATTGCCTGAAGACGCTCGACTACAGACACACACACTCCAGCACTGATCAGAGAACAGTAGACACACACACACACACTCATATGCATACTTATGCCCAGACACACACACACACACACACACACACATACATATAAAAGCCTGATCTCACAAGAAAACATAACTATTTTACATTTAATGGAGCCTTTTCGGGCGACACAAAGGCTCAGTGGTTAGCACTGTCACCTCACAGCAAGAAGGTTGCTGGTTTGAGTCTCAGTTGGTGTTTCTGTGTGGAGTTTGCATGTTCTCCCCGTGTTGCCGTGGGTTTGCTCCGGGTGCGGTTTCCCCCACAGTCCAAACACATGTGCTATAGGGGAACTGATGAACTAAATGGCCGTAGTGTATGAGTGTGTGTGGGTGTTAATGAGTGTGTGTGTGGGTGTTTCCCAGTGATGGGTTGCAGCTGAAAGGGCATCCGTTGGGTAAAACATATGCTAAATAAGTTGGCGGTTCATTCCACTGTGGTGACCCCTGATGAATAAAGAGACCAAGCCAAAGGAAAATGAATGATTGAATGAATGAATGAATGAATAAGTATTTGCCCTGTGTGCTATTCTGCTATGCCGCTGAGGAGTAGAGGGTGTTGCAGCATGAACCAGTGCAGAACAATGACAGAAATGATGTAGAAGTCACATGAATTCCAACATGATCGTTCACACTGCGGTCGCATTGCAAAACATCAGATCTGAATCAGATTTAATACCCCATATGAAAGTGGCACAAATCAGAATTGAATAGATCCGATTCCATCCGGGCCACATGGAAAACCTTAAAACAAGTCAAATAATCTGCCAATGGGGGAAGAAAATAATGTTATTTCAATACGAAAACTAGATTACTTTACTTAACCCACTGCAGATTATTTTCCTTGTTTTTAAGGAGAAACTCACTTCATGTTGACTCATTTCTGAAAACACTATAAGGAGTCAAAATGAAGTGAGTTTTTCCTAAAAACAAGCAAAAGAATCTGACAATGGGGGAAGTGAAATAATCTCATGTCAAAAGGAAAAACAAGATTATTTTGCCTACCCCATTGTCAGATTATTTGGCTTGTTTTAATGAAAAACTCACTTCATTTTGACTCAATAGTTCTGAAAACAAGACAATATTTGGTTTTTGTCTATAAAATGCTTCTCCATTTAATAACTTTTAGATATTTGCACTTGTAAAACACAAAAACTAAGTAAAAAAGCATTTTTTTGCACACACAGTACACACGTGCAGAACATTTCCCACAATGCATCACACCTATATTCAATTTACCGGTCTATAATTGATGTGAAAAGAGTGCTGTGTGCAGTAACGTGCCGCTGTTATCCAGCTCATGCATGTGGACAGTACCAGCTCTGGTTAGTGGTGTTTTATAACCCGTCACAAGAACACGAGTCCTCTGACAGGATTCGATTTACAAGCTACGTGACCCCGCAACAAATCACCTCTCCAACAGGAAAGCAGCGCGTCCCAGCATGCACCGCCGCCCCGTACGGCTCCACGCTCCTTTAGCTTCATTCTCTTCTAATCAATCCCGGCAAATAGCATCTCAAGCTGAGCGCCATAAAGACATAATGTGAGTCAGGGCCTGTTTGTAGGTACTGCCAGGTCTCCGGCAGATACGAGCCATAAATTGATACAGCGCCATAAATGGATATTTAATTAATACGGGGTGAGCGGGATGAAATAGCGCCGCAGCAGCTCGAGCGGGAGTTTCATTACACTGGTGTCGAGAGCATTACCGCCGGCTATAATTCTCCAGCGACGCTCAGATTGAACAGCCTGCTGCTGAGCTCCAGCGCTAGCCCCGGACGAGACGCACAAAGCACAAAATCACACAAATTTAACCAGGATCACGTGGAAGCGGAATCGGCTAATAGAGTCTAATTCAATACACACATATCCTGCACAACGTCTTAAACTGTTGAAAAAGTATAAATAGATGAATGGATAGATGTTGTTAGCATGATTATAGTATGAATTAGCATGTTAACGCGATTTTAGTGTATCTCCAGTGTGAATTAACATGTTGCTAGCATGATTTTACCATCCATTAGTATGCTAACATGTTTCTAGTATGAATTAACATGTTGATATGTTTTTAGCATGAATTAACATAGTTAGCATGTTTTAGTATTAATTAACATGTTTCTAATACAAATTAGCATGTTTCTAGTATGAATTAACATATTTACATTTTCAAGTATGACTTAACATTTTTCTATTATGAATTATCATGTTGTAAACATGTTTCTAGTATGAATTAGCATGTTAGCATGTTTCTAGTACAAATTTTTATGTTGTTAGGATGCTTATTGTATGATTTAGCATGTTTCTAGTATGAGTTACCATGTTGCTATGGTGTTTCTAGTACAAATTCTTCTTCTCACCATGTTTCTTGTATGAATAAGCATGTTACTAACATGTTTCTAGTATTAAATAGCATGTTTACATTTTCTAGTATGAATTAACATGTTGCTAACATGTTTCTAAAATTAAATAGCATGTTTACATTTTCTAGTATGAATTAACATGTTGCTAACATGTTTCTAGTATTAAATAGCATGTTTATATTTTCTATTATGAATTATGTTGTTTGCATCTTTCTAGTATAAATTATCATGTAAACATGTTTCTAGTATCAATTAGCATGTTAGCATGTTTCTAGTACAAATTATTATGATGTTAGGATGTTTATTGCATGATTTAGCATGTTTCTAGTATGAGTTACTATGTTTCTATGGTGTTTCTAGTATAGATTAACCTGTTGTCACCATGTTTCTAGTATGAATTGGCATGTTGCTAACATGTTTCTAGTATTAAACAGCATGTTTACATTTTCTATTATGAATTTTCATGTTGTTCGCATGTTTCTAGTATAAATTAACATGTTATAAACATGTTTCTAGTATAAATTAGCATGTTAGAATGTTTCTAGTATAAATTTGCATGTTGTTAGGATGTTTATTATATAATTTAACATGTTAGCGTGTTTCTAGTATGAGTTACCTATGGTGCTAGCATGTCTCCACCTCAGCAGCTCGAGCGGGAGTTTCATTACACTGGTGTCGAGAGCATTACCGCCAACTATAATTCTCCAGCGACGCTCGGATTGAACAGCCTGCTGCTGAGCTCCAGCGCTAGCCCCGGACGAGACGCACAAAGCACAAAACCACACAAATCGGCTAATCGTCTAATTCAATACACATGTATTCTGCACAACGTCTTAAACTGTTGAAAAAGTATGAATAGATGAATAGACAAGCAGACAGAATGGCAGATAGAACTATAAATGGATAGAACTAGCTTATTAGCATGAATTAGCATTTTTAGCTTGCTGCTATCATTAATTACCATGTTGTTAGGATGTTTCTAGTTTTAATTAGCATATTTCTAGTATAAATTAGCATTTTAACATGTTTCTAGTATGAACTACCTTGTTTATTTCATGAATTAGCATGTTAACACTGTTTCTACTATGGATTAGCATGTTGCTCGGATGTTTTTAATATGATTAGCATGTTTCTAGTATGAATTAGCAAGTTAACAAAATGTTAGTATAAATTTGCATAAAAAAGGTTGTTGGAATGTTTCTAGTATGAATTAACATTGTTAGCATGATTCTACTATGGATTAGCATGTTGCTCGGATGTTTTTAATATGATTAGCATGTTTCTAGTATGAATTAACATGTTAACATAATTCAGTACAAATTAGTATGTTGATAACATGATTCTAGTATGAAATGGCATGTTGTTAGCATGTATCCAAAAGGAATTAGCATGTTAACATGTCTCTAGCTTGAATTCACATGTTAACATGTTTCTAATATAATTAGCATGCTGATTCATTTTTATAGTATGGATTAACATGTTGTTAGCATGTTTCTAATGTTAATTAGCATGTTTCTTGCATGAATTAGCATGTTAAAATTGTTTCTGGTATTAATTGACATGTCGCTACTATGTTTCTAGCATGAATTAACCTGTTGTCACCATGTTTCTTGTATGAATTAGCATGTTAATGTGTTTCTAGTATGAATAGCATGCTTTCATTTTTATAGTATGAATTAGCATGTTGTTTGCATGTTTTAAAGTTAATTAGCATGTATCTAATATGTATTAGCATGTTTGCATGTTTATAGTATCAACTGACATGTCACTATGTTTCTAGTATAAATTAGCCTGTTGTTACCATGTTTCTTGAATGAATTAGCATGTTAACATGTTTCTAGTAAGTATTAGCATGCTAGCCTGTTTCTAGTACCAACTGACATGTTGCTACTATGTTTCTAGTATGAATTAGCCTGTTGTTACTATGTTTCTTGAATGAATTAGCATGTTAACATGTTTCTAGTAAGTATTAGCATGTTAGCATGTTTCTAGTACCAACTGAGATGTTGCTACTATGTTTCTAGTATAAATTAGCCTGTTGTTACCATGTTTCTTGTATGAATTAGCATGTTAACATGTTTCTAGTATGAATAGCATGCTTTCATTTTTATAGTATGAATTAGCATGTTGTTTGCATGTTTTAAAGTTAATTAGCATGTATCTAATATGTATTAGCATGTTTGCATGTTTATAGTATCAACTGACATGTCACTATGTTTCTAGTATAAATTAGCCTGTTGTTACCATGTTTCTTGAATGAATTAGCATGTTAACATGTTTCTAGTAAGTATTAGCATGCTAGCCTGTTTCTAGTACCAACTGACATGTTGCTACTATGTTTCTAGTATGAATTACCCTGTTGTTACTATGTTTCTTGAATGAATTAGCATGTTAACATGTTTCTAGTAAGTATTAGCATGTTAGCATGTTTCTAGTACGAACTGACATGTTGCTTCTATGTTTCTAGTATGAATTAGCATGTTAGCAATTTTCTAGTATGAATTAGCATGTTGTCAACATGTTTCTAGTCTCCTCAATGTCTTCCAGAGTTTCCCGCCACAGGAAGTGACATCATCAGCGCTTTATTGCTCTGCCTTTTGTAGCAACTTAAATATTTAAACGGTTCTAGGTATGTTATAGATACATCGTTAGGTCCTATTAGGTATTTTCTAGATATGAAAGAGCTGACTGGTGCAGCCGCAGACTGTTAATAGCGTCTAATTCAATTCATCCACATTCTTCTTACAGAGACAAAGCTGCTCTCAAATGACAAAACTGATCCGCTCACATCTAATCCGCCATGATTGGCCTGTAAACAGAGGGATTATGATGGAGAGAGAGAGAGAGAGAGAGAGAGAGAGAGAGAGAGAGAGAGAGTTTCAGTGTGTGTGTGCATAAACGAACAATAAAGCAGTATCATAATATTAACATATTATTATATATTTGTCTCTAGATAATTAACATCATAAAATAAATGATAATAATAATATAAAATACTATAATATGCTATTAATAATTTTTAGAGAGACAGACAGAGAGAGATCATTACACATTTTAGGTGCACTGTATAAAATGCAGGGTTCCACACAATCAATTTGTGTTGGGATAACATGAAGGAATTAAGTTTAAGGTTTTTTTTTGACAAATTTAAAATTTAAGTGGATTGAACATAAAACAATTAAGTTGTCGCAAAAAAACTAAAAGAATTGTGTTGTTTCAGCTTATTGTACAGGGTGGGCCATTTATATGGATACACCTTAATTAAATGGGTATGGTTAGTGATATTAACGTCCTGTTTGTGGCACATTAGTATATGTGAGGGGGCAAACTTTTGAAGATGGGTGGTGACCATGGTGGCCATTTTGAAGATAGCCATCTTGGATCCAACTTTTGTTTTTTCAATAGGAAGAGGGTCATGTGACACATCAAACTTATTGGGAATTTCACAGGAAAAACAATGGTGTGCTTGGTTTTAACGCAACTTTATTCATTTATGAGTTATTTACAGGTTTCTGACCACTTATAAAATGCGTGCAATGTGCTGCCCATTGTGTTGGATTGTCAATGCAACCCTCTTCTCCCACTCTTCGCACACTGATAGCAACACCGCAGGAGAAATGCCAGCACAGGCGTCCAGTATGCGTAGTTTCAGGTGCCCATCAGGTAACCATTCCCATTTTATTAAGGTGTATCCATATAAATGGCCCACCCTGTATATAAGTAGTTTAAACAAACAGCAAACTTTGGGTTTTTTTGAGTGTGAAAACTCTACAACGATCACAACAGCAGCCAGATATGTGCAAAAAATAAAGCAAGATCATAATTACTTATGCTGTTATTAGTGGCATTATTATACTGTAGTATTATTTTATAAAGTTGTTGTTAATATTATTATATTATTTTTAAATATTTAAAAAATTAATTAAAAAAGCCTTTTTGATTTTTTAAAACACATTTTAATGTGTTATATATATTTATTTTTTATTTAATGAAATAAAATGATTTAAAACCTAATAAAAATTAAATATTTATTTAATTATATTTACTTTGTAAAAAATATATTTAAAATTTCATTTTAAAAATGTCTAAAAATATTTTTTTATTTTTATATGAATTTTTATTTAATTATATATTTACTTTGTAAAGAAATATTTATTTTGTTTTATCTTAATGTTTTAATGTATTTTTTTATTTCTATAGCACTGTTTATAACGTGGGCATCACAGTGGCTCAGTGGTTAGCACTGTGGCCTCACAGCAAAAAGGTCGCTGGTTCGAGTCCCGGCTGAGTCAGTTGGTGTTTCTGTGTGGAGTTTGCATGTTCTCTTCGTGTTGGCGTGGGTTTCCTCCGGGTCCCCCACAGTCCAAACACATGTGCTATAGGGGAATTACTTGAACTAACTTGGCCGTAGTGTATGAGTGTGTGTGTGTGTGTGAATGAGTGTGTATGGGTGTTTCCCAGTGCTGGTTTGCGGCTGGAAGGGCATCCGCTGTGTAAAACATATGCAGGAATAGTTGGCAGTTCATTCCGCTGTGGCAACCTCTGAAATCGAGACTAAGCTGAAGGAAAATGAATGAATGTTTACCATGTATATTGTGTCAAAGCAGCTTAACACAGATGAAACTCTAGTAAATTGAGCCTTCTTCAGTTCAGCTTTGACAGATGAAGATCAGAGTGCTGAAAGCCAAAACAGTGAAGAGGGCTAAAATTGAATATAAAACCCCTTTACAACACCAAATCTTTTCGAAAAAACTAATTTTAGATACTAAAAATCTATCTAAATCCTGCATTTCACCAAACAAACTAAGAAAAATTTAAGAAAAGGCAGAGAGAAAGTTTTCTGTTGTGTTTCTCTGTGTGATGAGTGGAAACATCTGGGCAATACACGGAAGACCTGCACACTTACCCCAGTCACCATGCCCATATATGGGCAAACCCAGAGGAGGGTGTGTCAACACAAGCAAATTGCCCTGCATTTCTGGGCAAACCTGAGAGGCGTGGCCTGCCCTCTGGCCCCACCCACTAACCCTAGCATCATGGAGACATCTGGAAACAGGCAGAGCTCTTTGCCAGTGTGGAAGTTTGAAGTCCAAACTTCTCTAAACTCAACACAGATGCGCTCATGTGGAGGAGAAACAGCTTCTACTCTTGTCTAATGTAGTAATACAACCCTTTCTACAATACAGACACATTCAAAACAGATTCACAGTAATAAAGATGAAAATGTAGAAGATTACAGACTAACTTCAGCAGTAAAGAGTCATTACTAAGACAATGTTGATTCATTTCAATAGCAGCGTCAGTGTTGTACAGTTAGTGTGCTGTGTGAAAAACAGAACCAAGTTTTCTGCATATTTTACGAGTCTAATTTTGGTGTGTTCTTCAAAAGTAGTAATAATGATAAAAACTTAAATTAAAAATTACATTAAAAATGAAATTAAATACTACATTAAATTAAACATTAAAATAAAAAGATGAAATTTAATTTTAAATGAAGTAAATGAAAATAACAAATTAAATAAAACAATAAAAATGCAATAAAATTTAACAAACTATTAAATTAAATATAATATACGACTAAAAATATTAAACAAAATTAAATAAAACATTAAAATTAAATATAAACATTTTTTTAAAAATTCATAAAAAATGTATTTAATTTTAAATGAAGTAAATAAAAACACTTAAATTAAATAAAAAACAAGTAAAATGGAATACAATTAAATAAACTATTAAATTAAATATAATACATAAATAAAAATATAATGAAAAATAAAATTTAATTAAATAAAAACAGTAAAAATAAAATAAAAAATAATTAAATTTTAAATGAAGTAAATAAAAGCAATTCAATTAAATAAAAAACTATTAAAAATGCAATAAAATTAAATAAATCATTAAATTAAATATAATTAAAAATATAATGAAAAAAAAATGTGATTAAATAAATTTATTTAATTATAATGTTTTTATTTAATTTTAAATGAAGTAAATAAAGACTTAAATAAAAAAAAATTAAATATGCAATAAAATTGAACAAACTATTAAATTAAACGTAATATATTAAGAATATTCAATATTAAAAATAAATTAAATAAAAACATTAAAATAAAAAAACTATTTAATTTTAAGTGAAGTAAATAAAAACAATTACATTAAATGAAAAACAAATAAAATGTAATAAAATTAAACTAAATTAAATATAATATATAATTAAAAATATGAATAAAAAAATTAAATAAATAAAAACATTAAAATTAAATAAAAATATGTATTTAATTTTAAAGTAAATAAAAACTACTAAATTAAATAAACAATTAAAAATGCAATAAAATAAAAAAAAAACTATTAAATTAAATATATTATATAATTAAAAATATAAACTATAATAAAAAAATAAACTTTAATTAAATACAAACATTAAAATTAAGCAAAAAATGTATTTAATTTTAAATTAAGTAAATAAAAACTTTAAAAACTATTAAAAATGCAATAAAATAAAAAAAAACTATTAAATTAAATATAATATAATCAAAAATAAATAAAATAAAATTATTAAATAAAAACATTAAAATGAAATAAAAAAGATGTATTTAATTTTAAATGAAGTAAATAAAAACTATTAAATTAAATTAAAAAACTATTAAATTAAATATAATATATAATTACAAATAATAAGTATAATTAAAAATGAAATTATATTAAATAAAAAAATATTAAATTGACGTTAAATTCAATTAAAATGAATTAAAACAAATTAAATTGAAGCAATACATTTAATTTATTTGCAAAATAAATACAGGAACATTTTTAAACCATAATCAGCCAATGGGGGAAGCAAAATAGTCGCGCTTTCACTTTGACAAAAGATCATTTTTCTAGCCCCATTGGCAGGTTATTTTGATTGTTTTAAGAAAAAACTCACCTCCTTTTGACTCATTATTTCTGAAAACAAGACAATATGTCTAAAATGCTTCTTGACTTAAATATTTGCAGATATTTGGACTAGAAACAAGACAAAACGTCATTATTTGCAGTGTGATAGGTGCTTTAGTAATCTTGTGTGTCCCGTGGCCCCAGCGAGCGCTAATCCACACGTCTCCTGACAGACACACGCGTGTGCAGAGATACACTCATGCGTCCTGCTGATAAAACACACCACATTAACAGCGAGCGACGACACTGACTTTTTAATGTTGTGCGAACGATCCCTCGCCCTCAGGACTGATGGAATAATAAAATCCAAATAAGACGCTATCATGGGCATAAACAGCATTCGTCAGAGTTAAGCCTGTTTGATCACATTAGCTCTGTTTACTGTAGAAATGTTATATATTTAATATAGCCCTCACTCAAGGTCATTTCACTGGATGAAAACTGACAACAAAGTGCTCATTTTGGACAACACAACTGCACCGAATGCGGGAATAATGCATGTGTGTGTGTTTGAACGCACATTATTAAAAATGACAGCATAAATGAGCTGACCCCTCTCAGATCTCTGTTACAGTAATATTGTATACAGGATGCTGTACAGTAATATATCTGTGCAGATACATCAGATTAGTCAGTACCAAACACAAAACTGGTCAACTAAATAAACGACTAAATACATAAAACATCACATATTAAATACATGCATAGAACCTGAGGCCATACTTTCAACAAGTAAAAACAAATTAATTAGTTAGTAACCATGCGGACCATCCTAGAAACCACTCAGAATACCCTAACAACCACCTTGAAGACCACAACATCCTATGCGAACACCCTAGCAACCATGCGGAGCATCCAGGAAACCACTCAGAATACCCGAACAACCACCTTGAAAACCACAACATCCTATGTGAACACCCTAGCAACCATGCCGAGCCTCCTAGAAACCATTCAGAATACCCAAACAACCACCTTGAAGACCACAACATCCTATGCGAACACCCTAGCAACCATGCGGAGCATCCAGGACACCACTCAGAATACCCGAACAACCACCTTGAAAACCACAACATCCTATGTGAACACCCTAGCAACCATGCCGAGCCTCCTAGAAACCATTCAGAATACCCAAACAACCACCTTGAAAACCACAACATCCTATGTGAACACCCTGGCAACCTTGCCAAGCATCCTAGAAACCACCCAGAATACCCTAACAACCACCTTGAAAACCACAACATCCTATGTGAACACCCTAGCAACCATGCGGAGCATCCTAGAAACCACGCAGAATACCCGAACAACCACCTTGAAAACCAATACATCTTATGTGAACACCCTAGCAACCATGCGGAGCATCAACACCCTAGCAACCAAACAGAATACCCTAGCGACCATGCTGAACATCTAAGCATTTAAGCAAAACCACAGCAACCTATCCGAACCACACTGAACATCCTAGCAACCAAACAGAATACCCTAGCAACCACTCTGAACATCTTTACAATAACTTAAAACCACAGCAACCTATCTGAACACCCTAGCAACCACATTGAACATCCCGGCAACCAAACAGAATACCCTAGCAACCAAGCTGACTATACTAGCAACCAAACAAAACCCTAGCAACCATTTTAATTATGTTAGCAATCACTTAAAAAACCACAGCAACCTATCTGAACACCCTAGCAAGTAGCAACCACACTGAGCATCCTAGCAACAAAACAGAATACCCTAGTAACCACTCTCAACATTTTAGCAACCAAACAGAATACCCTAGCAACCACCCTGAACATCTTGGCAATTACTTAGAAAACCACAGCAACCTATCCGAACACCCTAGCAACCACACACCCTATCAACATCCAAGAAAACTTAGCAACTGTATAGTACAGGCCTGTTGAATTTCTGTAACTGACAATTACGCATCACATTACGCTGCTGTAGTTTATGTGAAAACTGCAACTCAAATGGATGAAAACTGATCTGCAGCTCTCATCTGAACGGGTTTGAGTGAGTTCTGTGACCTGAGCCCAGTTTCAGAACATCTACTCATCATGTTAATGGATGTTTTGTGGGAAAGATATGCTAATTGGACACTTTTTACTGAATTATGGAAACATGTTCTGATGGAGTCTTCTCTCTGTGAGGATTGGTTGAGCTTTCAGATCAGTGATCATTTTGGCAGCTAATTTTGATTTAGTTATAGTCTTAAGCAGTGCTTCATTTGTGAATTGCGAGGTCCCGGAACAGATTGGGGTAACGGATCGGGCATGTTACCCCGAGGATGGAGAGGTGTCACGCACAAAAGTGGGGAGTGGGGGGAAGGGGTTGGTGGGGTGGATGGCGGAGGGGTGTTGCGGACAAAAGTGAGCGGGGCAGGGGTATCACGGAAGAAAGCGAAAGTGAACAGCGGACGGGGCACGGGGGAGAAGGGCGGTTGAGGTGGGGGATCGGTAAAATGAGATGCCGGATCAGATTTCAGAGGTGCCGGATCCGGCGTGTTCCGGCACAAGTTAAGCCCTGGTCTTAAGGCTCCTACACACCGGGGCGCTTTTCGTTTGCGTTTATCGTCAGCGTTTTTGTGAGACGTTTTTCCGGATTCAAACCAAAACGATTTTCACTGGCATAGAGCAGTGCAAAATCACTCCTTAACGTTAGATGGAGGCGCTACACAACATTAAGCTTCTGACAGCCACTTGTAACACAGAAAAAGAAAAAGAGAGAAAGTTGACACGCTTGTTGTTAAAGTTACTGGCGATTCAAACAAGCTATGATGGTTCAAGTAGCATCTCCAGCTCTAGCGATGAGGATTATTGTTCACCAGTGCAGTAAGCAGCTCCACGTTCATTTCGCCTCTGGGCATCTTCTTCAATGTGCGCTTGCATTGACAGTTTTACTTCAGCAGCTCCGTGCACGTGAACAAATGTGCCAATCTGATTAGTGGAGAAGGTTTTAATAGGGCGTGTCGAAACAAAAAAAAACAAGCATGAGGCGTTTCTTAAAAAATGACGCTTTCACGCCTGCCGTTTTGCGTGTGGGTGTGCACAATCACATTGGCGCCTTTATTTAGTCACGAGGCGTTAAACGTCGACGGAAAACGCGAGCAAAAAGAGTCCCGGTGTGCACGGGCCTTTAGTCTTTTGACTAAAATTCCATTTTAGTTTTAGTCATATTTTAGTCTTCTGAAACATTTTAGTTTTAGTCTACTAAATTTCATAAGATTTTAGTCGATTAAATCTACTCTATATTTAGTTAACAAAAAATTTTAGTCAACTAAATATAGAGTTAATTCAATAATTAAATAATTAATAATTAAAAATATTGTGTAATTAAATTACACAAATTAAATTTAAGTGTAATTTAATTTTTGTACACATTTATTTATACAAAATATTCTAACTTAAAGTTAAGTAAAACAGTCTAATTAAAATACGAAATATAGCTTTTCCAGGGTAATGCGGTGACGCAGTGGGTAGCACGTTCGCCTCACAACAAGAAGGTTGCTGGTTCGAGCTTTGGCTGGGTCAGTTGGTGTTTCTGTGTGGAGTTTGCATGTTCTCCCTGTGTTGGCGTGGGTTTCCTCCGGGTGCTCTGGTATCCCTCACAGTCCAAACATGTGATACAGGTGAATTGGGTATGCTAAAATTGTCCGTAGTGTATGAGTGTGAAAGAGTGTGTATGGGTGTTTCGCAGTGATGGGTTGCAGCTAGAAGGGCATCCGCTGCATAGAGCGTGCTGGATAAGTTGGCGGTTCATTCTGCTGTGGCGACCCCAGATTAATCAAGGGACTAAGCCGAAAAGAAAATGAATATAGCTTTTCCATTAAAGAGCAAATATCAGATATGCATCGTTTATTTATATCATAAGTAATATGTAAAATTGTGTCTGCAGGAACAGTAGACTACTGAAAATGGAGGATTCTTGCAATTGAATCTAGTAAACTACTAGTCTGTTGAACAGTTTCCAGGGTCCATGACTTTTCCAGCTTTTCCATGACCGTATGAACCCTGAGTTTCATGCAATTGAATCTTTAAAAGGACTTAAAATAGTTTAAGTCCACTTTGCAATGTCAGTCTATAGCAAGCTTTACTGATTCTGTTACAGTACATGCAGGTGCTCAGCTGTATAGCACTGAGTTAATAAGTAGAGTAATGACATATGACTGGCAAATGATATTGTGTTATCTTGTAAAATGTGCACTCAGTCTCATGGCTGTATTAACTCACAGAGGAATTCTGAAGCGAAAATGTACGCAAAAAATAAGTGTGCTTCACTTCAAAGCAGTTTCATTAGAATGCCACGAAAACGTCAGTATTTATAGTTGTCGTCATCATCATCATTGCTTTTTTATTTAGTTTTCGTCAGTAGAAACTTGTTCGTCATGAAAATGATGACGAAAATTGTCAACGAATTTAACATTGTTTCAGATGGGCGGGGCTTTTCTACACTTTGGATTAAAGTGGTTTATTTAGCATCATATGGAATTATTTAGATTCAGAGTAATTAAATAAATAAATGTGTAAGTGTCAGGGCGTCTGGCAGGAAAACACAAAGACATTTCTTCAGAAAAAAATAATAGATTTAAAAGTGACATTAAACACCCTAGCAACCATGCTGGACATCAAAGTAACCAAACTGAATACCCTAGCAACCACACTGAACATCCTGGCAACCAAACAGAATACCCTATTATGGATTTATTTAGATTTAGAGTAAGTAAATAAATAAATAAATAATATCAGAGCATCTGACAGGAATAAACAGAGGCACTTCTTTTGAAAATCAACTAGAAAATAATTATTTAAAATACACATATATATATATAATTTATTTACTTATTTGTATTTTTTAAAATTAATTTAATGAATAATATTATATGCAATAACAACAGTAATTTTTGTACAATTTATAGTACAACAGGTAATCTGAGTTTGATTTCATGTAAATAAATAACAAATATATAAATAAAACAAAAAATCATACATTCATTTGTTTTTTCTTAAAGCTTAGTCTCTTTATTCATCAGGGGTCACCACAGCGGAATGAACCGCCAAATATTCCAGCATATGTTTTATGCAGCGGATGTCCTTCCAGCAGCAACCCAGTACTGGGAAACACCCATACACACACACACACACACACACACACACACACACACACACACACACACACACACACACTCCGGCCAATGAAGTTCATCAATTCCCCTATAGAGCATGTGTTTGGACTGTGGGGGACCCGGAGGAAACCCACACCAACACGGGGAGTACATGCAAACTCCACACAGAAACACCAACTGAACCAGCCGGGACTCGAACCAGCGACCTTCTTGCTGTGAGGCCACAGTGCGACACCACTAAGCCACAGTGTCGCCCACAAACTAAAATAAATAAATCAAATGAAAGGAATAAATGAATAAAATAAAAAAACTAAAGAATAAATAAAATTAAATAAAATATATTTAAATAAACAAAAACAAAAAAACAAGCAAACAAATTAATAAATTGGATTAACGATGGATTAACGTGGTTTATTTAGTTATTACAGAGTGTTGAATGTGAGAGTTCTCTGCTGTAGAAGTGAATTCACCTGTTTTTATGGCAGTTTGAGTGTATAAAACAGTTTTCTGTGTGTGTGTGTGTGTGTGTGTGTGTGTGTGTGTGTGTGTGTGTGTGTGTGTGTGTGTGTGTGTGTGTGTGTGACCTGCGCTCTGATTGCTCCGCGGTGTTTGGCGCTCGGGGCAGGTTATTCTGATGGGGGTAATTGGGAGCAGCAGGGGCAGAAGATGGACTTCATTACATTACTGGAGGTCAAAGGTCAGCTGGTCACTGAATGCAGGACAGACGCTCATGTGTGTCTCCTGCTATTCGTACAAGACTGTTTACACGGAGTATGGAGGGAGAAAATCTGCAGCAGAACTCATACTATTCTAAAATGTAACATGCAAAAACGGCAATGCAAAATGGCAATTAATGAATTTAAATTTGCACTCTTCATGACTTAAAGATTAATCACATCCAAAATAAAAGTCTGCTTCAACATCATGTTCACTGTAAAAACTGCTGGGCTCCACACAGTCGATTTGTGTTGGGACAACATGAACGGCATGGTTGCTAGGATGTTCAGAGCGATTGTTAGTGGTTGCTATTGTATTTAGTTTGGTAGCTAGGATGCTCAGTGTGGTTGTTAGGATGTTCAGAGTGGTTGCTAGTGTATTTTGGGTGGTTGCTAGGGTATTTTGGATGATTGCTAGGATGTACAGATAGGTTGCTATCCTTTTCTAGGTGGTTGCTATGGTATTCGGTTGGGTGGTTTGGATGCTCAGTGTGGTTGTTAGGATGTTCAGAGTGGTTGCTAGGGTATTTTGGATGATTGCTAGGATGTACAGATAGGTTGCTATCCTTTTCTAGGTGGTTGCTATGGTATTCGGTTGGGTGGTTTGGATGCTCAGTGTGGTTTCTAGGTTGTTCAGAGTGGTTGCTAGGGTATTTTGCGTTAATGCCAAGATGTGCAGATAGGTTGCTAAGCTTTTCTAAGTGGTTGCTAGGGTATTCGGTTTGGTGGCTTGGATGCTCAATGTGGTTTTTAGATTGCTCAGAGTGGTTGCTAGGGTTTTTTTTTTGGGGGGGGGGGGGTGCTAGGTTATTTTGTTTGATTGCTGAGATGTGCAGATTGGTTGCTATTCTTTTTTTAGGTACTTGCTAGGGTATTTGGTTTGGTGGCTTGGATGCTCAGTGTGGTTGTTAGGATGTTCTGAGTGGTTGCTAAAGTTTTTTGTGTCATTACTAGGATGTGCACATAGGTTGCTATGGTTTTCAAAGTGATTGCCAGGGTATTCAGTTTGGTGGCTAGGATGCTCAGTGTGGTTAGGATGTTCAGAGTGGTTGCTAGGGTATTTTGGGTGGTTGCTAGGATGTTCTGCATGGTTGCTAGGGTATTTTGCAACAGATAGGTTGCTATGGTTTTCTAGGGGGTTGCTACTGTTTTCGATTTGATAGCTAGGATGCTGTGTGGTTGTTAGGATGTTCAGAGTGGTTGCCAGGGTATTTTGTGTCATTACTAGGATGTGCAAATAGGTTGCTATAATTTTCTAAGTGGTTGCTAGGGTATTCCGTTTGGTGGCTAGGATGCTCAGTGTGGTTGTTAAGATGTTCCGAGTAGTTGCTAGGGTATTTTGGGTGGTTGCTAGGATGTTCTGCATGGTTGCTAGGGTATTTTGCAACAGATAGGTTGCTATGGTTTTTTAGGTGGTTGCTATTGTGTTCGGTTTGGTAGCTAGGATGCTGTGTGGTTGTTGGGATGTTCAGAGTGGTTGCTAGGGTATTTTGTGTGATTGCTAGGATGTACAGATAGGTTGCTATGCTTTTCTAGGTAGTTCTAGGTAATTCTAGGTAGTTGCTAGGGTATTGAATTTGATCCCTAGGATGCAGTGTGGTTTTTCAGGTAGTTCAGAGTGGTGGTTGTGTATTTTGGGATTGCTAAGATGTGCAGATTGGTTGCTATGATTTTCTAGGTAGTTGCTAAGGTACTTGTTTGGTGGCTTAGTGTGGTTGAGTCAGATGCTCAGTGTGGTTATTAGGATGTTCAGAGTGGTTACTAGGGTATTTTGTGTCATTACTAGGATGTGCAGGTAGGTTGCTAAGCTTTTCTAAGTGGTTGCTAGGGTATTCAATTTGGTAGCTAGGATGCTCTGTGTGATTGCTAGGATGTTCAGAGTGGTTGCTAGGGTATTTTGGGTAGTTTATAGGGTATTTTGTGTAATTGCTAAGATGCACAGATAGGTTGCTATGCTTTTCTAGGTAGTTGCTAGGGTATTCGGATTGGTGGCTTGGATGCTCAATGAGGTTGTTATGATATTCAGAGTGGTTGCTAGGGTAGTTTGGGTAGTTGCTAGGGTATTTCTGCATGACTGCTATGATGTGCAGATAGGTTGCTAAGGTTTCCAGGTAGTTGCTACGGTATTCAGTTTGGTGGTTTGGATGTTCAAAGTGGTTGTTAGGATGTTTTGCGTGATTGCTAAAATATCCAGATAGGTTGCTATGCTTTTCCAGGTGGTTGCTAGGGTATTCAATTTGGTGGCTAGGATGCTAAGTGTGGTTGTTAGGATGTTCAAAGTGGTTGCTGGGGTATGTTGGGTGATAGCAAAGAAATGTGCAGATTAGAATATCGTCTTCCAGGTGTTTGTAAATCAAAACTCCTGAATTTGGGTCTAAATGTCGCTGATGCAGCGAATGTGAGTGTGTGTTTGTTCAGGAAGTGATGTCATCAGTCTTCCAGCTTCAGCCTCTGGCCCGAGCGTCATGTTTACAAGCCTGATGAAAGCATGTGTGGTGTCTGTGAATACTCCGCTGTGTGTGTTCTCGGGTTACTCTGTGGGCTGGTGTGTGTGTGTGTGAATGATCAGCATGTTGACAGACGTTGCGGTGTATTTTAGCGCTGTATCTGCTGGTCTGAGGGCTCCGCCGGCTGCTAAAGGTCGGCTGTATCTCCGGCACACATGAAAGCGGCGCGCGTCAGACTGATCAACTGTATCCTGGGCTGTATTTATTCGGGAGCAGCTGTGTTTGTCCTGATAACGCCGCGTATTTGAAATATTAATAAGCGCGTGAAGCTCTGAAGAGCCCGCGGAGGCTTGCTGTGTTTATTTCAGGTATCAGAGACCCGACGGGCGTTCAGACGCTTCACCCTCAGCTCATATTAGCAGACGTTTACTGTGTGTTACTGAGGAGGAGGAATAAACCAGCAGATCATCAGATGGGTTTAATATCTGCACAGCTGAATAACATTAGCCCTATAGTGACCTGTACACTTTAAAAGGCACCTGTTATGCAGAAATCACTTTTATAAGGGGTTGTGTGTGTAGCAGTGTGTGATTATATCCAGCTTCTAATGCTAAACATGAATTAATAGTATTATTTATAATCAGACTTGATGAATGAAACACTTTGATTGACAT
>LR812542.1:48145733-48198233 GCA_903798195.1 Danio kyathit
TGTCTGCTATTGATTTGCTCCCAGTCGAAGTCGTCATCTTTCCCTTGACTGAAGCCGCAGTCTGTGTATGATTTCTCCAGGAGACACTCATCTGTGCAGGACACACACACAAACACACACGCGTCAGTACAGATGAAGATAATGATCATATAGCAGTGTGTGTAACAAAGATGCTCTGAAGTAAAAACTCTACACTGAATTGTGAAGTTAAAACACACACACACACACACTAGCATAGACACCAGTGTACTAATGATGAAGGTCATGCAGTGGTGTGTGTGTGTGTGTGTGTGTGTGTGTGTAACAGTGAAATAAAAACTCTGAAACTGAAGCCTAAAACACACACACACACACACACACACACACACACACACACACACACACACACACACACAGATGAATGAATGAACATTTCTAAATGGATGAATAAAACCAGGCGACATTGTGGCACAGTGGTTAGCAATGTCGCCTCACAACAAGAAGGTCCCTGGTTTGAATCCCGGCTGGGTCAGTTGGTGTTTCTGTGTGGAAAAAGCATTGCCTCTACTATATCTGAATAATAAATAAATAAAAATAGACTATTGTATTGATTTTTAAAGGATACAGGACAGCTCACAATTTATATTTATTTATACATTACAATTTAGTACATTTACTCTATATTATAATATATACACACACACCGGCCACTTTTTTAGGTACACCTGTCCAACTGCTCGTTAACGCAATTTTCTAATTGGCCAATCACAGGGCAGCAGCTTAATGCATTTAGGCATGTAGACATGGTCAAGACGATCTGCTGCAGGTCAAAGTGAGCATCAGAATGGGGAAGAAAGGGGATTTAAGAGACTTTGAACGTGGCATGGTTGTTGCTGCCAGACGGGCTGCTCTGAGTATTTCAGAAACTGCTGATCTACTGGGATTTTCACGCACAACCATCTCTAGGGTTTACAGAGAATGGTCCGACAAAGAGGAAATATCCAGTGAGCGGCAGTTCTGTGGGCGCAAATGCCTTGTTGATGCCAGAGGTCAGAGGAGAATGGCCAGACTGGTTCCAGCTGATAGAAAGGCAACAGTAACTCAAATAAGCACTCGTTACAACCGAGGTCTGCAGAAGAGCATCTCTGAACACACAACACGTCCAACCTTGAGGCGGATGGGCTAAAGCAGCAGAAGACCACACCGGGTGTCACTCCTGTCAGCTAAGAACAGGAAACTGAGGCTACAATTCACACAGGCTCACCAAAACTGGACAAGAGAAGATTGGAGAAACGTTGCCTGGTCTGATGAGTCTCCATTTCTGCTGCCACATTCAGATGGTCGGCTCAGAATTTGGCCTCAACAACATGAAAGCATGGATCATCCTGCCTTGTATCAGCGGTTCAGGCTGGTGGTGGTGGTGTAATGGTGTGGGGGAGATTTTCTTGGCACACTTTGGATCCATTAGTACCAATTGAGCATCAACGCCACAGCCTACCTGAGTATTGTTGCTGACCATGTCCATCCCTTTATGACCACAGTGTCTCCATCTTCTGATGGCTACTTCCAGCAGGATAACGCACCATGTCAAAAGCGCCAATCATCTCAGACTGGTTTCTTGAACATGACGATGAGTTCACTGTACTCAAATGGCCTCCACAGTCACCAAAGCTCAATCCAATAGAGCACCTTTGGGATGTGCTGGAACGGGAGATTGGCATCATGGATGTGCAGCCGACAAATCTGCAGCAACTGTGTGATGCTATCATGACGATATGGAGCAAAATCTCTGAGGAATATTTCCAGTAGCTTGTTGAATCTCTGACATCGAGGATTAAAGCAGTTCTGAAGGCAATAGGGGGCAAACCCTGGACTAGTAAGGTGTACCTAAAAAAGTGGCCGCTGAGTGTAGTGTGTATATAAATTCTGATATACATATAAACGCTGTATGTAAATGTATATATTATAGACATAGAAATGTCCACATAAACAACATGCATTTAAATACCAGCTGATCTCAATGTTACAGGACTTAACATGAGTTTTCAAAATCAATGTAAACATTCATTCGTTCATTTTCCTTTCAGCTTAGTCTTTTTATTAATCTGGGGTCACCAAAGCAGAATGAACCCCTAACTTATCCAGCATATGTTTTACACAGCGGATGATGGCCTTCCAGCAGCAACTCCACCTGGAGGAAACCCACGCCAACATGGGGAGAACATGCAAACTCCACTGACCCAAAACACCAACTGACCCAACTGAGACTCGAACCAGTGACCTTCTTGCTGTGAGGCGACAGTGCCAACCACTGCGCCACCGTTACACCCCAATGTAATCAATCATCATTGTAATGATAATGGCAATTTGAAGCGGTAATACTAAACGTCAGACAAATCCAGCATAGTTTAGCAGGTATGTCAGATCATCTGTTTTGTGAACGCTCGGCTCTCAGCGGGAGCTTCCGCTAATATCAACACGCTGGAAGGCAGAATCACACGTCTCATGTTTTACCCAAATAAATCTCTCTTTTTAAAGCAGTGGAGAATCTGAGCATGAACACGAGCGTCTGAGTTTATTTCGGGGTCTTTGACATGTGTGACGCTGAGCTCGTCTCTCACAGCGCGCTTTTATTTTGACATCTCCGGCTTCCAGACGCTGCGTGTTTTACATGATCGACTACATCTGATGCTCAAATAAATAACTAGGTTTTATTTTTTCTGGCAGGCTTGATGTGAAGACTCTCACTGTGTGTTTTTCTGCACTATAAAGTCTGCAACACTGAAGTCAAGGGTTCGACTCCCGCTGAGCAAACACAGCTCCGACACGCCTGACAAATCAAAACAGCCCAACATCATCATCAAGCCTTTCTGTTCAGATCGCTGCTGGCCAAAAGAAAGAAAAGCAGCTTGTGTTGTCTGAAAGCGCCTGTAATCTCACCTGGGGCTCCTGTAGAAACGGAGCTGTCAGGATTGTAATACACCCTCAATATCAAAATCAAGCATCGAAGTTAACTTTTGCATTATTTTTTACTTGCTTATTTTCATTTGTTGCTTCTAAATATTGACTTTTTTATTGTAATTCTACAGTAATTATAAAATCAATTAATATTTATTTGTTTCACAGCATTAATTGATTATTTAAAAGTAAATAGAAGTTATTTTTGCTTTAAAAATGTCTTATTTATTCATTTATTTAGACTCCCTGACTAAAGTCTTGTGGTGGATCTCAGTTGTAAGAGCAGCACATAATAACTGGTCTTCTAGTTGATGATGTGTAAAAGTGTCAGAAGGTGGATTCCTCTGCTGAATCATCTGTTGATCTGCATCAATCATCACCAATACTGCAGAAGACCTACTGGAACCAGCATGGAGCCAAGATTCTCACAGAAATCAGTCAAGTTTGGTGAAGGAGAAATCATGGTTTGGGGTTCATTCAGTATGGGGGCGTGCGAGAGATCTGCAACATCAACAGCCTGAGGTATCAAGACATTTGTGCTGCCCATTACATTACAAACCAAGGTGCTCCAGGAATGGCCAGCCCAGTCACCAGACATGAACATTATTGAGCATGTCTGGGGTAAGATGAAGGAGGAGGCAATGAAGATGAACACAAAGACTCTTGATGAACTCTGGGAGTCCTGCAAGAACGCTTTCTTTGCCATTCCAGATGACTTTATTAATGCGTGATTTGAGTCATTCAGAGATGTATGATGCAGTCCTCCAAGACACTTCTGATACCAAATGATCAACTAGAAGTCAAGTTATTATTTACTGTTCCTAAAACCCAGATAGGCCACAAGACCTTTGTCAGGCAGTGTACTGTTAATTTTTTTAAGCAGTTATAGATTAAATTAATATGTATCTGTTGCACACAATGAATCGATTAAAGTAAATAAAAGTTAATTTTGCTTTAAAAAATTCTTAAGAAATTATAAAATAAATTATTCGTTGCACACAACTAAATCATTAATTAAAAAGGAAATAAAAGCTAACTTGCACTTTAAAAAAAAAAAAAAACTTGTGATTTTAATACCATCATTTTCTTTTGTTCGTTTTAGCTTTTGTACATCATTACAACTAAACTATATGCGCAGATTTATTTCAAATTATTATGTCAGATTTATAGGTTGCACATAATTAATAGATAATTAATACATATTATACAACTATACAAATATTTAAATTATTTCCTAATTTAAGCTAAAATGAAAAGTTAGAATTAATTTAGTTAGATTTATAATATGCAAAAATGAAAGTGCCCAGATATATTTAAATAGTCACTAAAGCAGGGGTCTCAAACTGCCGCCCTCCTCCTCCCTCCGGCCTGCAACTGAAGTCAAAAATATAACGAGATTCGGCCCGCCAAAACATTATTTTAACCTCTATTATTGTTCCGCAGTCGCGTCTACCACTTGTGGTTTTGCCCCGACACCTAGTCGACATTTAAAGTACTGCATACAGATTAGTTTCACTTTCATTTTCTCTCAGTGTGCGGTCGCGAGTAACACACATGTGTTTACGGGGCTGATTTAAACCTTAAATTCTATGTCCGTAAGTGCTCTTTTTTTTACTAAAGCTCTATTTTTGTAAATATTTAAGGGTCGTTTGATTATTACCAGTTTTATACCACTTGTATTTTGTTGTACAACACTTCTATATGGCTTACACGTTAGGATAGTGTAACAAATATGATAATTTTGCAAATATTCAATTCAAATGGCCTCATTTAATAGATTTTCCTCGTATGCTTATTAAGATTTGCATAAAAACTATGTACATTAATAAAATTGTACATACAAATATGAACATACTTTCCCCCTCTTTGTTGTAGTTTTACAAAAAAGAAAGATATTGTGAAGAACAATCGCCAGTAAATTCACTTAAGTCATCCAAACTGCTGTTCTTGCACTATTGGGACAATACAATTGGTTGGGACAGAATAATAACTATCAGGCCTATTATTTGTAGTATTTTCATAGCAGTTTAAACTCCCCCTTCAATATGTACAACAAGAAACAAAAGCTGGAGCTTTGACTGCATATACTCTGTGGAAGAATGACTGGGTGTGTGTCTAACGCTCGGCCATACACACAACAGCCACAGATATATTTCAGCAGCTGATGTGTGACATGATATACAGTTGCAATCAGAATTATTCAACCACCTGATTTATTAGCCCCCCTGTTTATTTTTTTCCCCAGTTTCTGTTTAACGGAGAGAAAAATTTTCAACACATTTCTAATCATAATAGTTTAATAACTCATCTCTAATAACTGATTTATTTTATCTTTGCCATGATGACAGTAAATAATTTTAGACTAGATATTCTTCAAGACACTTCTATACAGCTTAAAGTGACATTTAAAGGCTTCACTAGGTTAATTAGGGTAACTAGGCAGGTTAGGGTAATTAGGCAAGTTATTGTATAATGATGGTTTGTTCTGTAGACTATTGAAAAAATATATAGCTTAAAGGGGCTAATAATATTGACCTTAAAATGTTTTTTAAAAATTAAAAACTGCTTTTATTCTAGCTGAAATAAAACAAATAAGACTTTCTCCAGAAGGAAAAATATTATCAGACATACTGTGAACATTTCCTTGCTCTGTTAAACATCATTTGGGAAATATTTAAAAAAGAAAAAAAAAATTCAAAGGGGGCGAATAATTCTGACTGCAACCGTACGTGCTGATTTCCATTATCACTGGTGACAATAAAATGCTTAAAATATAAACATCATGTCTCTTGTCCTAAGATGCATTATGTCAGGTTTCCACTTTTTTCTTGTGCTTGAATGTTAAGACGGCCCTCCTATAAATTGTCAGTCACTGAAATGGCCCCCTGCCAATTTGAGTTTGAGACCCCTGCACTAAAGCAAGACTTATTAATGATATTTAACATTAAACTGTTGTGAAAAGCACAGAAAGTCGTCTCAAGCCTTTGAGATAATAAAGTGAAGCGTGACCTGCACGTGTTTGCGCAAGACTCACACTTTATCACAACACTTTAATATTTGTCTACACAAATCTCTCAGTTTGCTGTCCAAACAGAGTCTGAATGAGCTGCTGTGTGCAAACCGTCCCAGAATGCAGCGCTGCCAGACCCCGAGTCCAGACAAGTGTGTGTGTGTGTGTGTGTGTGTGTGTGTGTGTGTGTGTGTGTGTGTGTGTGTGTGTGTGTGTGTGTTATTAACTTAGCAAACAGACACTATAGCCTGTAAAAGCCAGCACTGGATGCTGAACGCTGATAATAAACATGTTTAACTGATGCTTGATGCTCAACACATCTGAGTTGCCATGAAAGAGCGGCGATCGATGCTTTATTCTCTCCTCTGCAAACACAAAGATGAATATTTGAGCAGAAATCTGCCTTTTAACTCCAGACTTGTGCTGCATTTTTAAACGTAAGATCCAAACGCATGAGCGGATTACAGCAGTTCAGCTCAGTGTTGTATTTTTAATGTGTGTTCAGACGCTGATGAAAATACTGTACAAAACACTCAATGCTCAGCATTATTAATGCAGGGGAAATATGCCAGCTTCAACACAGCTTGCAGATTATTTGTTTATTATTAATATCAATCTTCATTTTAAAAGGGTTTTTGAGGGTCAAACTAACAAAAGCTATTTTGAAGGTGCATCCACATAATTATTGAATTTTATTAGAGCTGAAATTCATGAAAAACAAATGTAATATTAAACTAATATTGATGTTTATAAACCTTGACTAAAATCCTGATCTTTCAATGACAAATCAAGGTTAATACAGATCATCAAATGTACTTTAATGTCTTTTTATACATAAAATTGTTCAGGTTTTTGAATAAAAGCATGTGTTACTAAAAAAAATGAAATATTTAAAAAGCAAGCATTTTAGATTGTCATTTTAATTTAAATTGTAACAGAATACAATATGATATGATAAATACTAATGAGTGTGTGTGGGTGTTTTCCAGTGATGGGTTGTGGCTGGAAGGGCATCCGCTGCGTAAAAACGTGCTGAATAAGTTGGCGGTTCATTCCACTGTGGCTACCCCGGAATAATAAAGGAACTAAGCCGAAAAGAAAATGAATGAATGATAAATACTATAGGACACAATGCAGCATAATGTGATAAGTTACAATACGCTACGATATTTGATATGACAATGCACAATTAGGGTGTAACGGATCACAGTTGATCCATGATTCATACAGATCACAACTCACGATTCAGAACACAAGTGACCTGCGGATTAATACAATTTTTTTTTTTACTTTGGATGAATCCTAAATTTGTAAAGATCACAGTGAGATGGCCTCTCACGTCATTCAAATCATACGTATGAAAGCATTTAAGCTTTCCTGTAAAATATAATGATGACGGAAGATGTTGTGGTGGGTTATTGGGGATGTGGTGGGTTTCTTAGGTTATTAAAGGTGTTTTCTGTCACTACTTGTTTAGCCAGCATTTCAACATTCATTAAAAGATCGGGATCTCAACACCCACGCAACATCAATTATAAATGATGGTGATTTGCATGTTTATTAATCCTTCCAATCGCTGCATTCAAATCTGTGTTTGAACAACGCAAAAAAAAAAATCAAGAAAGAGATTCAGTCTTTAGTTTACAAACAGTCAAATAACACAGCAGTGCTGAGAGAACAGTTTATAGTTTGGATAAAACCACTGATGTTTATGGTCAAGATTAAAATATGCATTTAATGACACTTAAAAATGAAAGTTGTAGGCAGCAATTGCATTATTTAAACAGTAGGTGGCGACAACCAGCCATTAAAGCACATGTGTCAAAGCCAGTTCCTGGAGGGCCGGAGCTCTGCACAGTTTAGTTCCAACCCCAATTAAACACACCTGATCAAACTAATTGAGTGCTTTAAGCTTGTTTGATACCTCCAGATAGGTGTGTTGAAGCAGGGCTGGAACTAAACTCTGCAGGGCTCCGGCCCTCCAGAAATTGAGTTTGACACCCCTGCATTAAAGGGTCATGAAACACCAGAACACGTGTTAACATGTTGTCAGTCATATCTGTGTTCCACGCTGCTATAAACACTATTAGGACACATATATATATATATATATATATATATATATATATATATATATATATATATATATATATATATATATATATCGCACTAAAAGTGAAAATTGGTTGTTTTTGCGTTATTTTGAGCAAATTCGTTCTTCCGGTTTGAAACGAATATCTGAAGCTGCGTCACGGCGATTAGATACTTGCGTGTAAATCCAGCGTGGAGAGTGGATGTCTGTAAAGGCCAGTACATCGTGACGTCTCTGAGTGTGCGGCATTAATTCATGAGAAAGACTTTGTTCAAACCAATCAGCGCACTCTGTTGTGTATGACCTGCAACTTCATTAATATGCATGATAGCTTCGGAGAGGCTACAGAGAGACTTTGGAGAGGTTTTACCGGTTACAGTGTTCAGATGACAGAGAGACACCACGTTGTGTTGCCAAAACAAGTGAAAGAACAAGAATTTGGAGACACGGGTCGTCAGTGTTGCATTTATTAGTGTGCTGCGTTTATTAATGTGCTGCAATGAAGGTTTTGTTTTCATTTTCCCGCTATGAGAGCGCTGCTGGACTCACATGTGGATTACAGTGCACACGATGCGTTTGTAAGGAACATTTTTACCCGAGAGATTTTCCCATCTAAAAAAGGAAATTTGCCACTCGTCTTCTTTTTAAAAAAGACACAGTTCCAGTGTGATTGTCCTGTCTCGACAGATTTGGTAGGTGTGAGTGATAAGTGCCCTTTGTTTGTTTATTCAGATGGGAAAGTTAGTTCTTATCGTCAGCAGTGCTCTTTCAGTTTTTAAAGACAGACCTTAGTGAAAATGATTTAGTTACTCAGTTTACAGAATGTTATTATCACTGCAATATTACAGTACAATATTATAGACTGAAAGATCCGCTGTAAATGCTGCTCTCCGAGTGTAAACATGTAAACACAAACTGTTCCCATCGTGCAGGATTTTCGCCATATTTTGGGACAGGATAGTCTATACACACACGGCTTTCTGGCACTGCCCTACCGAGTGCATCTAAGTTACAGAGAAATGCGGAGGATTTTTTTCTCCCATTCGCCGTGCCGTATCAAACATACAGTACCATTAAAGCTCAACTCTTCCAGCAGTTCCTTGCATACAATATCTGGTTTGTCACGGGCGACATGCAGGAAATGTTCCTGAATAAAACGTACCAAACTGCAGTTAAAGTCCACAAATTAATAATTTGGCAAGTAATTGGATTACTGATGTCCATGTAAACACAGTCACTGTCTTTCTCCCCTGCATCTGCGTGCCCAAACGGAAACTCCCATATTTGCAAATCCTTCCCTCTTTCTCTCCTCTGACACTCCCACCTAAACAGAGCTGGACACGCCCACTTTCCTGACTTTTTCCAAACTAGAGGTGTGAAAACACCCTGCTGGGGGAGGGGAAATAATTCTTCTGAAATGATCATCTAGCAATGAAACATGAAGATTAATGAGTGAAGAACTGCATCATTTATTGAAGATGACTACAAATAAATATGGGCTGTACAGATGATAATGTTAGATTTCTACAATAACAGTAACATTAACTTGTGAGCCTTTCACAGCACTGAATATTTCAGTTTATTTTTATTCAGCTGATTATTTCTTCTTTATTTGTGATTAAATTACAGCTTCTAATTTCTGCGTGTAAAACCAGAAGTGTCTTGCAGTGCTGTTTCTGTAATAAATGCAAAGCAAATTACATTAGTCTCCTCCCCTTTTTGGTTGATCTGAAAAATGGTTCAATCTGTGACAAAAAAAAAACATTATGTGATCTGAACCGTGAGATTTGGGATCCGTTACACCACTAATTACAATGTGATACAATACAATATGGTACGATATGATCAAACTTTATACAAATATTCCAGCATATGTTTTACACAGCCGATGCCCTTCCCAACACTGGGAAACACCCATACACACACACACACACACACACACACACACACACACACACACACACATAAACTACAGCCAGTTTAGTTGATCGGAGGAAACCCACGCCAACACGGGGAGAACATGCAAACTCCACACAGAAACACCAACTGACCCAGCCGAGGCTCGAACCAGCGACCTTCTTGCTGTGAGGCCATAATGCGACACCACTGAGTTACCGTGCCGCCCACATTCCAATCAGCCAATCAGAATTAAGGGATTTATGTTAAGTTTAGGCGTACGCTTAGGTTTATGCACTTCTACATGAGTGTCCTCCAACTATTATTCTCCTCTGATTTGGGGAATAATCTACATTTCTGGTTTAGTTTAGCGGTAGGGAACAGCTACGGATTACATTTGCCCACAGAAATAGCATAGATGTTAATTCAGGATAACAACGTACTCTGCAAAATCATGACGTGTGTATGAAAGTGTCATCATTCAGTGATGCTGCTGCTTTTTTACTGTTCGTCCATGTATTATAAAGCTCTTCTCTTGCTCAGACATCTGGACGACAGCAGCGCATTTTACACAGCGGAAACAGAGAGAGGAATGAGAATCAGCGGCGGAGAGCCAGTTATAGCTGTGAAACCTGTAAACGAGCACTGCTTCTGCTTAATAATGAAGAAGTGAAGCACTGAATCAGGCCTGAACCCCTCACACACACACACACAGGCCCTCAGTGAGCTTTAACGAGCTGCTGACTCTAATGGCTGCTAATTGACAGAAGAAGCTGAAGATCAAAGGCTGAGAGCTGATCAGAGCAGCAGATTAATAATCCACTGACTAACACCTGACCTACAGCACTGGGTGTGTGTGTGTGAGAGAGAGAGAGAGAGAGAGAGAGAGGTGGATGTGTGTGTGTAAGTCTGAGTGTGTAAGTATGTGCATGAATGTCTGTGTGCGTGTTTGTATGTCTTTGCGAGTATGTGTATGTGTGTGAGAGTGAGAGAGATGGATGTCTGTGTATGCATGTGCATGTGAAAGAGTTTCTGTGCGAGTGTGTGTGGGAGTGAGAGTGTGTGTCTGTGTGTACTGACATCTGTGCAAAAGTGTGTGTAAGCAAGTCTATGAGTGAGTATGTGTGAGAGAGCAGGAGTGTGTATCTGTGTGTCTGCCCAAACGAGTGTGTGTGTTGTGTGTGTGAGAAAGAGAGAGAGAAAAGAGAGGGCGATGTGGATGTCTGTGTGTACGTCTGAGTGTGCACTAAAGTCTGTGTTTGTGTGAGTGTGTGTCGGACAGTGAATGTGTGAGTGTACTGAGATCTGTGCAAAAGTGTGTACAAGCAAGTCTATGAGTGTATGTGTGTGTCTGTGTGTGTGTGTGTGTGTATGCTCAATCAAGTGTATGTGTGTGTGAGTGTGTGAGAGAGCATGTGTATGTGTGTACGTCTGTGCGTGTGTGCTTGAGTGTATGTGTACACGTCTGTGTGTGAAAGTTTCTGTGAGTGTGTGTAAGAGAGTGAGCATGTGTGTATGAGAGAATGAGTGTGTGAGAGCGTGTACTGAGATCTGTGCAAAAGCGTGTAAGCAAGTCTAAGAGTGTGTGAGAGACGGAATGGGAATGTGTATCTGTGTGTGTATGCACAACCAAGTGTGTGTGTGTGTGTGTGGTCCATCACAGGTTCACCAAGAGGGAAACTGAACTAAACCTCCTGCACATGATTGACCTCCTCATGAGCTTCAGAAACACACACACACACACACACAAACACACACACACACACACACACACACTGTGAATGTCTGTTGCTCTGAATAAGTGCTCTAGAACACACAAACTACAAACCAGTGATGCAGATTCACCAAAACATCCAGACACACACAGTCCAGAACTGAAATAACACACCTCTGATGACCCTCTCACTGCATGTGTTCATGTGTTCAACACTTTACTAACTATAGGAACTCAAAACAAACAGGAAGTGCATTTTCAGATTTCAATGAAACATTACAAGAGCAAACTAGTTTTATTTGTTCTTAATGAAGTGATGAATTATTCAGCACAAAACTGGCAGCGTGAGCTAACTAAACCAGTACAGTTAGTTTGGATTTCACGTGTACTTGAATAAAATATCTGGTGTTCAACGTTCTTTAGCCAGACGTTTAAAAGCTCATTTTAGAGCAGTAACGCTACTGTACATGCCAGTAAATGCCTACTTTAGACAAATTGGGTCTAATAATTCAGAGAGCGGGAATAGAAGCACGGCTCCCCCCGGCGCTGGCTTTGGTTTGCTCCACCGCCTGCTTGGCTCCAGTGGGCGGGGCTTTGATGGAAGGTCTCACTGCCTCAGGTGGGAGGGGAGGTGAGTGTGTGTTCAGGGAGGAAGGTCAGGGAAAGCGGCGTCTCCTCCGGCTAATGCAATGAGAACAGGCCAGGAATAAATCATCTGTGTGTCCTGATATCGAGCGGCTGCCGAGAACTGAATCAGTCCACACTAAAATAAACATCCATCACGCCTCGCGCTGGGCGGCGCGTTGGTGGTGTGTGTTGATTTGTTTGGGCTTCTCTGTGTGTGTGTGTTTGTGTGTTGCAGAGACACTCTTTATTCAGTTTGCTGACAACTCAAACACTTACAAACTTTCGCTGTCAATATCAAAAAGGACTTTTTGTTTCAAATTATATATTGAAATATGCTTTAATTTTATATTAGAAATGTTGTTAAATTAAAATGACTTGTTTTAAATCAAATAAATATTATATCATTTATTATTTTATTCATTCATTCATCTATTATCCTTTGGCTTAGTCCCTGATTTATCAGGGGTCGCCACAGTGGAATGAACCACTTATATTATATTAGATTCAGGGCTTGACATTAACTTTTTTGATCACCAGCCACTGTGGCTAGTACATTTCCAACATTACTAGCCACTCGCCATTTTCACTAGTTGGGAAAATATATTTACAGTAGGTGAGAGTTCAATATGACTATTATCGCCGCTTAATCTAACGCCGCCGCATTGAAAAAAAAGCACGTGTTTTTTTTATGCATAAATTTGACGTGCTTAAATGACTTGATTTAGATGTTATCATGTCCACATGCCTCCTCATTCATTTCACTTCTTGTGTGTCGTGTATGAGCAAATGGGCCATGGCTTCATAGTGTTGTATTTAGTAATGGGCGATATAAACGATATGCGATATAAACGATACAAAATTGGCCTACAATAGAGATTCTAATTCTATTGCACTATCGCGATAATACATGTTTGATGACGCAATCTACCCGCGAAATTAAGAGCAACGAGCTGCAGCCGGCTGCAACGCATCACCTTGAATAAACAACAGTGCGACCATTTGGCTGCGGCCGATATATTATTGGGGCGGCCCGGTTCTGTGTTCGCGAGAAACTGAGAACACTCTGCCACAGACTCGCATGCTCTGCATGCAGACCCACAGAGACGCGCTGGATACAGAAGAGCGCGAAGACTAAATAGACTGATCCAGCTTACTATTTGGGGTGACAATACATTTTCCCCGGACATGTCCGAGAATCTGCTTTCGCTTTCGATATTAATTGTATTCATTTTTGCATTACTTTATAAGCAAACTTTGTCTGGTGCGTCTCAATCTCTCAGCAGCACCAACACTACAGCAGACAGAGAGAGAGTGAGGGAGAGAGAGAGAAAGAGCAGATCAAGACACCAGTTTTAATTTCATTAGGAGAACAAAATGTTTAAAATCAAATGTGTTACCTAGGCTGCAGGTTAGAAATATGTTTTTATTTAAAGTATCTGCAATACACAATTTTATTTGACTAATTTAATACTGGAAGTAATTTCAGTACAGTGTAAGTTCCTTAACTAAACACCAGTTTTTTTGTTCTCTGCAACTTGGCATTTAGGAACCAAGGACTTAAAAGAAAAGTCTTTCTTTCTAAAAGGCACTACATTTAGTTTATTTATCTGCAACATTGTGTTGTTTAAATACAGTTTTGCTTTTGCACAATAAATGTTCTCAAAACGACATGCAACGTTTCTTTATTTCCTAAAAAAAAATAGCAGTTTGGCTTTCCTAAGGGTCTCTGTAACCTGTTCTGAAATGGTTCTATTATAATTTATATATCGCAATATATATCGTTATCGCAAGAGGCTGCAATGTATATCGCAATATGGATTTTAGGCCATATCGCCCATCCCTAGTTGTATTACAATTAGTTTTTACTATTTCACATCACTTTTCAGAGCACAAATTAGGGATTTACCAAATTTATCTCTGAGCACACCAAACATAAATAATTATTTTGAATCCACAAATTTTAAAAGTGTCAAAGCAAGCAAAATACAGCTGTATACTATTTATTTAACAAAACATTTCTGAAAAAGATTGAATGGGGAGTTAATCTCATATTAAAGCAATGTTATTGTAAAAATGATAAACCATATTAACAAAAATACCTGTAAGCAAGAGAAAGCAGGTGAAAAACATTCCATGTGTGATAATGAAAGGATGATCACACACAAGGTTAACTCTAGGCCAATTATTAATCTGATCAAATAATGGTTAAAGCGAAAGCAACCGGTGCCGCTTACCCAACGACAAATCTGGAGCTCTTGAAAGCAGCAAAACTGTGAGTAACTTTTTGTATTTGAAAGAGAACCGATCACACCAGTTGCGTTTCTAGGCACGGTTGTTTCACGCAAGGAAACAGGAGTGCGCACGTGTTTTAAACAGTCAGCGCATCACATCACTTGTGCACACGAGTGATCATCCTCTCGTTCGGTATTCAGCTGCTTTCTTTTGCTCATTAGTTTTGTCAGTCGTGCTGCTTCTCAACTCTAAGATCACATTTGCACACATATTGGGCCATCATTGTTGTCGAACCCTGCTTTAAAGAAAACTACAATTTAAAAATGATTCTCAACCAGCCAAAGTGGCTAGTGGGAGTGACTGTCTAACCCGCCACAGGGGAAATCTACCTGCATTTGGCGGGTGTTAATGTAAAGCCCTGATTATATTCATTCATTCATTTTCTTTTCGGTTTAGTCCCTTTATTAATCCAGGGTCACCACAGGGGAATGAACCGCCAACTTATCCAGCATATGTTTTACACAGCGAATGCCCTTCCAGCTGCAACCCATCACTGGGAAACAGTCATGCACTCTCATTCACACACACACACACACACACACACACACACACACACACACACACACACACACACACACACACACACACACTACAGCCAGTTTAGCTTATTCAATTCCGCTATAGCGCATGTGTTTGGACTGTGGGGGAAACTGGAGCACCCGGAGGAAACCCACGACAACACAGGGAGAACATGCAAACTCCACACAGAAACACCAACTGACCCAGCCGGGACTCGAACCAGCGACCTTCTTGCTGTGAGGCGATCGTGCTACCCACTGCGCCACCACGCTGCTATATTATATTGCATTGTATTGTATTGTATTATATTATAAACCACATTTATAATTATAATTACATTATATTGTGAACAAATTGAATAAATAAAAGATACTAAATTACTAATAAAATGCTACATTTAATGCTTTTTAATTGGCACATTTTTAATGCAAACTTAAAAACCTAAACCCTTCTACCTTACTAACTATTAATGAACAGCTAATGAGTTTATTAAACTAGTGTTAGTTAATGGTTTGTTTATAGTGTGAATTGTGACTTCAAGTTACTAAACAAATCTACAGCGTTAGACTTTAGCCATGGAAATGTTGTTATGCATGCATTAGCTTTTAAAACTTGTGTGTGTGTGTGTGTGTGTGTGTGTGTGTGCGTGTGTGTGTGTGTGTGTGTGAGAGAGAGAGAGATATAATGCAGTCTGTGGTTCCTGTGAGAAACATGAGGTCTCGTCCTGAGCATCATCCGTCTACAGATCACACACACACACACACACACAGTGATCCAGAGTCAGCAGCGAACACCCACCGGCAGACCAACAGCAGCCAACACACAGCGCTATTTTCACACAATGAGGGAGTAGTGTGTAGGCTTTACATTTCACTGCACTATTTCAGTCTCTCTGTGTGTGTGTGTGTGTGTGTGTGTGTGTGTGTGTGTGTGTGTGTGTGTGTGTGTGTGTGTGTGTGTGTGTGTGTGTGTGTAGATCAAACACACTGAAGACTCCAGAAGCACAGCGTTTATGATGATCGTCTGTGCTTTAATGCGAGTGTGTTCAGTCTGAAGTGTTCGACTCGAGTTTTCATGGCCATGCCTAATAATCAAGCAGCTTTAGGACCAGTGTAGTTGTTTACTCTTGATTCTTCAATCATTTATGATGTTAAATACTTAAATAACAACCAAAACAAATCTCTATTTTAAACTGTATAAAAGTCATAATTTGTACAACAATATAAAGAGGTTGCTAAGATGATCTGTGTGGTTGCTTAGAGGTTCCTGAGGAGTTGGGTTGATTGTTAGGAGGTTGGTAATGTGTTCTGGGTTACTAAGAGATTGTTAAGGTGATGTGGGTGGGTGGTTACTAAGGTGTTCTGGGGTGGTGGTTGTTGTTGTTATGAGGATGCTAAGGTACTCTGTGTGGTTGCTCGAAGGTTTCTAATGAGTTCCGGGTGGTTGTTAGGAGGTTGGTAATGCGTTCTCGGTGGTTACTAAGAGATTGTTAAGTTGTTGTGAGTGGTTGCTAAGGTGTTCTGGGGTAGTTGTTGTCGTTATGAGGTTGCTAAGGTAGTCTGTGTGGTTGTTCGAAGGTTTCTAATGAATTCTGGGTGGTTGTTAGGAGGTTGGTAATGCGTTCTCGGTGGTTACTAAGAAATTGTTAAGGTGTTGTGAGTGGTTGCTAAGGTGTTCTGGGGTTGTTGTTGTTGTTATGAGGTTGCTAAGGTAGTCTGTGTGGTTGCTCGAAGGTTTCTAATAAATTCTGGGTGATTGTTAGGAGGTTGGTAATGCGTTCTCGGTGGTTACTAAGAAATTGTTAAGGTGTTGTGAGTGGTTGCTAAGGTGTTCTGGGGTTGTTGTTGTCGTTATGAGGTTGCTAAGGTAGTCTGTGTGGTTGTTCGAAGGTTTCTAATGAGTTCTGGGTGGTTGTTAGGAGGTTGGTAATGTGTTCTCTGTGGTTACTAAGAGATTGTTAAGGTGTTGTGGGTGGTTGCTAAGGTGTTCTGAGGTTGTTGTTGTTGTTAGGAGGTTGCTAGAGTAATCCGTGTGGTTGCTTGGAGGTTGCTAATGAGTTCTGGCTGGTTTTTAGAAGGTTGGTAATGTGTTCTGGGTTACTATGAGATTGTTAAGGTGTTGTGAGTGGTTGCTAAGGTGTTCTGGGGTTGTTGTTGTCGTTATGAGGTTGCTAAGGTAGTCTGTGTGGTTGTTCGAAGGTTTCTAATGAGTTCTGGGTGGTTGTTAGGAGGTTGGTAATGTGTTCTCGGTGGTTACTAAGAGATTGTAAAGGTGTTGTGGGTAGTTGCTAAGGTGTTCTGGGGTTGTTGTTGTTAGGAGGTTGCTAGAGTAATCCGTGTGGTTGCTTGGAGGTTGCTAATGAGTTCTGGCTGGTTTTTAGAAGGTTGGTAATGTGTTCTGGGTTACTATGAGATTGTTAAGGTGTTGTGAGTGGTTGCTAAGGTGTTCTGGGGTTGTTGTTGTCGTTATGAGGTTGCTAAGGTAGTCTGTGTGGTTGCTCGAAGGTTTCTAATGAGTTCTGGGGGGTTGTTAGGAGGTTGGTAATGTGTTCTCGGTGGTTACTAAGAGATTGTTAAGGTGTTGTGGGTGGTTGCTAAGGTGTTCTGGGGTTGTTGTTGTTGTTAGGAGGTTGCTAGAGTAATCTGTGTGGTTGCTTGGAGGTTGCTAATGAGTTCTGGCTGGTTTTTAGAAGGTTGGTAATGTGTTCTGGGTTACTATGAGATTGTTGAGGTGTTGTGAGTGGTTGCTAAGGTGTTCTGGGGTTGTTGTTGTCGTTATGAGGTTGCTAAGGTAGTCTGTGTGGTTGTTCGAAGGTTTCTAATGAGTTCTGGGTGGTTGTTAGGAGGTTGGTAATGTGTTCTCGGTGGTAACTAAGAGATTGTTAAGGTGTTGTGGGTGGTTGCTAAGGTGTTCTGGGATTGTTGTTGTTGTTAGGAGGTTGCTAAGATAATCTGAGTGGTTGCTTGGAGGTTTCTAATGAGTTCTGGGAGGTTGCTGAGAGGCTGCTACAGTGTTGTATGTGGTTGCTTTGAGGTTGCTAAGGTGTTCTGGGTTGTTAGGAGGTTGATAGGTGATCTGTGTGGTTGCCTAGAGGTTGCTAAGGAGTTATTAGTGGTTGTTAGGAGGTTGCTAATGTGTTCTGGGTAATTATCAAAAGGTTGTTAAGGTGTTATGAGTGGTTGCTACAAGGTTGGTAACGTGTTCTGGGGTTGTTGTTAGGAGGTTGCTACGGTTGATCTGTGTGGTTGCTTGGAGGTTGCTAATGTGATTTTTATGGTTGCTTGGAGGTTGCTGAGGAGATCTGGCTGGTTGTTAATGCAATCTGGGTGGTTGCTAAGGAGTTCATTCCAGAAGATCTACAGTCTGCATTGTGCTTGTTAAGCTGGAGTCAGGTTGGTGATTGTGTTGAACTGCAGGATGTGTTGTTTTCTGGGTAATTGTGCTGCTGTGATTTATCCAGTGTGTGTGTGTGTGTGTGTGCTGATTAATGGAGTGTTCTGGACAGCCTCATTGCTGGATAAGTGATGCGCTGGAGAGGAGCGCTGTGGATCAATGCTAATGTTGTCCAGCGGTGCTCTCCTGATAGTTAACAGTAATTGCTAATAGATAATCTTCAGCACTGGTAATGTAGATTTGGAAGAATCACCTGGGAGGAATTGATTCCCTCATTTGTGAATATAGAGTGAACACAATGAAGCGCTGCTCTGCATTCAGGAGCAGCAGTAAAACATCTGTTTACCAGCAAACCTCTGGAGCCCTTCAGGGAAATCACACTGCAGACTCACACACTGTTTAATGCTCACATGACAGCGATCTACAGAAATAAATATACTTGCTTTTGTGATCAACAGACAGGGCTCGAAATTAACCTTTTTGCTTGGTAGCACTGGTGCTCCTAACTTTAAAAACGTAGGCGCACCAGCCAAAATTTAGTCACACCCACCAATTATGAGCACCGTTACTACATGTTTTTATACAGATTTATTGCATTTAAAATCTACACTAATCAAAACTAACAAGCAAATATATATATATATATGCTTGCGCAAAGAAAATGTCTTTGACATATCTCGTTATCACAAGAAAATACATTTTTATAACATAATTGAGTGACCAAAAGCTACACGGACCGCTCACAGGTCCTGCACACACTGCTTGATATGAATGAATCTGTTCATGATAACTGTGCTGTGTTCTCACGGGTGATGTCCGATAGATGCTTTTGACATTTACTTTATTATTTGCATACATAACCTTAATAGCAATAACGTTCCCGGTCTTTTCATGAGCTGCAATATTAGTTTCTTGCACAAATGCTCCCAAATATATTTTGAGGTCGCTTTGATAAAATTTCGGGCGCATATGCAACCAAAACGGCAATCGCCCCGTAGCAGTTTCAGCTTTATGAAAGTCTCCAATTTCACCTCTTGTGTCTTTTGACAGCTCTTTGGTTTTGGCCATGTTGCTACTTAGACTTTTGACTGATTGTGGGGTGCACAGGTGTCTTTATGACAGCTAGTGACCTCAAACAAGTGCTACTAAATTAGAATCATGAGCAGAGTGTAGCTGGACTATTTTAAAGCACAATAACAGGTCTTTGAGGGTCAGAAATTTGGCTGAAAAGCAAGTGATCAAATACTTATTTCACACAGTAATTTACAAATAAACTGTTAAAAAGTCATACAATGTGATTTCTGCATGTTTATTTGTAGATTCTGTCTCTCACAGTGGAATTGCACCTATACTGAAAATTCTAGACCCCTCCATGATTTCTAAGTAGGAGATCTTGAAAAATCACAGTGTGATTAAATACTTATTTCCCTCACTGTATGTAGAGGGGGGTTTTTTTAAGTCTTTTATTGTGCTGTAAGGAAATTTGTGGTTTTAAGCTAATTAAGATGGAAGTCAATGATTTATTGTAACTATGTATCCTGACATGTTTACAGTTCCAAAATATTATAAATGATTTTTTAAATGTAATATATTGTGTTAAATGGGAAAAAGTTGTTGTTTTTACTAAGACATTTAAAAAGAAATAATTTTACAGCAGTAAACACAATACCATTAAACTGTGATATTTTTATCTAAGGTTATCATACCGTCAGAAACTTATACTAGCTCATGCCTAGTGAAGACTAAAGCCAATGTGTAGATGCAGGACTTTAGCGTTGTGTACGGGTGAAGTAATGAACAAACAAAGAACACAAGCATAAAGGCAGCACATTTCAAAGGTAAGATTTCGTAAGATTTATGAACTTTTGTGCTCAACAAGTAACGTTATTGATGATAATACAGTCTCTACTGCACTAACCATAAGGCAAAGCAGCACCAACTCACACTAAATTCTAGGCTTATGCTAATAAAATAAAAATCATTTGAATAAAATCAGCAAACAATGTCAATGAAATATGACAACAAGACGCTGTGCTGCCAGAAACTTGTATTATTGTCAGCTAAGTAAAGTAACAGCTATTTTTGAAGTAACTTATAAGGGTGCCTGATAACGTAACAATGCCTGCGCCTCAATCTGCATATTGTCCACCCTAAATTATTGAATATTACAAATGTTAAATACCATTTAAATCAGAAAGGGAGATATTACATTGAGACGCAGGGATATCAATGGTTTACACAAATCGTTCATAACGGAGATTCATTCACAAACGAATCGCTCCCTCCGTTAGAATGAGAAGTGAAAGCAGGAGAGGGGGGGTGTTTCAGGACATGGATTAGACCAAATTTAACAGGGAGGGAGGAGAATACATTTCCATGCACACAAACACACACTCTTTATCAGCAATGTCCATGCGATCACTGATCCATCAATGTAGAAAAGTGATGTTAAATGATAATTTTCATAATTTAATAAAATATTTGCATACTGACCACCTGACACTGACACTCCCGATCATAGATAGTTGAAACCAGACGTTTGCATACACTCTAAAAAAGGAGCATAACCATTTTTTTTAATGTCTGATGGTAAATACTACTAAACTTGTACTGTTTTAGGTCCATTAGGATTTCCTAAATCATTTTCATTTCCTAAATGCCAGAATAATAGAATAATGAGAGAATTTGTTTTTTGAGAATTGTTTATTTTTATTATATATATATATATATATAGTTTTTTTTTTTTTTTTATTAATTTCTAGACAGTCTAAAGCAGGGGTGCTCAACCCTGTTCCTGGCGATCGACCTTCCAGCTGATTTCAGCTCCAACCCTGATCAAACACACCTGAACCAATTATTTAGAACGTGAGGAGCACTTGATAATTACAGGCAGGTGTGTTTGATAAGGGCTGCAACTGAAAACTGCAGGAAGGTCGATCGCCAGGAATAGGGTTGAGCACCTCTGGTCTAAAGTTTACACACATTTCCTTGGTGTTTTTTAGCTTTGCTTTTAAACTGTATAACTTTGGTCAGATGTTTTGGGTCTCTTTCCACAAGCTTCTCACAATAGTTTGCAGGAATTTTGGCCCATTCCTCCTGACAGAATTGGTGTAACTGAGTCAGATTAGTAGGCTGTCTTGCTCCACAAGCTTTTTCAATTCTGCCCAAAATTTTCCTATAGGATTGAGCTCAGGGCTTTGTGATGGCCCCTCTAAAACTTTCACTCTGTTGTCCTTAAAGCACATGTTAACTAATTTGGCAGTATGCTTAGGGTCATGGTCTGTCTGGAAGACCCATTTGTGGCCAAGTTTTAATGTCCTGGCTGATGTCTTGAGATGTTGCTTCAGTATTTCTACATAATGTTCTTCTTCATGATGCCATCTATGCTGTGAAGTGGACCAGTCCCTCCTGCAGCAAAACAGCCCCACAACATGATGCTGCCGCCCCCATACTTCACAGTTGGGATGGTGTTCCTAGGCTTGTAAGCTTTCCCCTTTGTCCTCCAAATGTAACACTGGTCAAACAGTTCAATCTTAGCTCCATCAGACCACAGGACATGTCTCCAAACATTAGTCTTTTTCCCAGTGTAATTGAGCAAATTGTAATCTGGCTTTTTTGTTGATTCTGGCTCTGGATGGCCATTCCTCCACTGCACCTTGGCCCTGCATTAATTTCAAAGGAGCGCTACCCTGTACTAAAATGGCAGCTCTATTGGTGCATTCCTTTTAATAGACAACAATAGCGTAGGCAACATCTAATGTATATATCTATGAAAATGAGGTCCAATCTTCCTTTTTATTTTCACTATCCATTCAGAAGGGACATTCAGGTCCCTCGGAGAGTAGTAACATTATAAATTTATAACATATACAGCCAGGTATACAACAATACACCATGGTAGACACTGTTCCAGTGCGACTCCAGGCGATACTTCTGGGTTTCTTCCAACCGCAGCCTCGCTTTCCCTAAAATGGCGGCCACATGAAATCAGGCTATTGACCACTACAATTTCCGGTCAAAACTATATTTGTGTGACTTGTGTATTCTAGAGTCTTTGCTCAATCAGCCCTGGATGTTGGTCACTGTTCAGCTCTATAGCAGGTCTCTATGTTGGTTTTTAGGAGATGTGTTTTTCAGATGTTCATCTGCTTTTGATATGAAGGCTCCTGTTCTGCCGGAGATACTGATGCCCTAAAAAACTAAATTAAATAGTCACTATACCATAGGAACAGTATAACAGCAAACTTTAGCCCAATTTGTCCAAAGCGAAGACTCAGAGGAATAAACGGCGCTCCAGAAAACTCGTTTGATCTGAATCAGGAAGGTAAACAACAGCACTAATGAGCTTTCTAGTGTTCACCAGGAAAAACCCCACTAAAGTTTGAGGTGAGAAAGTTGTGAGGGGCTTCAAACGAGACCGCTGTTCTCTCAATTATTCAGCACAAACATTTTAATTACTTTTAATCATTTTAATTTCCTTTCATTATGCAAGACAAACATCCAGAGCTGTTTGAGGCCGCAATTCTGGATTCACATTAAAACACATGTCCTCTATAATTAAGTGAACTAGAGCAAGTGTACTAGTAGATGATTAACAACAGACATAACTCATCTTGTAAATATGGACTACATGTACACTGTAGGCGACACGGTGGCTCAGTGGTGAGCACTGTGGCCTCACAGCATGAAGGTCGCTGGTTCGAGTCTCGGCTGGGTCAGTTGGTGTTTGTGTGGAGTTTGCATGTTCTCCCCGTGTTGGTGTGGGTTTCCTCCGGGTGCTCCGGTTTCCCCCACAGTCCAAACACATGTGCTATAGGGGAATTGATAAAACTAAACTGACCGTAGTGTATGAGTGTGTGAATGAGTGTGTATGGGTGTTTCCAAGTACTGAGTTTCAGCTGGAAGGGCATCCGCTGTGTAAAACAAATGCTGGAATAGTTGGCGGTTCATTCCGCTGTGGTGACCTCTGATAAATAAGGGACCAAGCCGAAGGAAAATGATGTATGTACACTGTAATAGCAATATGTAATGTATTTTAATATATATGCACTGTAAATGTATTGCTGCCTTACAGTTTTAATTGAATAATCAATAGAAATGACAAAGAACATCAAGTTAATTATTTTATAACTTAAAAAAAATAATTCTAGAAGATGATCAATTAAAATAAGTTAAAGTAATGTGAAAACTTATGCTGTCATGACTTTTTGATGATATAATTTTTATTGTACATATTTTCTCTGCTAAGCATGACTGCATTTATTTATTCAATAAATGCAGTACAAATGTGACCTAATATTACTATTTAAGATCTATATTTTCTATGTGAATGACTAGAAAAGTGTAATTTGTGTCTGGGATATAAAGCTAATTTTTTAGCATCATTACTCCAGTATTCAGTGATCTTTCAGAAACCATATTTTCATTAAATCCAATATCACACTATTGTAAAAAAAAAAATGTACTTATGTCCACTTCTATGGTACAAAAAGTGTACCACTACAGTAAAGCAGCACTATTATCACATATTATACGACTGTAAAACTCTTCATACATTTAAAATGTTGAATTATTGCTGAAATTATTATTTAATAATTACATTTAATACATGAGAAATTCAGAAATAATTCAACATTTTAAATATATTAACAATTTTTCAGCTGTAATAATATTGGTAATTAATAATCCTTGTTTTTTATTATTTTGGCTGCATTAATTTGAACAAAAAGTACAGTAAAACAGCATTATGATGTCTATTATGCAGCCAAAATAATAAATAAAAAAACAAGCAACGCATCATAAATGTTTGCAGTCATAAAAATGCTGAAAATTGAAAGGGCTATTTCTAATTTAAATGTTTAGTTTGTAATAAAAACAGTAAATGTTTACAGTCCTAAAAGTAGCTGGAAATGTACTCTGTTTAAATAAGAGACTTTTATTTCCTTAAGTAAAGCAGAAGTATTCCAGAAATGTAGAGGGTGAATAATAAATACAGATCTGGCTGTGAATCAGAGGATCATCACGGAGGTCTGGATCTGCAGTTGTTTTTGGCAGGAGTTCACCAGCGGCACATTATACTCCTGCATAGTTTCGCTCTTACGGGAGATCTCAAACATGCTCTCCACCACATCAGAGCCAAAATACAGATACAACACACACAGATACATGCAGACAGAAATAACTGCATTACGGACGCAAACAAGAACTCCATTGTGTTGAATTCAGTACATTAGAGCTGTGCCATTAATCCAATTTTTTTATATACTATACAACTGCAGGTTAACTATGCTTATATATGCTGCTGTAAAACAATGATTATTGTTAAAAGCTCTATACAAATAAACCTAAATTGAATTTAATTAAATAATGCAAAAAAAAAAAAAAAAAGGTTTAGTGCTCCAGGATTACATTCGTTTTCCATAATCAATCAGTCTTCTCTTTACCGTCACAGACTCAAACAAGTGTCCAGGCAGAATTAATTGAAGCCCGCTCATTAAACTGCTGGTGAAGTGTGTGTCTATTGCTGGTCCTGCTTTTGTTCTCCAGCGTCTGACCTCAGGACGTCCCGTGACCCGATTATCCTCTGAGGAGAGGAGATGATGTGCTATGAGTAGCCATCTGCTTTCACGGGACATATTTAATACAATTCTGCTCATGGTCTCGCTCTTCAATCAGCACGTTAAGCTGCGGGCTACAGTTGGGCTATTTGGGGGGATTAAGGAGGGATTTATGGAAAAGAAGCTGTTTTCTCTGAAATATCATTATGGATGAAGAGCTGTCGTGAAAACTGTGACGTTATAAAGTTTAGAGTCGCTCTGTTTTATCCAATTAAACTTGATACAGCAGTTACGAGACTGGCGGCTTTCATTCACGTATCTAAACCATAACCCTACCTTAATATTCATTATCAACGCAGCATATAATACAATATTCATTCATTCATTTTCTTTTCGGCTTACTCCCTTTATTAATCAGGGGTCGCCACAGCGGAATGAACCACCAACTTATCCAGCATATGTTTTTACGCAGCGGATGCCCTTCCAGCTGCAAACCATCACTGGGAAACATCCATACACACTCAATCACACACATACACTACGGACAATATAGCTTACTCCATTTACCTGTACCACAAGTCTTTGGACTTGTGGGGGAAACCGGAGCACCCGGAGGAAACCCACGCCAACAAGGGGAGAACATGCAAACTCCACATAAAAATGCCAACTGAGCCAGCCGAGGCTCAAACCAGTAACCTTCTTGCTGTGAGGCGATTGTGCTACCCACTGAGCCACTGTGCTGCACTTATACAATATTTAAACTATAAATAAATTCATTTATTACTCATTGATTTAGGGATACACAGATTGATACATTACTAGTAGACATTAGATTTGGATTTTTTTTTAAATCCCATCATTTTTAACTATGAAGAGACCCTTGAAACCACCTAGCAACCACCCAGGAACACCTTAGTAACAACAAAAAATCTTGAAATTACCCAAAACAACTTTCGACCTTCTTAAAGCTACTCAAAAAATCATTTAGCAACTACCCAGAAACATCTTAGCAACCAATAAACACACAGAACAACTTACTACCTTATTAAAGCTACCAAGCAACCATTTAGGACACCTTAGCAACACCTTAGCAACCAATAAGCACACAGAACAACTCACTGCCTTTTTTTTATGCTACCCAAGTATCTTAGCAACCATTTAGGACATCTTAGCAACCACCTTGTAGCCACCATCGAACACATAAGCAGCCAAAAAACAAAAACGGAACAACTTATTACCTTACTTAAGCTTACAAAGTAAACATTTATGACACATTAGCAATTACCTAGCAACCACCCAAGAACCCCTTAGCAATACACACTAGTGGTGTAACAGATCACAAATTTGCAGTTCGGATCACACTACGTTTTTTTAGTCACGGATCGGACCATTTTTCGGATCAGCAAAAAAAAGGGAGGAGTCAAAAATGTCATTTGCTTTCCATTTATACAAAAATATTACTGCAAAAAGCATTGCTTTTTACAAACAGAACTTAGAACCTGTAATGTTAATAAAAAAAAAAACAAGAAAGAACAGCTGAAAAAAGAAAAGTATTCAATACGAAATATGATCTTTGCTACTGTTGCTGATAATGCTAAATATAGAAATAACCCTAACCAAACGTACTACCTTCTTAAAGCTACCCAAGCAACCAGAAAAAAAACAACTTACAACATTACCATTTAGGACACCTTATCAACTACCTAGCAACCACCCAGGAACACCTTAGCAACCAATAAGCACACAGAACAACTCAATACCTTTTTTATGCTACCCAAGTATCTTAGCAACCATTTAGGAAACCTTAGCAACCACCTTGTAACCACCAACTAACACAAAAGCAAACCAAAAAACAAACAAACAAAATAAAACTGAAAACTAACTACCTTCTTAAAGCTACCCAAGCAAAAAAAAAAAAAACCTACTACCATTTAGGATACCTTAAAAACTACATAGCTACCACCACATTAGACTTTAGCAACCAATAAACAAACACAAAACAACTTACTACCTTATTGAAGCTTCCAAAGTAAACATTAATGACACATTAGCAACTACCTAGCAACCACCCAAGAACACCTTAGTAACCAATAAACACACAGAACAACTTACTACCCATTTGATGCTACCCAAGTATCTTAGCAACCATTTAGAACACATTAGCAACCACCTACTAACACTAAAAGCAACCAAAAAGAAAACCTAGCAACCACCCAGGAACACCTTAGCAACCAATAAACACACAAAACAACTTACTGCCCTCTTAAAGCTACCCAACCAACCATTTAGGACACCTTAGCAAGAAGAAAAAAAACAACAACACCCAAAACAATTACTACCTTACCATTTTGGACACCTTTGAAACTACCTAGCAACCAAAAAACACACAAAACTACCTACCTTATTGAAGTTACCAAAGTAACCATTTAGGACACCTTAGCAACCACCTTGTAACAACCAACTAACACAAAAGCAACCAAAAAACAAACAAAAAACAGAACAACTTACTACTTTCTTAAAGCTACCCAAGCAACCACTTAGGACACCTTAGCAACCAGAAAAAAAATAAAATAAAATAAACTTACTACATTACCATTTAGGACACCTTAGAAACTACCTAGAAACCACCACGGAAGACCTTAGCAACCAATAAATTCACACAGAACAACTTACTACCTTATTGAAGTTTCCAAAGTAAACATTAATGACAAATTAGTGACTACCTAGCAACCATCCAAAAACACCTGAGCAAAGAATAAACACACAGAACAACTTACTACCTTTTTGATTCTACCCAAGCACCTTAGCAACCATTTAGAACACCTTAGCAACCACCTACTAACACAAAAGCAACCAAAAAAAAACAACAGAACTTACTAATTCCTTTGAAGCTACCTTAGCAACCACCACCTAAGCAACCACTAATAACACCTTAGCAACCATTTAAGCCCCTTAGCAACCTTCTTACACTTCATAGAATGTTTCTGAATGACAGATCCTCGAGGTTGCATCTAGAAAAGCAGCGGTCCAAGCACTGAGCCCTGAGGCACTGCAGCTGAATACATTTTAAATGGCGCACAATAAAACACACACATCCATTAAAAATGTATTTTATTTTCTGCTATTATATATTTTTTATGGAGTGGATTTCTTTTAAAAAATAATCCTTCATCCAAAAAATGAGGAATCAGTGTACCTCAGTATTCCGTTTAGTGTTTTGATACCCAAGGCCGAGAATTAACTTTGCAAACAAATGATACGCACTGGTTTGTCACGGCCGTTCTCAAGCTGTGTTTAGTTTACCACAGTAATATTTACAGAGTCAGTCCCTGCTCAAACATCCTCGCTCGACCCACAGCGCATCACCTTTCTTTAATATTCAAGGTTTTTAGAGGATCAGAATGATGCGAATTCCAGCCGAAGCCCGGACAATATCTATGATCCACGCCGGCAGCTCTGAACATTCCTGAGAGAATCCAGCACAGCGGGAGACGTCTTCAAAAGATCCCCAGAACATCAGCAGTTCTCCAGGTTCTGGCGTGAGGAGCCGTTAGCGCTGCTTTACTGCGGTGATTACAGCTTCAGACACACTCAGCTCCTCAACACGACTAACACTAATCACTCTACAAAGCACATCTCATTAACAGATCAAAGACATGTAGATTAGGTTTACGTCACTATTGCAATTACATACTAATATTAAACCGTTTTTTGTGGTCACATTTGATATATTAAAGAGCAGCTATTATGCAGAAATCACTTTTGTAAGGGGGTTAAACCCAGTAGTGTGTCAGCAGTGTGTGAATATCTCCAGCCTCTAATGATAAATATTAATTAATTGTGTTTGTTATAATCAGACTTGATGAATGAAACACTTTGATTGACATTCTCGCTTCATACGTGTCATCAGACAGGAAAGCCCCGCCCACTAGTGCCCATCTCTCCATCTCATTAGCATAAACAGCAGCCCTGAGTGAGAAGCAGCCGTCTGTCCATTAGCCATTAGAGTGTTTAAGCTGCTGAAGATAATGCCAGCATAGACTAAGAGGATTATAGATGTGGAGTTTTAGATGAACAGCGACAGGAGCGACATAGACTGACAGAAGCATGAAGCACACATGCACACCTGACCAGCACTGACAACACACACACTGCTGTTTTACATCTGACACTATGCTTATGCATATGCATTTGTAGCTCCGCCCTCTTCTGAAAAGAGCACAATCACATTTGAATTTAAAGCGACAGTCACCAAAACACCACAATTAGGATCAGTGCCTGTATATACATCTATACATAACCACACATATACTATAGTTCAACAATATTAGGTTCTGTACAATCTGTATTTCATATAATATAACAAAAAATACATTTACTTGTAATATTTTCATACATTTATAGATACATTTAAGTCTCCTCAGATGAATCCTCCAAACAGAGTTTAAGAGGTGTTTCTCAGGAGTTCACAGCTGCTGGTTTGGTGTCAAACGCTGGTCTCAGCAGGGCACTAATGAGTTAACAGCTTGCAGAAGTGATTACTCAAGACAACACGTGTTAATATTCTTTAAACACTGTTAAATCTCTGAGAATACAAATGATGATATGTGAAAATAATAAGCACAGCTTCTATAGTAGGATTAGACCATATGCCAATAGCCAATCATTCAATATATCCTGATAATGAACAGGCACAACACTGATATTGTGAGTAACTATTTATTCTAACTAATACATTATAATATAATGAATCCTTTATTTATTATTTAAACTTTCACAGAGCTTTTTCTAAGAATATTCCGATTGTATTTGCAGCGGTGTTCATAACAGCAGTAAATGATGAAGACCTAAATGGTTCATATTTTCACATTAATCTGGCCAACAATTATGCAAAAATTTGGTATTTATAGAGATATTGTACATTAACACTGTGCAACCCAATAGATAATATTAGTTAATTAATCTACACTCTCAATGAAACCTACAAAAGATGCTCTTTATCTCATTTCCTAATTTAATTTATAGTTTATGCTTAGGATGTTAAAATCTTAGTTGTATCCTGATCACAAATTCTTATAATTTTATTTAATAGAGTTAATAACCAGCGCCAGACGGAAGCTAAAGACATTTATTTGTATTTTATGCACATAATTTTGTACAAAATCTGCAGATTTTTAAGTATAGTAACTAAAAACGTAAAACATGAAATAAAAAACAATAACTTTTATTTCCGTTTTACAATGCAAAGCCAATTAGATCCACTTGTCTTTCATAGTCTCTTATATATCTCTATTATATGCATAATATCTATATCCTCTTAAGGCTCAAGGTGTTTTTTTACATGCATTTTTTATTTCTCTTTGCTATTTGGGCTTATTGGAACCTAATTAGAATAAAATCTAAGTATCATCTTTTGATTTGATGTACTTTTAGAGAAAAATGATGTCCATATATGTGGACTCCTGGTCCAAATTTACATAAAACAATTTTTCTCGAATTTTCTTTAATGCATATTTAACATAGACATTTTTTTGAACTTGCTTTGATTATCAGAGAGTAAAAAACAACATTGTTTCCCATTTTGGACAGTTAAAAATAGGGTTTGGGACATTTCATATGCTGCAAAACAGTTGCAGGAAGAGTTACAGGTATGTCTGTAACGAAATATAAAACATTCAAAGCGTTTAAATAGCCACTTAAGAGCTAAAATGTGCTGTCCACAATATAGATACTGAAAGACAGAAAATATTACTTTTTAAAACTATTATAAATAAATCATATAAACATTTGCATATTTCTGCACACACAAATTCCATGTGGGCCTATTAATAACTAATGCAATTAAGTTTCTACTAATATCAACAGTAAATGTATTAAATCTGGCTTTTTCTCAATGTTGATGCAGTAACATTTACTAATGAGACTTAAAGTGACAAAACTAAAGTGTTTCCTATTGCACTTTATAATGGGTTTGCAAGTTGATGAGTTTAAAATGGGGCTGAAGGATATTGAAAAAACTGACATTGTGATATTTTATTTTCCCATGGTATATATTGCGATATTAAATATATAATTATATATTAAATATATTAGAATATATAACAGCATTTGCGCACGTCTGAGCTCCAGCAGTCAGCGGGTGCTTTGAGCACAAAACCCCAGAGAGCAGTGCACGTCGGACAGTTTATCAAGGATGTACCGCTGGATGGCGTCTCACTATACTGTAGTTGTTAAAGGTGATATTTAATTCATCTTGTCTCTGTCTAAGGACTCTTCGGTCTGTTGAATCTATCAGGTAAGCGTGTCACAGCGTCAGTACACTGCTTCAATCTTTCACTTTCACGCTTGTATCAAGTAATTTCAGTGAAAACCTCAGACACTGTTGGTTGGATCCTGTTGGTTGTGCACATTTTTACCAACCAAGTTTGTGGACGCCATTATAACAGCACAGATCACTCTGACTAATCATGCCAGAGTCCTGCAGAAAAAGTGATTGACAAGTGGTAATGTGTGTGTAACTTATCTTTATTTATTTATGATTTGGTTATGGCGACGCAGTAGGTAGTGCTGTCGCCTCACAGCAAGAAGGTCGCTGGTTCGAGCCTCGGCTGGGTCAGTTGACATTTCTGTGTGGAGTTTGCATGTTCTCCCTGTGTTGGTGTGGGTTTTCTCCGGGTGCTCCGGTTTCCCCCACAGTCCAAACACAAATAGGGGAATTGATCAACTAAATTGGCCATAGTGTATGAGTGTTAATGAGTGTGTATGGGTGTTTCCCAGTGCTGGTATGCAGCTAGAAGAGCATCTGCTACATTAAAACATATGCTGGATAAGTTGGCGGTTCCCTCTAGCTGCAACTAATCACTGGGAAACATCCATACACACTCATTCACACTCATACACTACGGACAATTTAGCCTACCCAATTCACCTGTACTGCATGTCTTTGGACTGTGGGGGAAACCGGAGCACCCGGAGGAAACCCTGGTCTGCATGGTAAAATAAGTCAGTATTTCAAAATGCAATATGTGTCACAAAATAGACACGTCATTTATTATTTTAATTAAATAAGTATTTAATATTAATCTGATTAGTTAAGGGTTAATATTCGGTTAACGAGCAAAATGAACCGAAATGAGCATCTGAGTGTACTATTGCAATTAGTAAACTATTACAATTAAATCACCACAAGAAAATCTGAGAGCGTCATAATCCCACAAGTGGAAGACTAGTCTGAAGGTCCTGCGCCAGGATCTTCAGCCTCATGTGACTGAATTGCAAATTCAATGCTAATCTGGAGTGCATCCGTGTCATGAAAGGCTCTCTGTTCCTCTGCTCAAATATAGCCGAGATGGCCCAGGAGAACGCCGGAACCGATCCGCAATGAAATGATTGCACAGTAATAAGAAAATTGCAATGCATTTCTTCTGCAAACCTGCGTCCAGCGTGACTGCGAGCGTCAGGACACAATGGAGGCTTTGTGGAGCTTCAGGCAGATTGCTTTTGGTGCTTCACTTTGTTGTGTGTGTGTGTAAGATTTATTACAGATGATGCACAGATATGATAAAATAAATACAAGCATCACACACAAAGAGCTTCTGTCTTATCAGAGAACAGACACACGACTGTGATTCAGTGACCTGCTGAACTCAGAGACTGAAGCCCCGCCCACTCACACTGACTGACAGCTGAAGAGATGCTGCATTATTTACACTTGTTTTCTGATGATGACTGTACATGTATTGTAGAATAGTACACTCACACACACACACACACACACACACACACACACACACACACACACACACACAGATATTGATATATTGATTATATTACACCACACACACACACACACACACAAATATATAGATTACACAGAGACATACACACATATTATACACAGACAGAGACACACACACACACACACACACACACACATCTAGACCAAGATACAGATACAAACACTCACAAACACGCACATAAACACAAATTATTTTGCACACACACATATGCAGACACAAACACAAAAGCACACACTTACTACATTACACATGACACAAACACACACATTACACACAGAGACATACACACATTGTACACAGACAGACACATACGCACACACATCTAGACAAAGATACACAGATACAAACACACACACATTACATTCCACACATACACATGCAGACACAAAGCACACACACTTGCTACATTACACACATACACACACAAACTAGACAAAGTGACACACAGATACAAACACACACATTACATTATACACACACATATACAGACACAAACACACAGAAGCACACACACTCTTACTATATTACACACATATTATACACAGACACATACGCACACACATCTAGACAAAGAGACATGGATACAAACACACATTATACTGCACGAACATACACACGCAGACACATAAACATACAGACGCACACACGCTTACATCACACACACACACACAGACATACACATATTATACACAGACAGAGACACACACACACACACACACACACACACAGACATACACATATTATACACAGACAGAGACACACACACACACACACACACACACACACACACACACACACACACACACACACACACACACACACACATCTAGACAGACACAGAAACAAACACATTATATTGCACACACACACACAGACACAAACACACAGTAGCACACACACAGACATACGCATACATATTATATACAGTACACAGACACACATATACACACACACACACACACATCTAGACAAAGTGACACAGATACAAACACACACACAGACACATGCAGACACAAACACAGTAGCACACACACATATTATACACAGACACACATATACACACACACACACACATCTAGACAAAGTGACACAGATACAAACACACACACATTATATTGCACACAAACACACACACACATGCAGACACAAACACAGTAGCACACACACATTATACACAGACACACATATACACACATCTAGACAGTGACAATGATACAAACAACACACACACACGCACATTATATTGTACACACACACACACACATATGCAGACAAACGCACAGACACACACACATTATATTGCACACACACACATATATACAGACACAAACACACAAGCAAACGCACACACACACTTACTACATTACACACAGACACATTATATTGCACACACATGCATACACAAACACACAAGCAAACACACACACACACACACACACATTACACACAGACACGCATTATATTGCACACACACACACATATGCAGACAAACACACAGAAGCAAACACACTTACTACATTACACACAGACACACATTATATTGCACACAAACACACAGAAGCAAGCACGCACGCACACACACACACACACACACACACACACACACACACACACACACACACACACACACACACTTACTACATTACACACAAACAAACATTATATTGCACAAACACACCCACACACACACTTCCTACATTACACACACACACACACACACACACACATATTATAGGCATAAAACTATTATAATAACTAATATATAACTTATATAATTACAGATAACGCTAGTGCTGTTTTACATCTGTCACTATGGTGACGCACAGCCATCTGTAGCTCCGCCCTCTTCTGAAAAGAGCACAATCTCATTTGCATTTAAAGTGACAGTCACCAAAACACCACAATTAGGATCAAAACCTGAAAGGGTCAGTTTCAGAGAGCTGGAGAACATTATCTGTGTGCTATTCTCAGCTCAAACACACACACACACACACACACACACACACACACTTTAGAGACAGTTTACATCCAGTACAACAGGTCTCCTTTAAAGTGACGCTGCTTTGAGGGTCCTCCTTTGGCTTATCTGCTCATGTTTCCCACAGTGTGCAGGACGGTTCATTATCGCAGCGATAAAAGTGTTTTTGTGCGCACCACACCCAGAGCGCGGCTGGGAAACTCCACTTCCTGTGCGCACAGATGCTGTAATGCTGATAGGACGAGTTTGTGGATCTGAACACTGATTTACTCCACAAACATCACACACATCGTCCTTCCTCAACACGGGCCGGAGCTTCCCAGCCAGATTCACACACCCACACACACACACACCACAGCCTGAGACTAAACCAGAACAAATGATACACCACTCCACCACAGAGCCCAGAGTCTGGGAGAGACATCTATATGACAGACAAGAGTCTACACAATCTCACTGCTTCAGATGACTTTACATGGAGAATATATGTGTGTGGAATGACTGACTTGAGTGATCTCTATGATGCTCTATTATCCTACAGTGCTGTTGAACGCTTGATTCTGATTGGCTGATAAGCATTCTAAGGTGTAATAAAAGCACAGCTAAAGTAGATCCGGCAGGTTGAGCGCATTACAGCTTCATAAAAAGGATTCTTTACTTAAATTTATAATATAGTTTGTTATTTATAATACCTGTGCTATTAAATAGCTCCTGTCATCATATTTTTCAGTTTAGATTTTAATTTTAGCCTTTTTAAATGGTGACTTCTGATTTATTTTCTAATGTAGTTTTAGTTGGGAGTGACTATATTGTGGTGTTTACTGTTTATACTACAGGTCTATTGAATGCTGGATTCTGATTGGCTGATGAGCACACTAAAGTGTTTGGTTATTGTCAGATAAAGGCACAGCTAAAGTAGTTCCGGCAGATTTTGAGCGCATTACAGCCCCATATCACTCCGCTGAATGATCAGAGTTATTTCACAGCTATAACAGTCAGAAATCACATCAGAACACAGCAGAAGGAGGAGGAGGAGATGTGGAGGACACTAGTGCTGCACACAGGAGCAGTTTCAGGAGGACAAACACCTGACTAATGTCTCACAACATTACAACAATACAACACAACATATTCTGGACGCACTTGGCTGAGAGCTGAAACTGAAACTGCTTTGTAATAATCATTTATTACTTTATTAGATAATATAGAGCAATTTCATAAGACTTTTTGTCTCGATAACTTAAATTATACTGCATTTATATATAAAAAAAAGTACACAAACCAATAAAATAACCACTTTTTATTGACAATAATTAGTTTTTGTTTATTTGTTTACCGGGGAAATGCACATTAATCAAAATTACTCTAAAATGTGCTAGAATTAGCCAAGAATGGCTATTTTTTTTTTATCTGTAGACTCTTCACTAAGCATGGGTCGATAACCATTTTCGGTTTGGGAAAGTCAAGGTTTTAAAACCACCAAAATTTTCTGCTATACCGTTCGTAAGGTATGGTAAGATTTTTACACTTGAGTGATCTCTATGACGCTTTAATATCCTACAGTGCTGTTGAACGCTTGATTCTGATTGGCTGATAAGCATTCTAAGGTGTAATAAACACACAGCTAAAGTAGATCCGGCAGGTTTTGAGTGCATTACAGCTCCATAAAAAGGATTCTTTAGTTAAATGTATATTATAGTTTGTTATTTATAGTAGCTGTGCTATTTATTATCTCCAATTATCATATTTTTCAGTTTACGTTTTAATTTTAGCATCTTTATGTGGAAATAAGTGACTTTATTCACTTCAAGTGCAGTTTTAGTTGGGGATGACTATATTGTGGTGTATTACTGTTCATACCGCAGGCCTATTATATTAATATTATCATATTTTCATTGACTATTTTTTTAGTTTCTAGCTTGATAAAGAAAAATAAGCTCATAAGAATCATTTAAAAATTATTATATTTACATATTTGTTATTTTAGTCAGTGATAGTCAGAGAATTTAATAGTTCGCTTTTGAAGCCTGCGCATCTCTTTCTCCGTTTCTCCGACTGCGCAAAAGGAGCGCAGAGTGGGTTTTATCGAATAGAGCTCTCATCTGATTGGCTGAAAGGTACGAGTCACCTGCTGCTGCTAGGAGAGTCTCAAAACACACACACATATCCAGGGGGAGTCATACGTGAAAGAGGATTTGCACATTCTCATTCAGGTTGAACTCGCAAGTTTTAAACATTCAAAACTTTTTATACACTCTTATACATTTGCAAATGGTGTTTTGCATTTGTGAAACGTATTTTATGAATATGATTTTGTGCACGTGAATTGTTTTTGTGAATATAAATAAATATTTTCCGCACGTGAATTTGGGTTTATGCACGTGAATTTGGCTACGCATGTGTACATCGTGTCTTTTGCGTGAACTTCTTTTGAGTCTTTTCTGATTTCATACTTTAGCTGTCCCCTGATAATAACCAAACACCTGAGACTGATCATCAGCCAATCAGTATCAAGCATTCAGCAGACCTGCAGTTTACTAAATACAAAATGTTCAATGTACGTCTACACACTCAAACTACACAGCAGATGAGTAAATAGCTAGTTAGTTATGAGGTCATTTCTGGTCATTATTTGAGATGGGTCCCTCAGGACGGGCGCTCCACCCTCCCTTCTCCTTTACACATTCTTGGCTGCTTCCTGAAGATACGGAAAAGGAAAAGCCTGGTGCAGCCGCGTGGAAAATACCAAGTTTGACAAAACAGGGGCCACATTTGTCATCCACCACCATAAAAACAAACAAAAGAAACAAAAATGCAACGTAAACACAAAGCTAATGAATTTAAAAGTTACACACAGAATAATTAACCGTCTTAACACTGCTTAATTAATTCCAGTGAACTTGAACTTGGAAAACAGCAGTATTAAAGAGTGCCAGTGTAATGGACAGACCACAGCGGCGTGATTTATGACCACGGGGACTCAAACTACAGCGAAAAAAGAAAATGAAAACGGCTGATGAGAACTGCTTAAGATTGTCTGAGCAGATGAATATGTACGCGGCGTGTTTTCTGATTAAATCTCGCAGTCATGGAGTCGGGATTAAATTTCCCCAAATCCAGATGATCTTTAAGTGAGAGCATAAATTTGACTGAATAAGATGATCTCGGTGGACCATCTGCACAGAGAACAGAAGGTTTCAGAGCGTTCATAGAGCAAATACACACTCGTATATTGAGTTTAATCACAATATATCATGGCACTGGATATCAGACTCATCTGGAGAACAAAGACAGGAAGGAGTCTGGACTTCCTGTTGACAGTGAACCCGCAGGTCTGAGCAATGACATGAAAATAATGAAAAAAGTCGATATAATGTTTCATGTGTAACTCTTACTACTGTGAATTTGAATGGTGCATTGGCCAATCAGAATGCAGGATCTGAACTAGCCATTTTAAATTACGACTTTTTATTAATTGATCAATTTTAACTTGACATAGTGAATGCCGATTTGACAAAACCAGGTTTGCAAGGTTCTAAAAAGTCTGAAAGATGCTAATTTGGAAGGTTTTACTTATATATTGATGGTTATTTATATAGGGATTGATTAAAGGATGGAGTCAGAGTGAAAGAAAGCAATGGTGATAAGACATAATGCAACAAAGTGATAGATTATCATGGTGATAACTTTACAGAGCGACCTGTACAGAAACAGAGTGATTGACAGCAAAGAAATATAGAGTGACAGAACATTGAATAAAAATTAATATATAAAGCAAGTTTAACAATAAATAAACAGTGACATATAGAGCAACAGAGCAAAACTGATAATAGAGCAACAATAACAACAAAGAAATATAGAACAACATATAGAGAGAGCAGCAGAGCAAAAATGATAACTATATAGAGCAACAAAAATAACAAATAAATAATGACATATATAGAGCAACTGAGCGCAACTGATAAATATATAGAGCAACAATATCAAATAAATATAGAGCGACATAGAGAGCAGCAGAGCAAAAATTAAATATATAGAGCAATAATAACAAATAAATAGAGCGACATACATAGAGCAACTGAGCGAAACTGATAAATATATAGAGCAACAATAATAACAAATAAATATAGAGCAACATATATTAAGCAACTGAGCAAAACTGGCAAATATATAGAGCAACAATTACAAATAAATATAGAGCAACATATATAGAGCAACTGAGCGAAACTGATAAATATATAGAGCAACAATAATAACAAATAAATATAGAGCGACATATATAGAGCAACTGAGCGAAACTGATAAACATATGGAGCAACATATATAGAGAAACTGAGCAAAACTAATATATAGAGCAATGTATATAGAGAAACTGAACAAAACTGATAAATATATAGAGCAACATGTATAGAGAAACTGAACAAAACTGATAAATATATAGAGCAACATATATAGAGAAACTGAACAAAACTGATAAATATATAGAGCAACATATATAGAGAAACTGAACAAAACTAATATATAGAGCAACATATAGAGAAACTGAACACAACTGATAAATATATAGAGCAACATATATGGAGAAACTGAACAAAACTGATAAATATATAGAGCAACATATATAGAGAAACTGAACAAAACTGATAAATATATAGAGCAACATATATAGAGAAACTGAACAAAACTGATAAATATATAGAGCAACATATATAGAGAAACTGAGCAAAACTAATATATAGAGCAACATATATAGAGAAACTGAACACAACTGATAAATATATAGAGCAACATATATAGAGAAACTGAGCAAAACTGATAAATATATAGAGCAACATATATAGAGAAACTGAACACAACTGATAAATATATAGAGCAACATATATAGAGAAACTGAACAAAACTGATAAATATATAGAGCAACATATATAGAGAAACTGAACAAAACTGATAAATATATAGAGCAACATATATAGAGAAACTGAAAACTGATAAATATATAGAGCAACATATATAGAGAAACTGAACAAAACTGATAAATATATAGAGCAACATATATAGAGAAACTGAGCAAAACTAATATATAGAGCAACATATATAGAGAAACTGAACACAACTGATAAATATATAGAGCAACATATATAGAGAAACTGAGCAAAACTGATAAATATATAGAGCAACATATATAGAGAAACTGAACACAACTGATAAATATATAGAGCAACATATATAGAGAAACTGAACAAAACTGACAAATATATAGAGCAACATATATAGAGAAACTGAGCAAAACTAATATATAGAGCAACGTATATAGAGAAAGTGAACACAACTGATAAATATATAGAGCAACATATATAGAGAAACTGAACAAAACTGATAAATATATAGAGCAACATATATAGAGAAACTGAACGAAACTGATAAATATATAGAGCAACATATACAGAGAAACTGAACAAAACTGATAAATATATAGAGAAATGGAGAAAACTGGATAAATATATAGAGCAAAGTATACAACAAAGCGTGTAATAAATATATAGAGCAAGAGCAAAACTGATAAATATAGAGCAATATATTCAGCAAATAAATAGAGCAAAATATTTATAGAGAAACTGAGCAAAACTGATAAAAATATAGAGCAACATATACAACAAATAAATAGAGCAACATAAATACAGAGCAACTGAGCAAAACTGTTGTACAGTATATGTTGCTCTATATATTTGTCAGTTTCACTCTATTGCTTTATATTTATTTGCTCTTAATGTTGCTCTACTGTATATATCAGTTTTGTTTAGTTGCTCTATATTTGTTTTACATGTTGCTCTGGATGTTTATCAAATAAACAGTGATAGATATACAGATCAACTGAGCGAAACTGATAAATATATAGGGCAACATTAACGCCAAATAAATATAAAGCAACAAAGTAAAATTGATAAATATAAAGAGGGACAACAGATTTCCTGTTGCTCTATAAATATATATTTGTCACTCTCACACACACTCCTGAGAAACACACACTCATACACTGCTGAGAATTACTCACACTAAACACACACCTGAGAAATGCACCTCATACACTGCAGAGAAACACTCACACACACTCATGCACTGCTAAGAAACACACACACACATACACTGCTAAGAAACACACACACACTCTCTCTCTCTCTGCCATCAGCTCCTCCATTCACACACACTCTCGCTCTGTGTGTGCTCTCATCCTCCAACACACACACACACACACACACAGGCTCGTGTTTCACTCCTCCAACATTTGCTCTCCGCATTGATTTCTATAAATGGAACATTGATTGTGAGCAAAGTTCAGGAAACACAGCCAAATCTCCACCCTGAACAAACCCTCCAAACCTCCAGAGCTGAACATGCAGAACACACACACACACACACACACACTCACACACTACTGAACCTCCAGAAAAGCTCCTGTTTCACCACCACTGCTGAACATGTGCTCACACTGACATCAAAACTGCCCTTTTACAGCTGGAAATGCTGATCTATGAGCGCAACGGTCCAATAATTCAACACATATTTAACAAGTGTGATGATTTAACATTTGAATAAGAAGAAACTAAACTATTAGTACTGTAAACCACAATCCTAAACCAAACCTGCATTTGAGTTTAAAAAAAATTCAATAAACTATAACAATAAACAAATAAATAAACAAATAAATAAATAAATACATAAATAAATAAATAAATACATAAATAAATACATACATAAATAAATACATACATGAATAAATACATACATACATAAATAAATAAATAAATGGGGCAGCACAGTGGCTCAGTGGTTAGCACCTAGTCCTCACAGCAAGAAGGTCACTGGTTAGAGACCTTAAGAGTTTTGGATAGTCTACAGAACAAACCACTGTTATACAATGACTTGTCTAATTACCCTAACTTTACCCTAATTACCCTAGTGAAGCCTTTAAATGTCACTTTAAGCTGAATACTAGTGTCTTGAAGAATATCTAGTCTAATATTATGTGCTGTCATCATGACAAAAAGAAAATAAATCAGTTATTAGAGATTAAAACTATTACTAAACAGAAATTGGGGAAATATATAAAAGAATTAAAGTTTAACAGGAGGGTGAATAGTTCAACTGTATAAAAGTATTTAAACATGTATTTTTAATATGTATAAATATGATATAAAGATAAAAATACTATTAAAAACACTGTTCCTGCAGGTGGGATCAGATGTGGTGAGATCCGTCCATCTCTGGCCCTCAGGAGTCACTGCAGGAGGAATATAATCAGCACAAACATACACTAATTGGAGATAATTTGCTTAGCTCTTGCCTGACTGATTTATGAGCGGCTGGATAATGAAGAGGCGAGGCGAGGCTGACGGCACCGGACACATTACGGCCACTGGACACACCACAGTAATCTGATCAAGACTCATTAACACTGTCAGAGGAAAACATCAGCGATGTGGTAAAGAAACGCTCTGATATACTGTCACATAAAATAACAAATATCTGTTGCATTCCAGGAGCATAATTTACACTAATTTTAGTCTCTACGTAATTTTATTTTTTTATTTTATTTATTATTTTCTATTTAAATTTTTAATTTAACGTGTCACTTGCCATTTAATCATGTGTTTTTTTTTTAAGATAAAGCTTAGTTATAATGTTGGTATCTCGTTTTATATATATATATATATATATATATATATATATATATATATATATATATTATATTCACCGGCCACTTATTAGGTACACCTTACTAGTACCGGGTTGGACCCCCTATTGCCTTTAGAACTGCTTTAATCCTTGATGGCAGAGATTCAACAAGCTACTGGAAATATTCCTCAGAGATTTTGCTCCATATTGTCATGATAGCATCACACAGTTGCTGCAGATTTGTCGGCTGCACATCCATGATGCCAATCTCCCGTTCCACCACATCCCAAAGGTGCTCTATTGGATTGAGCTCTGGTGACTGTGGAGGCCATTTGAGTACAGTGAACTCATTGTCATGTTCAAAAAACCAGTCTGAGATGATTGGCGCTTTATGACATGGTGCGTTATCCTGCTGGAAGTAGCCATCAGAAGATGGAGACACTGTGGTCATAAAGGGATGGACATGGTCAGCAACAATACTCAGGTAGGCTGTGGCGTTGACACCATGCTCAATTGGTACTAATGGACCCAAAGTGTGCCAAGAAAATCTCCCCCACACCATTACACCACCACCACCAGCCTGAACCGCTGATACAAGGCAGGATGATCCATGCTTTATGTTGTTGAGGCCAAATTCTGAGCCGACCATCCGAATGTGGCAGCAGAAATGGAGACTCATCAGACCAGGCAACGTTTCTCCAATCTTCTATTGTCCAGTTTTGGTGAGCCTGTGTGAATTGTAGCCTCAGTTTCCTGTTCTTAGCTGACAGGAGTGGCACCCGGTGTGGTCTTCTGCTGCTGTAGCCCATCCGCCTCAAGGTTGGACGTGTTGTGTGTTCAGAGATGCTCTTCTGCAGACCTCGGTTGTAACGAGTGCTTATTTGAGTTACTGTTGCCTTTCTATCAGCTGGAACCAGTCTGGCCATTCTCCTCTGACCTCTGGCATCAACAAGGCATTTGCGCCCACAGAACTGCCGCTCACTGGATATTTCCTCTTTGTCGGACCATTCTCTGTAAACCCTAGAGATGGTTGTGCGTGAAAATCCCAGTAGATCAGCAGTTCTGAAATACTCAGAGCAGCCCGTCTGGCAGCAAGAACCATGCCATGTTCAAAGTCACTTAAATCCCCTTTCTTCCCCATTCTGATGCTCGCTTTGACCTGCAGCAGATCGTCTTGACCATGTCTACATGCCTAAATGCATTGAGTTGCTGCCATGTGATTGGCTGATTAGAAATTTGCATTAACAAGAAGTTGGACGGTGAGTGTATGTGCATACATGTTTGTATTTATGTTTGTAACACGTGTGTGTGTGTGTGTGTGTGTGTGTGTGTGTGTGTGTGTGTGTGTGTGTGTGTGTGTATTTACATCAGTTTACATGCGTGCGTGCGTAAGTGCGTGCGTGCGTGCGTGCGTGCGTGCGTGCGTGCGTGCGTGCGTGTGTGTGTGTGTGTGTGTGTGTGTGCGCACAGAGCAGATCTCAGAGGGCCGCCTGACATTTGCAGTGTTTGTCTGAAGGAGGTTTGGAGAAACAGAGACCGCCTGAAGAGTGTGAATGTCAGCCTGGTGTTGACCACAGAGACGTCCAGCAGATCAAGACGACAGCGCCGTCACAACAATAAACCGCGCGAGTGTGTGATCATTGCGCAGACGTGCCCAACAGAGACGCACATCTGCATATTTCATGAGGACAAATCTACAAAACAGCATTACAGGCCGCATCTGAATATTTGATGTGGTCTCGCGCTGCGCTCCCCTGTTTATGGATTCTATACGCCGGTTATTAGAGCAGAAATAAAGGCCTTCTGCTGTGTAAATGACCCTCGCTGAGAGACAAACGTCACGTCACACACACCTGAACGGCAGGAGGACACCGCATGCGTTCATATTTCATGTGCATTTCTATTTCCGGCGTTATCTACTGACATTTAAACAGCAGCTCATAGTGTGTGTTTTGAAGAGGACTCTTTATGCAGAAATCACTTTCATAAGGGGTTGTGTGTGTCAGCAGTGTGTGAATATCTGCAGCCTCTGATGGTCAACATGAATTCATTGTATTTTATATGATCAGACTTGATGAATGAAACACTTTGATTGACATTCTCTCTTTGTACGTATCATCAGAGAGGGAAAGCCCCGCCCACTAGTGCCCATCTCTCCATCTCATTAGCATAAACAGCAGCCCTGAGTGAGAAGCAGCCGTCTGTCCATTAGCCATTAGAGTGTTTGAGCTGCTGAAGATAATGTCAGCATAGACTAAGAGGATTATAGATGTGGAGTTTTAGATGAACAGCGACAGGAGCGACATAGACTGACAGAAGCATGAAGCACACACTCAGCAATGACAACACACACACTGCTGTTTTACATCTGTTGCTATGCTTATGTATTTGTAGCTCCGCCCTCTTCTGAAAATCTCATTTGAATTTAAAGTGACCGTCACAAAAATCCAACGACTTGAATAACTGTACGTTCACACCGAAAGCAGTGAGAGCGTCAAAGGTTGCTCTGGCCGCCCTGGCGACAACGCTGTCTGCTTGAGCTCCGGCGGCGAGAGCGTCAAAATTCGCTACACATTGATCTCGTATTTAAAGGAGCCGTTGCAGCATATCATATCAGTTACACTCCCGCATAAAACATGCTTTCTAGCGTGAAGATGTTGCACACTTATAATCAAATTCACTTAACTACGGAAGATCTAGTTGCATGTGGTGTGGCTTTGCTCCAATATGTGTCCATATGTCTGAAATATTCTGAAGCAGCAATACTGTTTTGTATTGTCGCATGAAATTCTCCTCATGAAAAAAAATATATATAACATTGATGCACATCAGTAACTCGCCAGTAACTTTTTAAATCTACGTTGCAGTAAGAAAACATTGCAAATAATTGGAAATCCAGCGACCGCAGTAATTGAACCCTTGAGAACAACTGTGGTCCAAAGTTCACAGTGACTGTGTTCTCTGACTCCTCTCAAGCGGTGGACTTCTACATTCTGATTGCTTACCACCGAACCGCGTCACAGCTCATTACCATAAAGTTGACTTGATTTCAACTCTCCTCAACGCTCACACCGGCGAAGACGCACCGCGCTGCTCCTCGCCGCTTATCGCCGCCGGCTCCCATTGAAAATGAATGACTTCCGGCTACTTTGACGCTCCCGCCGCTTTCGGTGTGAATGTACAGTAAAAGAAAACACTGGCTGCACCCTAAATCGCCTACTACACAGCAAAAAAAAAAAAAAAAACGGTTACCTACTTGCTCTGCAAACATGCGTGTTCATGACTATACATAAAAGTAGATCGATATAATACAACAATATCAGTTTGCAACATCAATCAGCAGAAGAGCTGTTTTTAACGTCTAGAAATCAATGGAAGTGAATGAGAGCAGATGTCTTGAGCCAAATAGACTCCAATGGCTGAGCCTGCTTATACATAAAAATAAGGTCAATACTCAACTATACAACAACAGGAGGGTTGAATCAGTATAATATTATAAATAAATCAGGGTGGCACGGTGGCTCATTGGTGAGCACTGTTGCCTCACAGCAAGAAAATCTCTGCTTCAAGTCTCGGCTGGGTCAGTTGCTGTTTCTGTGTGGAGTTTGCATGTTCTCCCCGTGTTGGCGTGGGTTTCCTCCAGGTGCTCCGGTTTCCCCCACAGTCCAAACACATGCGCTATAGGGGAATTGATCAACTAAATTGGCCGTAGTGTATGAGTGTGTGTGTTAATGAGTAGGCCTGTCACAATAATCAGTAGATCTCACATCATTTTTGGTGATGCAATATATATCAGCCATACATAAAAACAATTCTAGCAACATTTCAGCTGATTGTGCAACATCTCGGTCTATATTAGGTGTCAGTATGGTTAAAAACACTAGTATTTACTATAAATTACTGTATTTTCATGAGCGAGCAGCCTCTGTTACTTTTTACTTTGTACTTTTTTGTTAACATTTATTTTTATTTATTTTTTAGGATATACATTTTCACATTCTGATTCCAATGCCTGATTATTTAATCGTTATAATAACTGAATTATAATAAATTAAATATTATTAAGAATAAAATATGTATACGGTTTTGATGCTGGTGTGTATGTATATCTTATTTTACTGGTTTATTTATTTATTTTTACTTAATTGCCCCCCCCCCCCTTTTTTTTTCCTCTTATTTTATTTCATTTAAATGATTTAATATTTTACTATTATTTATTTATTTATTATGTATAACATTAGTGTACATGCACAAAAAAGGAAAGCAAATACTGCTGAAAGAGAAAGTGCTTGTATTTGTGAGTGTATACAGATGTGTGATCTCTGACATGTACCTGATGCACGTGTAAACCCTTTTGAGAAAATAAAAAAGAATAATAATAAAATATGATGTGTCCTTTGGAAGAGTGTACTTGAATTGTGATGATTTTATATTGTCACTGTGGCTTCATATAATGAGTGTTTTAAAATGACAATAATATTGTTTATATCGTGATGTATTTTGGTGCAATATATCGTACAAAAAAAATAGATATTGAGATAGGCCTATGAATGAGGGTGTAGGGTGTTTCCCAGTACTGGGTTGCAGCTGTAAGAGCATTCACTGTGTAAAACATATGCTGGAATAGTTGGCGGTCCATTCCGCTGTGGCGATCTCTGATGAATAAAGGGACTAAGCTGAAGGAAAATAAGTGAATGAATAAATCAATAAATAAATAAAAACTATAGCATGTGAGCAGTAGCTGCAGGGGAATAATACACTCTGGACTGTTGAATTATTAGACAATAACGCACCTCAGATGTGTGTTACTTACTAATAATTGACCAGCTAATGTTTAGTTACTGGCGGTTCATTCTGCTGTGGCAACCCCAGATTAATAAAGGGAGTAAGCCGAAAAGAAAATGAATGAATGAATGAATGTTTAGTTATTCGTGCACACACACACACACACACACACACACACACACACACACACACACATGCAAACACACGCACAGAGAGTGAGCGGTGGTCTCTGTCTGCCGCTGTGGATCAGGACGGACAGCCGCTGTGAATCTGATGTAAATGTCAGCTGGTAAATGGCAGCAAGTGCCCAGCGGAGATATATATGTGTGTGTGTGTGTGTGTGTCGTCTCCTGTGATCGTCAGCAGTGGGTGAGGAGACAAGCTGCAGTCACCTTTAGCCCACATACACACACGTTTACCTGCTGCGCTCGCTCTGCTGGAGCCCTGACTGAACACACACACACACCTTCAGTATCAACATCATCTTTGTCATCATTTACATCTTGTTAATCATCAGCATCATCACCATAATCTTCATCCTTATCACCATTATTATTTTCATCATCCTCATCACTTTCTTCATCATAGTCATCTTCATCAATAACACCAGTCATCATCGTCTTCATCATCATCACCATAACTAATCATCATCATTATCTTCATCATCATCACTATCTTTATCTTCCTTATCATCATCATCTTCATCAACATCATCTTCAGCTTCATCACCCTAACTTTCATCATCAGCATCACTATTTTTATCTTCATCACATCATCTTTATCAAGATCATCCTCATCACTTTCTTCATCGATAACATCAGTCAACATTGTCTTCGTCATCATCACCATAAACTATCACATTTTTCATCAGCATAATCATAAAGCATCATCTTCATCATCACCATCCTCATTTTCATCAACATCATCTTCATCATCATTACTGTCTTCATCATCTTCAGCTTCATCATCACTTTCTTCATCATCATCATCATCGTTACTCATGTTGATCATCATCTTCATCAACCTCATCATCATCTTATCACTTCATTTATCACCATCATGATAACTATCTTCACCATCATCATGATCCTCATCTTCATCATCTCCTCCTCCAGAATCCTGCAGAGCTCGGATCATTGATGTAGATCAGAGATCAGCTCAAACTCTGCCGTTCACACTGAGCTTCAGATCAGCTGTCTGAGAGGATCAGCTCACTCAAGACTGAAGATCAAAACAAATCAAACTTACTGTAGAGACAATCTGACATCTCACCTTCAGAACAAATGAAGAAAAACACTACACACACGCCCTTTTCACTTTTCAACTGTAAAATTATTTACATGCTAATTTACCAAGCTCTTATGACTGTAATGACATATAAAAGCAGAAGAATTGAAAGGTAATACAGCAAACATGGTCAAATAAATATATGCTTTTTAGCATTGTAAGATTGTTACGAGAGTTAAATCTAATGACTAAGTTAATCAAAACAAACATGTATAGCAGAGCATAAAGCAAATGTGATGTACAAATCCCACGCCAACACGGGGAGAGCATGCAAACTCCACACAGAAACACCAACTGACCCATCGGGACTCAAACCAAAGACCTTCCTGCTGTGAGGCGACTCTGAGACACTCTATCATCCCTAGAAGGCAAATTAAATTGCCAAATTTACTTTTACAATGCAAAGACAATAAAAAAAGATGATAACAGCTTGATTTACACCACCCAAAATATAATTTCCTGAAATATTTATTATAAAATATGACCTGGACAGAGTTTGTGACGCCAATATTCAGAATGACATTTCTGCACGGCTGTAATGAAACTGAGGGAGTCAATATGAGCAGAGGTTACAATGCAAATATAATAAAACCAAAAGTAAAACAAATAAAGCCTGCTTTATTAAATTACAGTTTTCTTCATTACAATTAAACACACGGTGCACTAACAATATTGCATTGCTTTGCATAATAAAAATGCATTAAAGAAAAAACTTCTTTCCCATTTCTTCAGATCTGAGTGTGAGCCCTTCAGATTTGATGAGATGTGTGTAAATCCACAGCTGACCTCAGATCAGGCGTCTGTGCACCTGTCAATCATCTCAGACTGCCGGATTAAGACATATCATAAATGCAGAAGATGTTTAAGAGGATAACCTTAAGAGGGTCAGCGTCTTAATCTCCACACACACACACTTACAATACACTCCATCTGCCATATTAATGCACAGTTTCTTGTAATTGCTTTGCGGATGTCAGATAATCCTGAGGGGAGCATCTCATGAATAGCAGATGATTATTCGGGGGTGATTTCCATATTTTTACTCTATGCGTGCTGTAAACAGGCTGATGATCACGCTGAGAGAGCTGATATCAGATACTGGGATGATCTGACATTGCTTTATTTTACATCTCAGCGATATACAGATGAGGGCTAAATTATTATTAACCCTCCTGTGCAATATTTATTCTTGTTCCAAATATTTCCCAAATGATGTTGAACAGATTCAGGAATTTCTCACAGTATTTCCTATAATATTTTTTCTTCTGGAGAAAGTCTTATTTGTTTTATTTGGGCTAGAATAAAAGCAGTTTTTAACCGTTTTAAAGCCATTTTAAGGTTATTTTATTAGACCCCTTCAGCAATATTAGTTTTGGATTGTCTCCAGAATAAACCACTGTTATACAATGACTTGCCTAATTACCCTAACTTTACCCTAATTACCCTAGTGAAGCCTTTAAATGTCACTTTAAGCTGAATACTAGTGTCTTGAAGAATATCTAGTCTAATATTATGTGCTGTCATCATGGAGAAGAGAAAAGAATAATGATATTTGCTCCAGTTCAGTGGTGTCCAAACTCGGTCCTGGAGGGTCGGTGTCCTGCATAGTTTAGCTCCAACTACCTTCAACACACCTGCCTGGAAGTTTCTAGTACACCTAGAAAGAGCTTGATTAGCCATTCAGCTGTGTTTAATTGGGGTTGGAACTGAAAATATGCAGGACACCGGCCCTCCAGGAGCGAGTTTGGACACCCCTGCTCCAGTTGATCAGTCAGTGATGATTTTCTTCTCTCTTGTTTCTCGTTGGACAGAAACGCTGATTTATTCACTCATGTTTTATGAGATATTTCAAATCTCATGTTTGGATGGAAACACAGCTGATATGTTAGAAACTGTACTTCCTGTTCATCTGTAATCCACACATTGCAATATTGATGCTGAAATTATATATTGTGCATCGCTGAACACTGCTGATGCAGGAGACACCGCTGCTCTGAGGATACAGAAATACCAGCAGCTGAGTTACATCACACACACACACACACACACACACTGCAGCAGTCCAGCTGATCTCAGGCCAGAAACAACACACAATTGTGCTTGACTGTGCAAATTCAACCCTGTGATGCAATGGACACTTACACACAAACATACCAGTTTAACCATTACAAACATGGCTAAAAATACACGCAAATCTCCAGCAAAAACACCTTTACATTTGGGAAAAATCAACAAAATCAAATATAGTAAAATAATTTATGTATAATTTAACTATAAAATATTTATTTTATTACAGAAAGTTTTGAAAATAATAGATAAATCTGAATAAAAATGAAATAAAATACAATTAAACAATGAAGAAAAAGCGTACTTTTCCCATGAGCAGCACAAATGATGAAGTCCTCCAGCACACCTCACCATATCTCTCTTTCACACACTCACTAACATACAAATACACATAGGTGCACATGCACACACACACCATCATATTATACATAGAACAAGCACACTGCTGAGCGCACAAACACTGATGCACACCACACACACACACACACACACACAAACCACTATATAACTCTCTCCCTCTCTCCCTGTCTCTCTCTGTGTGAGTGTGTAATCAATAGGGCGAGAAATGAAGCAGCACAATTGACTTCAGCTTGTTCATTCATTATTAACGGCTCAGACTAAATGAACTTAAATTGAAGGAGTCGCCGTTTGACAGCCCTGAGCTTCTCATTTAACATGCAGCAACAAATCTCAATGTGCGGCCGCCACACACACACACACACTAGATGCTGAACACACTCCTGTTTATCATCCACAGATGCACAATATCTGTCTCAGAAAACTAGAGTTTATCTTTCCACTCCTAATTGCTGATTTTAAGGTAGGTAGGTAGGCAGGCAGACAGACAGACAGGCAGACAGACAGACAGACCAATAAATAACAAACAATAGAATGAACAATAGATAGAACAAACGAACGATAGATAGAATGAGTGAAAGAACGATCGATAGATAGAATAATTGAAAGAATGAACAAACAAATGAACAATGGAACGAATTAAACAAAACGAGGGATAGAACGAACAATAGAACAAACGATAAAAAGCATGAAAAGAATTATAGAATGATAGATAGAATGATAGATAGAACGAACTATAGAAAAAGAGATAAAATGAAAAATAGAACGACAGAATGAATGAACGATAGAACAAATGAACAAACAAATAATAGAAAGATAGATATAATGATAGATAGATGGATAGAAAGTTAGATAGAACAAACAAATGATTGATAGAATTAACCAAAGAACAAACCAAAAAAGATAGAGATAGACAGATAGACAGATAGATAGATAGATAGATAGATAGATAGATAGATAGATAGATAGATAGATAGATAGATAGATAGATAGATAGATAGATAGATAGATAGATAGATAGATAGATAGATAGATAGATAGACGGATGGATAGATGGATGGACAGATAGAATAAAAGAACGAACAAAGACAGAATGAACAAAAGAACAAATGAACGATATAATGAACAAACTAGAACAAACAAACAAACAAACAATAGAACAAAATAAAACATACAAACAAAAAATTGAACGAACAAACGAACAATAGAACAAACGATTAAAAAGAACTATAGATAGAATGATAGATATAACAAGAGATAAAATGAAAGATAGAACGATAGAATAAATGAACGAACGAATGACAGAACAAATGAACGAACGACAGACCGAACAATAGAACGGACGAAAGAAAGAAAGAACAAACGAATGATAGAATGAATGAAACGATAGAATGAATGAACAAATAAACGATAGAACGACAGAATGATAGATTTCAGCAAAGTTCTGGCAACAAGAGATGCCATGTTATCACAGTACATTTAACTACTATTTTAACAATGTCAATTAATGAAATGC
>LR812542.1:48200733-48235733 GCA_903798195.1 Danio kyathit
CACACACACACACACACACACACACACTGCAGATCACTTTCCTAACACACATTCCTGAGTGAACATTTCAGCAGAGACAGTTATTCTAAACAAAAAATAATTATTTAAATATATAAATGCTTATTTCACAAAAATAAAAGTATGAATAACTGAAGGCCTACACTAGAACATGAGCTCTCCTGTACAGCAGCACTGACTGAACCACAGCTTCTACAAGTTAAACTCAACTTTCATCCCCAATCACATCATGATGAAACACTCAAGAAGAGCATTTATTAGTATTATTATTATTTATTATTACTACTATTACTATTATTATTTATTATTTTGCTATTATTATTATTATTATTATTAATATTATTTAGTTTTATTATTATTTAATATTATTTATGATTATTATCATTATTATTATTATTATTAATTATTATTATTATTTATTTTTATTATATATATATATATATATATATATATATATATATATATATATATATATATATATATATATAATAATTATAATAATAATAATTAAATAATAAGAAAAACAAATAATAATAATAATTAATAATAATAATAATAATAATAAATAATAATAAATAATAATAAAAGTAAATAATAATAATAATAATAATAATAATAATAATAAAATAATAATAATAATTAATAATTATTAATAATAATAATAATAATAATAATAATAATGATAATAATCATAAATAATAATAAAACTAAATAATATTAATAATAATAATAATTATATAATATATATATATATATATATATATATATATATATATATATATATATATATATATATATATATATATATATATATAATTTATTTATATATAATTTATTCGTATTATTACTATTATTAATATTATTATTATTATTATTACTAACTATTATTTATTATTATAATTCATTAATATTTATTATTTATTATTAGCGGAATAAACCGGCAACTATTACAGCATACGTTTTACACAGCGGATGCCCTTCCAGTCGCAACACAGTATTGGGAAACATCCATACACACTGATTCACACACACACTCATACACTACGGCCATCAATTCCCCTATAGCGCATGTGTTTGGACTGTGGGGGAAACCAGTGCACCCGTGGGAAACCCATGGCTACACGGGGAGAACATGCAAACTCCACACAGAAACACCAACTGACCCAGCCAGCAATCTTGCTGTGAGGGCACAGTGCTAACCACTGAGCTGCCTCATTATTATTATTATTATTATTATTATTATTATTATTATTATTAAGGCCATAAAAGGCCAGGAGTACAGCAGGAGTGTGTGCTGTTCAGAGTTTCCACAGGCTGTGATCTGACACACACTGATACTGTAATTAAAGGAAACATTCTCCTGACGGTCTGTCCTGTGTGTGTGTGTGTGTGTGTGTGTGTGTATGCACTGACTGCTGGTTTCAGAAGAATAAACAGCTGTGTGTGTTCAGTAATGGCTGTCATGTGGCCGAATACACACACACACACAAACACACACAGAGTCAGTCAGCAGAAGTGAGTGTTCACTCGTCCCCCTGTCTGTATAATGACGGCCTGCCACTGACGCTCTACTGATGAGGGTTCAGTGTTTTCTACAGCAGCGGCTGAGCTGTGCGTCTGTCACACACACACACACACACACCTCAACAATTTAACTGTCAACTGTCAGAGAGAGCAGAGCGGAAACATTCCTTCATGACAAGAGGATCAGCCTGCTGTTACACACACACACACACTCACACTCACGTTCACAGACACACAACCTCACACACACACACTTGCATGCTTACACACTCACCCAAAGACACACACACACTTACTCATGTCCACAGACACACACACACACACACAGACACATACACTCACCAACTCAGCCAGAAACACACACGTACTTGCTTATGTCCAGACACACTGACATGTTTACACACTCACCCAGAAAGCGACACACACACACACACACGCTCACTTCTGTCCACAAGCACACTCGCACAGAGACAGACCCACACACACACACACTCGCTCGCTCTCCTTTACAGCAATTAGCTGTGTCACAGTTTCATTAGCGCTTCAGTGATCAGCTTAAGCGTGTGTTTAAAGTGCAGATAATAGACGTGTGTGTGTGTGTGTGTGCGTGCGTGTGTGTGTGTGTATAAAGCAGCAGAAACAGAAAGAGTTGCTGGTCTCTGACTAGAACTCTTCATATGGTCAGATCTCACATTCTCAGGATGGAGAGTGACCGCAGGGGTCGTGACCTGAACTGAACGGGTCACTGAGTTCACACAGAGGTCAAGTGTCCACAAAGTGTGCTTTTACATTTACTCTGTGTGTTGACTTTCAGCATGCAGGAGCTGGTGTGTGTTGATCACTCCTGCTGTTTGCCATTTTAATTCATTATTTTAATAAAAGTGATATGTAAATGTTTAAATGATATAATGTTACATTATCCAAATCAAAATAACACACACTATACTAATAATAATATATTGACAATACAATTAACATATTTATTTTGATATATATGTTTTGATATATTCAAATCAAAATAACACACTATAATAATAAATTAAAGTATAATTAATATATTGATTTCAATTTGCAAATATAATACTAATAATAATGTTTTACGTTGTTTTTTATATATTATCCAATTTAAAAAGACAAACTATTATAATAATATAATTAGTATATTTTAATTAATTTTAATACACGATTATGCTGTTTTTATTTTATATAATATAATACAAGTTTATTATATTATATTATGCAAATCAAAATTACACACTATAAAAATAATAATTATAATTCATTCATTCATTCATTCATTCATTCATTCATTTTTTTTTCGGCTTAGTCCCTTTATTAATCAGGGGTCGCCACAGTGGAATGAACAGGCAACTTATCCAGCACGTTTTACGCAGTGGATGCCCTTCCGGCTGCAACCCAGTAGTGGGAAACACGCATAAACATTCATTCACACTCATACACTACAGACAATTTAGCCTACCCAATTCCCCTGTACCACATGTTTTTGGACTGTGGGGGAAACCGGAGCACCCGGAGGAAACCCACGCCAACACGGGGAGAACATGCAAACTCCACACAGAAACACCAACTGACCCAGCCGGGACCCAAACCAGAGACCTTCTTGCTGTGAGGCGATTGTGCTACCCACTGAGCCACCGTGACGCCCTACAATATATTTATTTTACTATTCAAATAAAAACACACTATATTAATAATAAATTCAAATATGATTAATATATTTATTTAAATTAGCAATTTTAATACAAATGTTTTATGTTGTTTTTATTATATTATCCCAAATCAAAATTACACACTGTTATAATAATAATAATAATAATAATAAAATAAAATATAATATTTAAATTAATTTTAAACAATATTTTATGCTGTTTTTATTCTATATAATATAAAATGTTTATTTTATTATATTACACAAATCAAAATTACACTATAATAATAATAATAATAATACATAATTAATACACTATTTTATGTTGCTTTTATTCTATATAATATAATATAAATGTATTATATTAAATTATATTATATTATGCAAATCAAAATTACACACTATAATAATAATAATAATAATAATAATAATAATAATAATAATAATAAATTAAAATGTAATTAATACACTATTTTATGTTGGTTTTTATTTTGTATATTGTAATATTCATTCATTCATTCATTCATTTTCCTTCGGCTTAGTCCCTTATTTATCAGAGGTCGCCACAGTGAAATGAACCGCCAACTATTCCAGTATACGATTTACACAGCGGATGCCCTTCCAACCACAACCCAGTACTGGGAAACACCCAAACACACTCATTGACACATACACACTTATACACTACGGCCAATTTAGTCCCCCTATAGCGCATGTGTTTGGACTGTGGTGGGAAACCGGAGCACTCGGAGGAAACCCATGCCAACACTGGGAGAACATGCAAACTCCACACAGAAACAACAACTGACCCAGCCGGGACTCGAACCAGAGACCTTCTTGCTGTAAGGCCACAGTGCCGCCCTATAATATATCTTTACATTACATAATTTAATAACTAAACAGGTCACTGAGTTCACACAGAGGTCAACTGTCTACAAAGTGTGTGTTTTCCATCACTATCTCTTGATTTCAGCATGCAGGAGCCGGTGTGTGTGTGTGTGTGTGTGTGTGTGTGTGTGTGTGTGTGTGTGTGTGTGTGTGTGTGTGTGTGTGTGTGTGTGTGTGTGTGTGTGTGTGTGTGCGCGTGTCCTGCTGTTTGCTATTCCGGCTCCTCCAGCAGCTGAACACAGGCAGCAGCGTTGGGCCGAAGCTGGACTCGATTAGCAGCGAGAGCCGCACTGTTCAGTTCCAGTGAGTAAACCCTCCGCAGGGGCCGAAGACGCTTGAAAGAACACTTAAGAATCTGACAACAAACCAAACTGCTTCAATTTAATCCATCTCCCTGGGTGAGAGGAGGCCGAGGTAAACATATGCCCTCATTATTTGCACCGCTGCGTCTGGAGATTGCAGCTTACACTGACGCTACACTGGCCCGCGGTGAACACACACACGCAGGCTGCTCATTACACACTCACACACTATTATACACACATGTATACCATTGTTTATAGTACACTGCAAAACTGCTTTTCTTACTTAGAGTTTGTCTTGTTTCCAGTCCAAATATCTACAATATCTTAAGTCAAGAAGCTTTTTCTTCAGAAGTAAAAATGTTTTCAGAAATAATGAGTCAAAATTAAGTGAGTTTTTACAATAAAACAAATTATCTGCCAATAGACATTGAAAAAGACACATTTCAAAGTCAAAACTAGATTATATTCTGTAGTTTGAGCTGAGAATAGCACACAATGTTCTCCAACTCTCTGAAACTGACCCTTTCAGGCTTTGATCCTAATTGTGGTGTTTTGGTGACTGTCGCTTTAAATGCAAATGAGATTGTGCTTTTTTCAAAAGAGGGCGTAGCTACAGACGGCTGTGCATAAGCATAGTGACAGATGTAAAACAGCAGTGTGTGTGTTGTCAGTGCTAGTCAGGTGTGCTTCAGTGTGAGGGTGTGCTTCATGCTTCTGTCCGTCTATGGAGACTCCTGTCGCTGTCCATTTGTACTTCAGCTTAAGGTGTACTCACACTAGGCTATCCGAACCGTGCCCAGGCGAGTTTCACATTTCTATTTCCTGGTTTGTTTTGACAAGTGTGAGTGCTCTAAATCAGACTCAGGCACGGCTCAGTTGGTCGGCCCTGGACTGGTTGGAAGAGGTGTGGCAGAGTGCGGTTCGGTTGGGCTTTGGCACGGTATGATTGTAGTGTGAGTGTAAAGTGCGCCTGAGCCCGAAAGTGAAGACGAGATGTGATTTTAAGAGACTGTTTGACATGGATTTATTAATCATTCTTACTGTTCAATGAACACGAACTGTCATAGTTTATTAAAAGGCCACGAAACGCTCCGTGTCTCAGTTTGAAAAAAAAAGTCAGGAAAGTGGGTGAGTCCAGCTTAGAGGTGGGAGTGGCGAAAGAGAGAAGGGTTTGCATGAAAAGGGGAGTTTCGGGGGGAAAGATAGTGACTATGTTTACATGGACATCAGTATTATTATTAGTATCTAATTATTTGCCAAATGATTAATTTGTGGACTTTAACTGCAGTTTGGCACTTTCACTTTTATTCAGGAACATTTCCTGCATGCCCCCCATGACAAACCAGATATTGTATGCGAGGAACTGCTGGAAGAGTGGAGTTTTAATGCAATGTTTAATTCCGCATGCCATATGGGAGAAAAAATCCTCTGCAGCTAACTTAGATGCACTCGGTAGGTAGCGTCAGAAAGCCGTGTGTGTATAGACTATCCTGTCACAAAATGTGGTGAAAATTCTACACCACGGTTTGATTAAGGTGTTTACATTTGAAGAGCAGCATTTACAGCGGATCTTCCAGTCCATAATATTGTAGTGATATTAACATACTGTAAACCTAGTAACTAAATCATTTTGACTAAGGTCTGTTTTTAAAAACTTCGCCATCTGAATAAACAAACACTGATCACACACTTACCAAATCTGTAGAGACAGGACAATCTACACCAACTGGAGCAGCGTCTTTATTAAAAGATGACGAACGGCAAATTCAGATTTCACCATTTCCAAATGCGAAAAGCTCTCGGGGAAAACATGTTCCTTATGTCCCATGTCGCGTGTTAGCAGACCACTGTAATCCACACATGAGTCCAGCTGTGCTCTCATCATGGCGAAATGAAAACACTCATGACCCATGTCTCCAAACAATTCTTCTACTTCCACTTGTTTTAACTACGGTTGGCAACACAACGTGGCGTCTCTCTGAACACTGTAACGTTGTCTTCGAAGCTCTATCATGCCTATTAATAAAGTTGCACCTCATTCACAATAGAGCGCGCTGATTGGTTCGAACCAAGTCTTTCTCATGAATTAATGATAAAAGCTCAGAGATGTCACATTGTACTGGTCGATACAGACAGACAGACTCCACGCTGGAGTTTACGCAACGATCTAATCGCCGTGACACAGGTTCATAATTTATTTTCAAACCGGAAGAACGAATTTGATCGACATAACGCAAAAACAACCCAGTTTCACTTTTTAGCTAAATATATGCGTCCTAATAATGTTTATAGCAGCGCGGGACACGTATATGACTGTCAACAGCTCAACAAATATGTTTTGGTGTTTCGTGACCCTTTAAAAAGACACAAACCCCTCACTGCATGACAGCTGCACCTTCCTTATACCTGCAGCACCAGGACTTTATGAACATGAGCGTCAAAAGAGCTGGATCTGTTCAGCAAAAGATTTGACTGTCACTATCAAACCACTAAAAATAATATAAAACACTATAACTAAAGCAACATCCACTGTGCTGAGCGAGAGCTTCTCTTCCTAACTGAACAGTCACATCATTGATGCTGGAAGTGTGCTCAGGCTCAGAGGGTAAAATACAGTGTGAACGCAGGTCGAGGGGCAGAGGGGAAGGAGGGACAAGCGCTGAGAAGAGGGTGGAGCTACAGACAGTTCACTGCAACCATGCCTAGTGAGAGTACATCCTAAAACTCCACATCTATAATCCTCTTAGTCTATGCTGACATTATCTTCAGCAGCTCAAACACTCTAATGGCTAATGGACAGACGGTTGCTTCTCACTCAGGGCTGCTGTTTATGCTAATGAGATGGAGAGATGGGCACTAGTGGGAGGAGTTTTCCCCCTCTGATGAAAGAGACAATGTCAAAGTGGTTCATTTATCAAGTCTGATTAGAACAAATACAATTCGTTCAAGTTTATCATTAGAGGCTGGAGATATTCACACACTGCTGACACACACACAACTGGGTTTAAACCACACATAAAATTGATTTTTACATAATAAATACATGTATCCTAACAGTATCGTCATACTGATCACCACTTTCTAAACTCCAGCAAATAGGGAGAAATGCTGAAGGTGTTTCTGGTTTGATGGTCTACATGCTGAACGTGTCAGAAATCGAGGCTCTGCTTCATGTCATCTCTATGCTTGGCTGGATAATAAAGACTAAAAAAGGGAGTTGGAGAGTCTGGAATATTTGGACGAAGCTGTAAGTATTGAGCAAAAGCCAATGACCCACTTTCCTTATTCATTCACTTTAAGGAGAGACTTACAAAATACCCTCCGTCTCCAGAGATGGGAACAAATTAGCCATGATGGGACGCAAGCCACAGAACACAACACTCCATGCTGGTGCATGCTGGGAAACAACAGAGAGACCAAACCCAAGAGAAGGGCGTCTCCTGCTATAAAGACACGCCAATGTCCTGATTTAATAACGCCTGGTGCCAATGTATGAGGAAATGAAGCAGTCACTGGTGGGACTGGGAAGATTTATTTACTGGACTGAAGATTGCACAGTACTGGGGGAAAGTTGGAAAGAGTCTCTTCTGCTCTACAAGGCTGCATTTATTTGATCAAAAATCACAGCAAATAAACAAACAAACAAACAAATAAATAAATAAATAAATCAATTAATAGCCCTCCAGTGAATTATACTTTTTTCAAATATTTCCCGAGTGATGTTTACCAGGGAAAGGAAAAATGTTCACAGTATTTCCTATAATATTCATTTATTTTGGAGAAAGTCTTATTTATTTTAGTTTGGCTGCTATTAAAATTATTTTAAAAGGTCAATATTATCCACTAGACTAGGGGTGTAACGATACTACAAACCGAATCGAAATATCACGATACACCAACCACGATACGTACCACGAAACTCTCGTGGCGGACCGCAATACTTTCACGCCCCCTGGTGCCCATTGCTGAGGTTGACGTCACTTGTCTCTAACCAATTGAACCAAACATCTTTATTTTATCACATTTGATTAAATTGTATTAGTAATGATGAGCTTTTGTTCTAAATATTATATTCAAGTTAGTATTTTTCAAGTACATGTCATGTCATGTGACTTTAGTCAGCGATCACACTCGATTACTACAGTATATGCAGGACGGCTGCTTCGCATATATTGAGATTGCAGATTCCCCAAACACATTTAAGTCTCCTGTTTGGGCACATTTTGGTTTTCCAGTGGAGTACAGGAATGGAATTCGTGTCGTGGACAAAGCGCACACTATTTGTCTTAACTAACTGTTTCACGAAACTTAAAAAGATATAACATTTTTAAAATGTGGTAAATTTCACAATGTGAGGGTGTACGCAAAAGACACTGACAACAGAACTGCCAACAAAAGGGATTTAACCCCTTACCTCGCTAGAAACTGATGAAAAGAAAAAAAGGTTTTCAACGCAGTGCGCCGTATTCTTCCCTATATTGAACTGTAGAATAAAATAAATACAAAGATGACGTTCACCTCTTACCTGATGTCTTTAACAATACATTTTCTATGTGTTTGCAAAATGGAAGTCGTAAGACATCTTCCCTATCCACCTTACTCCGAGAAAAGAGTTAACTTGACGGGAAAGAGCTGAGCCAAAAAGCAACAAACAAATCAATTGAAATAAAATGTACAAAAATCACAACATTTCTCAAAGTGGGCAAAAGTAATGCAAAATAATTTTGCCCAAACGAAAGGCAGACCTACAGAAATGACAGGCATTGAGAGAGCGAGAGAGAGAGAGAACGGGAGGCAAAAATACAACCAATATACTGCTACAACCGTAACATTAGTTTCAGACAAAACTGCAATGTATTTTACTGGTGAATATGTCATGTAAAAAGCACTTTACAAACACATTATATGTATATTTTTTCACTAATTTAAACGGAAACCGATCTATCTAAATGTAAACTTAGATAACTAAAAATGAGCATCATTATGTCTGTGTCTGCACAGAGATAAAACCCCTCACCTGAGAATGTGGATATTTTTGAAGAAAAACTTAAAACTTAATTGAATATTCCAAATGTCTTTAGAGAGGACGAGCCTATTTATCTTTCACTATAGTCTACACTGCAGTTATTTATTTAATTTGAGTTTACTTTCTTAAGATGGCTGCACTAAAGAGAATTGTTTTTTCTGACTAGTCTAAATTGGAGGTATTTATTTAATGTTTGTTGTTTACTCTGGTATCCTGACTGTACTAAAATATGATGGCAAAAATAATAAAGAAAAAGTTTAGCTGTTCTTGTTATTAAGTGAATCTATTGTTCCTTAGCATTGCTGTTAAGATGACATCAACCCTAACCCCACAGGAAACCGAAGCTGAACCGTGGCTCCAAAACCGTGAACCAAACCAAAATGTGCCTTTGATGTATCGTTACACCCCTACTTAAGACATAAAGCATCTGAAATGTTGTTGTGCTGATTGTAAAAGGTCTCAGCCCTCTTGCATCTGTCTGCGCTCCCGTCTCACGCCTCCAAAAGCCACTTCATTGTGTTTCGTCTTCTGAGGCTCAATACATTTATTAAAGGAGAACAAACACCACAGTGGAGAATCCCAACAATGCAGCAAACTACACTTCACTCAGTGATATCTGTGCAGGAGCAGCAAGAACTGATGATTTCATTCTCTTTTGTTTCTCATTGGACTGCTTTATTTGTGATATTTTTTTATATAGCAATGTCTTTATTTGCTTTATTATGTGATATGCACACAAGTCACATTTGTGCGTTATTGATTCACATCTTTGCATGGAGGCATAGCTTATAATCCAACAAAGTAAAAACAGCATCACATTTTCCCCTCTAAATGACTGAATTCTGCTGACTCTATACGGGGGTGCAAACTTATGCACACATCTTTTTCATGACCTAACTTGGGAACACATCTGAATATAATCAAAGTTAATGACTCGCACACACATCCCAGCTCTCATCCATGAATACACCAATTTCTGATCCAATCAGAGCATTTGATGGCAAGAAAAGAGGTGAGAGAAGCCCGTGATGACTTTCAGCCTGTGAGAAATGGACAGGATTGAAGATAATGATTTCTCTTGTGTTCATTGCATTTTGTCTTCTGAAACGCAACTCATTTATTAGAGAAGAAAAAAACACAACAGTGGTGAATCCCAACAGTGCAGCAAACTACACTTCTCTCAGTGATATCGGTGCAGGTTTAGCAGGAACTCATTGTATTCTCTTCTGTTTCTCATTGACTGGAAACGCTGCTTTATTCACTAATGCTTTATGAGATATTACAGTCTAATTCTCCTGTTTGGGTGTAAACAGAGCTAGTGTGACTCCAGGAGTTGATCTCAGACCTGTGCAGACTGCAGTGTGTGTGTGTGTGTGCGTTCAGGTCTGTGGGGGTGCTCTGGGCTCTGTCCTGTTAATGCAGCGCCTGCGGATTCGCCTGCGGCTCTGAGACTCTAGCGGTTCACGAATCCTGAATCTGATCTCCTGCCGGTCCCAATGAAACGCCGCTCAAGAGTCTGCAGCTTCATCTACAACACCTGACACTAACACCAGCGCACAGACCAGGTAGCGAAGTGACAATAGAGCTCAACTTGACTTGAATCCACATCTCTGAGTTTCTAATCCAAGGCTCAAGTCAAGCTTTATTGTGATTCCTCTACATGTGTGGATTCTGACGGTATGATAATTTTTGATAAAATATCACTGTATTGTGATTACTGCTCTAAAAATATGTTCTTTTTAAATGAGTGAAAAACAGCAACTTTTTCCCCTCATTGAACACAATACATTTTATTTTTAAGAAACATTTATAATATTTTGGAGCAGTAAACATGTCAGGCTGACTGATTCAAATAAATCATTGACTTCTGCTGTCTTCACTAATTTTAAAAAAACTTGAAAAGGCATCTTTGCATATCTTAATAATAATAATAATAATAATAATAATAACACCACCATCAAAATATTGCATACAATGAGGTGGAATGCGCAACTGTCATGAGAGGATGCTATACAACAGAGTAGAGGAACCATGTGTAGTATTAATTAAGAACAGTAGTCAAGCAGGCAACGGTCAAATACAGGAGCAAACAGTATCATACAGTACAAGAAAATCCAAAAGAGTAATCGAGTCACGTGCAAATAGATCGGTCTGGGCGGCTAACAGCATGAACAATAAACAAAGCGAGGGTCAAGAATTAGGGCAGAGGTAAAAAGACAAGATAAACGCTTCGTAATGTTGACAGAATAACAAGACTCAGTAATGTGTGTGGGCATGATAGTCCAGGTAGCTTCAGCTGTGTGTGTCAACAGGGAAAACAAGAACAGGTGTGTGTGTGAGATGCATGACAGGACCTCTAGTCCATTTGGTGGCATATTTGTAGTTCTGTATTTGTAGACTGTAAGATCGACACATTTGCTGTAAGTGTGTGAAATTTGCATAAATCACATCTTTAACTCAATTGTTTCAGGAAAAACATCCCATTTGAACCCAATATAACAGAGATCAAACAGAGTGTGAATTATACATTAATCAGGGTAGTCAAATTGTATTTTTGTTACCACTGTGAACCAAATTTATATTTTTAAATAAATAATTTAAATATATTAAATAATAAAAAATATGTGATTATTAAATGTATATGCACATATTATGCCATTTTTTATTTACAGTCACTCTAATAGTGAAACAATATCTTCAGATAAACATTCTGCTCTCGCTTTGAACTAATTGTTTTAGCGAAACAGACAATACTGAATTATACGTTTTGCTCAGTTCTGCTCTCGTCTTCTTCTAATAGTAAGTGGTCTGGATTGAGTGAGATATGCTGGAGGTTTTGTTTCAGAGTATTAGGAGCAGAAGTTTGGGCAAGAAGCTTTCTGGATCCTCCAAGACGAGCCACACAGAATGATTCTCTTTTCTTCGCTGGGCTAAACAGGGATTTGCCTAATTTGGCATCTACTGGATTTGCCAATGGAGATTTGCCTGGTTTATGGTTTCGTGCTGCAAGGCTGGACAGAAAGATCTGCTCCACAAACCCTGCCTGGAAAAAAACACTCAAACTAATTCTGCGCTCCACTGAGAGGAGCAGAGAAACTCCGAGATCTGCAAACCCAACAAAACCTCACTGATGAGGATCCAAAACTCTGTACCAAAATACAGAGCTACGAGACTAACACAGTTTATTTATTATAATAAACTGCTGTTTAATTGAGCTGCTGAAAACTTTGAGGTCAACACGGAGCATGTTGTTAATTTTTGGAAAAGTGATCAAGACAATATTATTCACCCTCTTTCTTTTTCTTCTTCAAATATTTCCCAAATGATGTTGAACAGATTCAGGAATTTTTCACAGTATTTCCTATAATATTTTTTCTTTTGGAGAAAGTCTTATTCGTTTTATTTCGGCTAGAATAAAAGCAGTTTTTAAATTTTATAAGCCATTTTAAGGACAAAATTATTAGCCCCCTTCAGCAATATTAGTTTTGGATTGTCTCCAGAACAAACCCCTGTTATACAATGACTTGCCTAATTACCCTAACTTTACCCTAGTTAAGCCTCTAAATGTCACTTTAAGCTGAATGCTAGTAGGGTTGCACGATTTTTTTTCCTCTGCGATATACATTGCGATATAAATACAATTTCACCAGATGACTTCAACAGCTCTATTTAGATTGATTGGGATGATTTTTTAGGGAAGTGAAATATAAATATATTTATGTCCTTTATTATACAAACCCCCCATGTATAACGGTAAAAAAGAGACAACAGAGAGATTAGTTTACATTGAGGAGCTCGCGATCATAATGAAGAATGATCTCCCTCTACTCACAGCCTTAATTTCCTCCCAAATCGTGCATTTTTACTTCGGTTTATGAAAGAAGTGTTTAATTGTCTTTCAAGAAGTGTTTTGTTTATTGTCTCCATCAATTAAAATGAGAATTTCTTCATGACTGAGTTTTTCTTCTTGCTCTTTTCTCTTTCAGGAGTAGGATATAAATAATTCAAGTTTAATGTTTTATAATTCCGCACTAATTCACGGCTCGCGATGCAGGTGTGTGCGTCATCTGTTATAAGTGACTGACTGTAATTTAATGTGCTATTAAAATCTAATTTAGAATTTAATTTTCATAGGACACAGATGCTTATTGCAGAATTTTAAGATGGTTTAATGATTTAAATGCTTTTTATTGGATATTACATCATTCAATGCGACTATACGCATGACTTAACAGAGAGCTTATAATCTACTAACTACGATTTACCCTAAGAACATGTGGTGCAACCGAAGTGAGAACAAATCTATTTACAAACTAGCTACTAGTTACTAAGGCCCTAGAGTGGACTTTACATTCAAGTTTAAGAAAGAACTTTCGACCAGCTGGTGCAACCCTACCTAGGAGATTAGTAACGACTAGTTTGTAACTAAATTTGTTCTCACTTCGGTTGCACCACATGTTTCTAAAACAAACAGTAGTTAGTAGGTCATAAGCTCTCCCTAGTCATGCATAGTCACATTAAATGACGTAATATCCAATAAAAAGCATTTAAATCATTAAACCGTTTTAAAATTCTGCAACTAATGCATCTCTATATCACTGTCCTATGAAAATGAAATTATAAATTAGATTTTTATAGCACATTAAATTACAGTCAGTCACTAATAACAGACACCCGCATCGCGAGCCGTGAACGCACGCAAAATACACAAAGTTATTAAAGACTTAACCTTGATTTTTATTTTATATCCTACACGTGAAAGAGAAAAACGCAGAGAGAAAACAATTAATAAATTAACACAAAACATTAAAAAAATTAAAACTAAACTCTTCTTTTACAAACCGATAAAAATGCAAGATTTAGGAGGATATGAAGGCTGAGAGTAGAGGAAGATCATTCTTCATTATGATCGCGAGCTTCTCAATGTAAACTAATCTCGCCGTCATCTTTACCGTTACGTTTCAACTACGTTCAGTGGTGCAACACAAAAATATTCAGCAGTGCATAAGTTGTCCCTTTAAGTCACAACTAGGCTATGTTTTGACTTGCATACTGCTGGTGCAACCGGCCCCTGATGATTAACTTTCACTCTTATCATGGTTAAATTCTGCAGTTTCCACAAATCTAGTGTGTTTTGACCTGTGGCTTCTGCTCATCTATAATTCCACCTGAAACATAACATGCATATCTTGTAATGTGACTATTATGGATGCATACAATGCGATATCGATGCTGAAACCATATATTGTGCATCGCGAAATACTGTTATCCTGAGAAATATCTAGTCAAATATTATGTGCTGTCATCATGGCAAAGATAAAAGAAATCAGTTATTAGAAATAAGTTATTAAAACTATTATGATTAGAAAAATTCAAGAAAAAATAAAATAAAATAATAAAAACGTAACAGAAGGACTAATAATCCTGACTTCAACTCTATATAGTTATAATCTCTGACTCAACTTTGTACATGCATATAAAATAAATCAGCATTCTTCTGAATATCTTCTCACTCAAAGACACCTGTAAAATAATACGAGAGTGTGTAAATTACGACGTAATAAACTACCAAAGGACAAAAATCAGCTCCCGCCCTGCATTGTCTGAGCGCAGTATTACATTTCCACACATTATGACAGCGGAAGCGGTTTCACATTGACACAAAAACAGCGTCCTGAAATGTTCCTCCATTATAGAGCAGATCCCACATGAGCACGGAGTCAAACGTTCCCAAAGCCTTTCAGAAAGACGCGTCTCCTAAAAAGCTCAGCTGCTCTAATTTGGAGGAGAGATCTTAACCTCAGTTAACTTTGCCCATGCCACCAGAGAGCCCGGTTCCTTGAAAACGTCCCGCTCGTATAAACGCTTGACACACATTCAGGGTTTCATCCATCAGGAGCAGATGAAATATGAGGTGTTAAGGAGCGGAGCATGTCCTGCGGCGCTTCATAAATCCATATATCCTTCCTGAACACTGACAGTGACCCAAAAACAGGCGCATGGAGCGAGGAAAGCAAGCGGGAGGGCTGAAAACCACGTCAAAAATGTACAAAACACAAATGCTGTCTTTTTTTGTGTGCAAACTATTGTTCTCTTGAGATGAGCAAATCTGACATGGCAGTATATATAAAAAAACAGACTGATGCATAAACACGACACTCAGAAGTGCTAGTGAATATCACATAACAGAAAAAAATAAAATTGAACACTGCAAAAAAATAAATATTACAAAAAATAAAAACAAAGTGAAAAAGTTAAGTAAAATAAAAAGAATATAAATATTCTATATTAAATGTACACAATTATTAATTATTATTATTATTACTATTATTTTATAAAACTGAAAAAGTGCTCTCCACACAATAACAACAACAACAACAAACAGTTATTATTATTATTATTATTAATAATAATAATTATTGTATTAATCAAACTGAAATAGTGTCCTCAACACAATAATTATGATTATAATTATTATTATTGATATTATTATTTTTATCAAACTGAAATAGTGCCCTTCACACAATAATTATGATTAAAATTATTATTATTTATATATTTTTTAATCAAACTGAAATAGTGCCCTTAGCACAATATTAATTATTACTATTATTATTATTATTATTATTATTATTATTATTATTATTATTATTAAATATATTTTTAATCAAACTGAAATAGTGCCCTTTACACAATAATAATAATAATAATAATAATAATAATAATAATAATAATAATAAATATTATTATTATTATTATTATTATCATCATCATCTTTATTATTACTATTATTATTATTAATATAGTTTAATCAAACTGAAATATTACCCTCTGCACAATTATAATTATTATTTTTAATATTTTAATCAAACTGAAATAGTGCCCTCAACACAATAATTATGATTATAATTATTATTATTATTATTATTAATATTATTCTTTTTTTCAAACTGAAATAGTGCCCTCCACACGATAATTATGATTAAAATTATTATTATTATTTATATTTTTTTTATCAAACTGAAATAGTGCCCTCCGCACAATATTAATTATTACTATTGTTATTATTATTATTATTATTAAATATATTTATCAAACTGAAATAGTGCCCTCCGCACAATATTAATTATTACTATTGTTATTATTATTATTATTATTAATATATTTATCAAACTGAAATAGTGCCCTCCGCACAATATTAATTATTACTATTGTTATTATTATTATTATTAAATATATTTATCAAACTGAAATAGTGCCCTCCGCACAATATTAATTATTACTATTGTTATTATTATTATTATTATTAAATATATTTATCAAACTGAAATAGTGCCCTCTGCACAATATTAATTATTACTATTGTTATTATTATTATTATTATTAAATATATTTATCAAACTGAAATAGTGCCCTCTGCACAATATTAATTATTACTATTGTTATTATTATTAAATATATTTATCAAACTGAAATAGTGCCCTCCGCACAATATTAATTATTACTATTGTTATTATTATTATTATTAAATATATTTATCAAACTGAAATAGTGCCCTCTGCACAATATTAATTATTACTATTGTTATCATTATTATTATTATTAAATATATTTATCAAACTGAAATAGTGCCCTCTGCACAATATTAATTATTACTATTGTTATCATTATTATTATTATTAAATATATTTATCAAACTGAAATAGTGCCCTCTGCACAATATTAATTATTACTATTGTTATTATTATTATTATTATTAAATATATTTATCAAACTGAAATAGTGCCCTCTGCACAATATTAATTATTACTATTGTTATTATTATTATTATTATTAAATATATTTATCAAACTGAAATAGTGCCCTCCGCACAATAATAATAATAATAATAATAATAATAATAATAATAATAATAATAATAATTATTATTATTATTATTATTATTATTATTAAATAATATATTTTTATCAAACTGAAATAGTGCCCTCCTCACAATAATTATGATAATAAATAACAATAATTCATAAATATTAATAATTTTAATAATAATTAAAAATTAAATAAAATCAAACTGAAATAGTGCCCTCCGCATAATTATTATTATTATATAAAAACTGCACTGACAAAGCACCCCTTTACACACACTATTATTATTATTATTATTACAACAGGGAGTGGGATTTAATTTGAGCTTCTCCTCTCATCTTTCACTCACAGCAAACTAATAGTTGGAGGGGTGTGTCTAAGAATATTTCGACCAATCATAAGAGAACTGCTGCTCCAGAGCAGAAGCAGATGACCAATGTCACAATCACCCGCAATCTAACCCTTACAGATCACTGGAAAACATTCATTATTACCCCAACTACAATTCTGCCTCTGAACTAACAATATGCACTAGCAAAATAAACATTACATTTTAATTTCATGCAGACTTTAGGGTAGAGTAATGTAGATCTAGAGAAATATAGTACCTGCAGGTGCCTGAAGTGAACCAAACTTTAAAGTTTTAGCTCCTGCTGTCTCACTCGTACTCTTACATGAGCAGCGAAACGCACACAAAACCTGTATAATGCCCAATTAAATATTTACAGGCATTTGCCTTTTAGCTGTTATTGGGCACATTTTAATATACAATTCCCTTTGCCGTCTCCTGAAATGCCTCTGGAGCCGCTGAAAGCACCAACTCAAGGTTAAAAAGGCGTCCCGGCGCTCCGAGACGTTCTCCAGGAGGAGCTTCAATAAGAAACACTAATGCTGCAGTTTTATTTTGGTTCAATATTAATTTTACAAATTACATACATATTTTGCATAATGTTTATTAATGATCTGGCTGCCTTTGGAGAGAGTTTTACTGCAGCGAACGCTTGCATCAGCAGCATCTGTGCTTCATCTGATCCCAGACCAGCACAACTACACACACACACACACACACACTTCAGGCTCAATGCAACGCACTGTTTTATCCGTGTGCTGTGCGGTTCTCTGAGTGTGTGTTTACTGTATGCGTGAAGCTTTTTTCTCTTTGCATGTCTGTTTTTTTATCTTGGAATTACATGTTTATGACATTTCTACTTTTTTGTCATTCTTGCATTTATGAGTTTTTTTTTTATAATAAAGAAAGAAAACTCAGAGGAAAAAAACTCATAAATGCAAAAATTCAAAAAAAGAAATGACTCAAAAATGAATAAATGAGTTAATAAAAAAAATAATTAATAAACAAAAAAAAAATTGATAAATGAATGAACATATAAAGTAAATAAATGAATAAACAAATGAATGAATAAAAAAAATGAATGAATAAATTAAATAAATGAACAGAAAAATAAATGAGTGAATAAGTAAATGAATAAATTAATACAAATGAATAAATAAATAAATGAATAAACTTAGTAAATGAATGAATGAATTAATTAAATAATTAATAGGTAAATAAATAAAAATAAATAAATGAATAAAAATAAGCTTAGTAATTGAATGAATGAATTAATTAATTAACAAATACATAAATCAATAAATCAATAAATAAATAAATAAAGTAAATAAATAAAAAATTTACTTAGTAAATGAATGAATGAATAAATTAATTAAACAAATAAATGAATGAATGAATAAATGAATAAAAAATAAACTTAGTAAATTAATCAATTAATAAAAATAATTAACAAATGAATGAATGAATAAATCAAATGAATTAATAAATTGATTAAATAAATAAATGTATGAATGAATAAATAATTAAGTAAAATAAATTACAAAAAAACAATCACTGCATTGGTTTGTATATAAATGTGTGAACAAAACCATCAGAAACAAATGAACTTCACTGGTTGCATCTTTAAAACTTCATGCATAAAACCACAAACCAGCATTTATGCTTTAAAAATCTCAGTTGGCTTCTTGTATTCATCAGAATTTGCAATGGAAAACTAATTAGAGATGCGATGTGAAGGCTGAAAGCTGGACTGATTTAACTTCTGTTTCACTGAGACTTTATTCATGTGCCGGCACGGGAGCCGAAACAAGATGTGCCATTATTAACATGGAAAAGGCCTCCATTTTGGCTCTAGCTGTTGTGGCATTTCCTGTTGCCGTGGCTCTGAAAGGGCAGGTTCAATGTCAGCACTCAATGATTGGATTATTAATGCAATTAAATCTGCACTTGTACACCGGACTCCAGCAACATGGTTATTTGGAGTGTTAAATTACTGCTGTTGTGTGTGTGTGTATGTGTGTTAGCCAAATAAATAGCAGTGAAAAGAGGAAAAATAAAGCTGATCTGAGTGGGTTTGACAGAAACAGATTAACTTTTGGGTAACTCTTATTCTCTACAATGTACAGCATGCAATTAGTTATAAAACCTTCTGATTGAAGGCCAAAAGTGTAGATAACATGGTTGCAAATTGGTTAATTATTGGTTTGAAACATTTGGGATGTTGCAGAAAACATGCCAGAGATTGCATTTATGGCAAGAGAAGACTAAAATCCTTTTTAAAAATTGCATTTGATTATGTATATTTCAAAAATGCAGACTTAATTCTCAAAACTCTGAGATTACATTTCACAATAATGATAAGAAAATGAAACTAATATCAACAGAAATATCAGGTTTACAATAAATATCCCACATCTGTTTTTTTTTTACCACAATTAACAATTTGAGTCAAGTATAGAGTTATAAAAACTGAATTTTGCGATATAAACTTTGTATTAGACTGAAGTCTTTGTGAAATAAAATGTAATAGGTTTAAATAATATTTTGCTATAATACAATATAAACAGCATTTGTGAATATTGATGTAGACCAATTTACGATGTGTGTGTGTGTGTGTGTGTGTTCATACTGACTTTAACTTTAAATTTAAATATATATTAAATAAATAAGCTTTACAATGATGTTTGGGTGGGCGACGCAGCAAGAAGTTTTCTGGTTCAAGCCTCAGCTGGATCAGTTGGTGTTTCTGTGTGGAGTTTGCATGTTCTCCCTGCGTACGCGTGGGTTTCCTCCGGGTGCTCCGGTTTTCCCCACAGTCCAAAGACATGCAGTACAGGTGAATTGGGTAGGCTAAATTGTCTGTAGTGTATGACTGTGAATGAGTGTGTGGATGTTTCCCAGAGATGGGTTGCAGCTGGAAGGGCATCCACTGCCTAAAACATATGCTTGATAAGTTGGCGGTTCATTCCGCTGTGGCAATTAATAAAGGGAATAAGCCGAAAAGAAAATGAATGAATGATGCTTGGTTTGTTTTGATTGGCCAATATTTGGTTGCAATTAGAGATGGGTGCCGATACTCGTTACTTTATTGGTATAGGTGCTACATTATATAAACTCTGAGGTTAATGGTTCTGCTATCGGTACTGCTAGCGCACACACATAGCTTGCGACAGACTTGCGCACACACAGCTCGTAAGCTTGCGGAGTGAGCCAAATGGGCTGTATTTCACGAGTGGACAGCGACAATGCCCGCTGCAACAAAGGCAGTAAGTTGTTTTCTTGTACAAGCAGAAACGCAAGCAAAGTGAAAGTATCTTTCAAAAGTTCATTAACTGCAGAAAGACAAATGAAAAGTTTTTCACTGTCTAGCTACTAACGGTAACGTTACATCATCCACATCATTATGCCAGCAGTCAATCACCTAAATCAGTATAATATTAATAGTTAAATAAACACACACCTTCGGTTACAATGAAAACAGTATTATATCTGCAGGAGCTTAAATAAATCTTAAACATTAAAAATGCTTTTACATCAGCATCCTGATAATAAACTATGCTTATTAAGAAATTATAAAAAAAAACTATTTATTTTTACATTGCAAGATGCTCCAAAACTATATTAATAAGACTGTTAACTCCCAAAACACTGGGAACTCATTTATGTCAATGAGTTACTGAAAAATCCTAAACATCTTCTCATTTAACTGCATTTTGCAACTCAGAGGGTATTTTGAACTGCAGTGAGCACAATAATCCAAAAAAAGTACAGATAAGAGAAACGTTTAACCTATAAGTGGTATCGATAATAGTAGTAATACCGTTAAAACCTTAACGATACCCATCCCTAGTTGCAATACAAGTATTTAAAAATCTAAATATGAGAAAATCAACTTTACATTGGTTCAAATTAAGTTCCTAGCAATGCATATTACTAATCAATAATTAAGTTCTGATATATTACTAAGAGACACTTATTAAATGTCTCCATGGAACAAGATCATTACTTTTGGCATATAAATTAGACTCAACCAATGCATTTTTGGCTATAGTCAGATATACCCATGCAACGCAAGACATTTTCGTCATCATCTACTGTGAATTGCTTTATAATAGCATTTCATGTTGACTTCAAATGAATTCCTGTTGACAAAAGCAGGAAACAGAAGGACGAGATCAGCAGCCGGTGTGTAATAAAGAAGAGCAGCAAACATAAAAAGGCACGGACACACAAACACACACACACACATGCCAGCTTCACAATAAACACCAGAAAAAAATGTGTGAGAAATAATTAGAGCGTCATTAAAAAAACAATTTGGCACGACACGGTCCACGCGTGCAGCTCAAATATTTACGCCTCCTCTATTTAGCGCAGACATAAATAAATCTCTGGGATTAACGCTGGGCATCGATGCTTGGCAACAATTAAAAATGTCAGCAAACGTGGGAGACGAACACATGGCGGAGCGAACACACGGAGGAACTTTCAGCTGTCGCCTTGAGCCGAGACATGAAGCGGAGACGGACCATTCACTGAGGACACTTTCATCCTTCAACAAACAATGGCCTGATCATAATTAGGTCAGGAAAACATAAAAAAGTGCTGCAGTGAAGACGTACACTGTAAAACAATAAAAGTTGACTAAACGTAAATTGTAAGGTAACTAGCTGCAGAGCTTTTTTAGTTGAAGCAACTTAAATTGAGTTAAGTGCAGTACTTGGGTTAAAAGTTAAGCACAAAAAAAGCTGTGCAGTAAGTTGCCTTTTAAGTTGAGTCAACTGATAACCTTCACGTTATCATGCAAAACAAAAAACAAAACCCAACACAAACAGCAAAACAAAAGCAAATCACAAGCTAAACAAAAGCAAAACAAAAACCCCAACACAAACAAAACAAAAGCAAAAACCCAACACAAACAACGCATAAAACAAAACCCAACACAAACAGCAAAACGAAAGCAAACAAAACAAATCACAAGCTAAACAAAAGCAAAACAAAAACCCCAACACAAACAAAATAAAAAAGCTCAATGTCAGTTCCAAAGCAGTGGACCAATCATAAGAAATCGAAGGCGGGGCAAGTGTTGCAAGCTAAAACCCATTCCTGAGCAACCTTACTGTAAAGGTGTTACCAATTTTTTTTTATGTTCAACAGAAAAAAAGTGAAGTGAATAAATAATAACAGGTGTACTGCCCCTTTAAGAACTATAGAAACACAAGCTCAATCTGTTGCATATATTCATGTCTCCAGTTTTATGTGATTCACAATGCATGGACCACTAATCGTTCTTTAGAAATCAGTCAAAATATAAAGTGATTTGTCAATCATCCAACACTAAAGTGGGCCCATTTCTAATGATACAAAATCACTCTACCCTTCAAGAAATATTTAATTAATATCATAATTAGAGCAGGAAAACTTAAAAGTGCTGCAGGGAAGTAGTATGTGCTGATAACCTTTATGTTATCATGCAAAACAAGAACAAAAACTTAAAAAGCAACAAAACAAAACCCAATAAAAAGCAAAACAACACTAAACAAAAAGCAAAACACAAAATAAAAAAAGCTAAGCACAAAAGAAAAGCAAAGCACAAAACAAAAGCACAAAACAAAAACACAAAACAAAACCAAAGCACTAAACAAAACAAAAGCACAAAACAAAGGCAAAGCACAAAACAAAACCAAAGCACAACAAATGAAAACATCAAGAAGCAAAACACAAAACAAAACCAAAAGCACAAAACAAGTACAAAAGCAAAGCACAACAAAAGAAAAAACAACAAAACAAAAACAGAAAACCAAAAGCACAAAACAAATTCACCAAAAGCAAAACCAAAGCACAACAAAAGAACAACAAAAAGCAACACAAAACAAAGCAAAAAGCATAACAAAACAACAAAAAGCATATCAAAACAACCAAAAGCACAAAACAAAAAAACAAAAAGCAAAACAAAACAAAAACAAAGCAAAACAACTAAACAAAAAAACAAAAACAGCTCGATGTCAGTTCCAAAGCAGGGGACCAATCAGAAGAACTCAGAGGTGGGGCAAGTGTTGCAAGCTTCTGTTTACAGTCATGCCAACTTTTTTTTTTTTTTTTGAGAACAACATGGTGGAAAATGCATTTTTCTATAAAAAGAAATAAAAAAATAAAAAAGGTTCCTGTGCAACCTTACTGTAAAGTGTTTCCAATTTCTCTTCTTTTTCCCCCCAGTTTTTTTTGTTTGTGTACTTGTTACATGTTAAATGTTGCTGTTTATGGTGTTAAGTGTGTCATTTTTGTTATATGTGAAGCACCACCATGTCAGAATGATTTCCCCCAAGGGGATTAATAAAGTTTCAAACTAAAAACTAAACTCCACCATGATAAATAATAATAATAATAATAATAAAATATATATATATTTTGTTGAACTACAGAAACACAGGATCAATCTGTTGCATCTATTAATGTCTTCAGCTTCATCTGATTTATAATGCATGTGCCAACATGTCTGATATATAAAGGAATCAGAATCATTCTCTATAAATCAGCCAAAAATATAGTGATTTATCAATCATCCTACACTGTGGGCTCATTTCTTATTATAAAATCTCTCTTCCCTTCAAGAAACAATGTCCTGCTCATAATTAGGTCAGGAAAGCATGGAAAAGTGCTGCAGTGAAGTGAAACTAGGCCCAGCAAATTGCTAATGAGTCAAAGGAGAGCCATTAAAAGTGTGCTGACAGTAATGGAGATATTTGCCTGTGGTCAAACACACGCAGAGGTGCGTTCCCGGCTCACGAAAACACCGCGGCAGACCGAGAATATCAAAAAAGCCTCGCTACCAGAAAAGCCTTTGAAATTGGGACAGCGTCGGCCCATTGTGGATTAATTAGCTTGCTTTTTGAGCTCGTTCAGGCCGACACAGTCACCTACAAAGAGGTGAACAGCGCCTGTCATATTATTAGAGCTTAATCACCTTATTTATTTATAACAAATATCACACATTTCTGGCTACTGCTGCTTTTTTATCTCCACAACTGACAAAATAACTATCTTCTAACTGTAAGATATGAACTTGCATTTGTGAGGAAAAACAAAGGCAGAACTGTGGGATAAATTAAATAAAGTTAATAGTAGTTGGTTTTAATAATATTTTTGATATGAACAGCATACATGAATATTATTGTAGAGCTATTGTTTAAATCAAGTTTATGCTTCAAAAGTAGAATAATCCTAGCAGTTGTTTTTTTTCCAGAGATTTCGATGACGGTGTTCAATAAAAATGATCTGCATTCCAATTTCAACAAAGGCACAATAATTAAATCAATAAACAAAATGTATTAATGAATAAAAAATAATTATAATAAATAAATAAATAAATAAATGGGTCTGGTATGACGGTTTAAAAAATATTTAAATATTGAGAAAACCTATTTTATTAATAATAAAATATAATAAATAATAATAATAATAATAATAATAATAATAGAAATCAAAATTGATGGTTTAAAAAAATCTAAATATTAAGAAAATCTACAATAATAATAATAATAATAATAATAATAATAATAATAATCATCATCAATCATAAGTAAATAAAATACATCTGGAATATGATGGTTTCAAAAAAAATCTAAATACTGAGAAAATCTATAATATTTATAATAAAATAATAATAATAATAATTATTATTATTATTATTATTATTATTATAAATAATGTCTGGAATATAATGGTTTTAAAAATATCTAAATATTGAGAAAATCTATAATAATAATAATAATAATAATAATAATAAATAAATAAATAAAATGTCTAGAATATGATGGTTTAAAAAAATTGAAACATTAAGAAAATATATAATATTAATAAAAATAAATCTAATATTATTAATAATAATAATAATTATTATTATTATTAATATAATAATAATAATTATTATTATTAGTTTTAAAGAACGTTCTAAATATTGAGAAAATATATAATGCAAATAATAATAATATTAATAATAAATAAATAATGTCTGGAATATGATGGTTTTAAAAACATCTGAATATTGTGAAAATGTATAATATTAATAATATTATTAATAATAAATGAATAAATAAATATGTCTGGAATTGATTGTTCAAAAAAATCTAAATATTGACAAAATATATATTATTAATAAAAAAAGTAATAATAATAATATTAATATTAATAATAATAAAATAATAATAATAATTATTATTATTATTATTATTATTATCATCATGATCACTATTATTATTACTATTATTATTATTATTATTATTATCATGATCAGTATTATTATTATTATTATTATTATTATTATTATTATTATTATCATGATCACTATTATTATTATTATTATTATTATTATTATTATTATTATTATTATCACTATTATTATTATTATTATTATTATTATTATTATTATTATTATTATTGATTTGGAATACTATGGTTTTAAAGAACATTCTAAATATTGAGAAAATCTATATTACTACTACTAATAATAATAATAAAAAAAAAGGATCTAGAAAATGATGAGTTTATCTAAATATTGAGAAAAATCACATTATGCAAGTTCTTAGCAATGCATATTTCTAATCTTATTTATTTCTAGTACCCAGTTCAGTTGTTTTTAATAGTTTTAATATTTCTTTATGCTTTTAAAACATGTTGAGCTGCATGTTAAGTAGGTGAAAAAGTAAAATCTATAATTATTATTAATAATATTTATTAATCAGAAATTAAGTTGATAAATGTACAGTGGGAAATTTCCAAAAATACCTTTGAAACGAACTTTTGAAAATTAGTCTTTGGCTTCACCACATAATCACATCAACATCCACATGACACACACACACACACACACACGTCACAAAAAACAACAGAACAGCACCATGAGTACAGCGTTGGCCCATTGTGGATCAATCGTCTTGAGCTCTACACAGTCCCCTACAAAGCGCTTTAACTTCTGTGAACAGCGGTTGTCTTATTATTAGGGCTTAATCACCTGACGCCTGTTTATTTATGGTGTTTTATGAAGCGTGATGGTCTGGAGCCGCTGGCGGACCACCTGTCCACCGTACGCACCGCAGCAGCTCTCTGTTGGAGAAGCGGCTGATTCATTAGCTTTTATGCTTGTTTGTAGCCCACCCGAGGACCAGCGAGCTTTCATTAGTAGAGCGCTGTTTACTCAGCAACTTACACACACTTACACACACACACACAGTGCTCTCTCAGACCTGTAGGTGAACATCCACACCATCTGCTTATCAGGCATATTTCGGTGCACTGCAAATTCATCAAGAAGGTAAAGTTTGGAGCTTATTAACACTGAATCAATGAGATCAATCAAATCACAACCGTGAAGTGAAGTCATCATACACTGCACAACAAGAAATCAAGCTTCTGTCCTTTGAATGTGTTTTTGGTGTAACAATTAACAGGGAATGTGTGTGTGTATCTGTATGTGAGAATATGTGAAGGTGTGTGCATGTGTGTCTGCATGTGTGTCTGAGGGAGTTTGTGTATGTGTAGTTGTGAGTGTGTATACGTCTCAGTGTCTGTGAGCGTGTGCTTGTATGTACAGTAAGTGAGTGAGTGAGTGAGTCTGTGTGATTTAGTGTGTGTACGAGTGTGTATGCGAGTATGCTTGCATGTATGCATGACTATGAGCATGTATGGGTGTGTGTACAGTAGGTGTGTGTGTCTGTGTGTACGCATGTATGGGTGTCTGAGTGTATCTGAATGTGTGTACATTTGTGTGTTAGCATGTGTGTGTGTGTGCGCATATATGTTTGTGTAAGTGAATGTGAGTGTGTGTATGAGAAGGTGTGTGAATGTATGTGTGCCTGTGTGAGTGTATGTATTGGTGTTTTTGAGAGCGTGTATGTGTGTGTGCGCATGTATGCATGTCAGTGTGTTTTGGTGTAGGAGTACGAGTGTGCGTGTGTGAATCTGTGTATTTGAGTGCATGTATGTGTGTGTGTGTGTGTGTGTGTGTGTGTGTGTGTGTGTGTGTGTGTGTGTGTGTGTATATGCCTGTCTGTGTAAGTGTGTGTGATCAAGTATGTTAAGGTATATGCATGAATGTGTGCGTGTGCATGTATTTGTATGTGAAGGTGTGTGTGCATGTGTGTGTGCATGTGTAGATTATCTGTATGCTTGTGTTAATGTGAGTGTGTGTATGTATCTAAGTGTGTGCATGCATGTATCGGTGTTTTTGAGAGCGTGTATGTGTGTGTGTGTGTGTGCGCGCATGTATGCATGTCAGTGTGTTTTGGTGTAGGAGTACGAGTGTGCGTGTGTGAATCTGTGTATTTGAGTACACGTATGTGTGTGTGTGTGTGTATGCCTGTCTGTGTAAGTGTGTGTGATCAAGTATGTTAAGGTATATGCATGAATGTGTGCGTGTGCATGTATTTGTATGTGAAGGTGTGTGTGCATGTGTAGATTATCTGTATGCTTGTGTTAATGTGAGTGTGTGTATGTATCTGTGTGTGCATGTACTGTATGTGTGTATCGGTATTTGAGTGCGAGTATGTGTGTGTAAATCTGTGCATTGGAGTGCATTTTGTGTGTGTGTGTGTGTGTGTGTTTGTGTGTGTGTGTGTGTAAGCTTTTATGGGAAGGTATATGCATGCATGTGTGTGTACTGTATGTGTGCGTGTGCATGTATTTGTCTGCATGTGTGTGTGTGTGTGTGTGTGTGTGTGTGTGTGTGAGAGACTGAGATCTTTATGCTTGTGTCAATGTGAGTATGTATCTGCATGTGTGTGTGTATGCGTGTCTGTGTAAGTGTGTGTAAGCATGTATGTGAAGGTATATGTTTGTGTGTGATTGTGTGGGTGTGCATGAGAGACTGTATGCTTGTGTAAGTGTGTGTATGTATCTGTATGTGTGTGTGTGTGTTTGTATACACTGCTGGAATGCCGCACAGGAAGTCACACACCTCACACTGGACCTAAACACAATTGTTTGCAGAGCTCAGCCACAACAAACACCGGGCGGGCGCTCTGGAATTCAGCACAAGGTTGAGGAAATGCTTTTGGCAGACGCCAGTAAACTCTGCAGACCTCTTCCAGACGTCCGTACGGCTTCAGCACGCACTGCACAAAACATCACACAGCAGCAACACAATCAAACTTTCATTCCAATATTTTTATAGAACTGGCCTCCTTCAATTAAAACCCCGATCTACTTTCAGAATCCCACGAGTGCTGGAAAGACTCCATGAATATGATCTGAACTAATTAAAGGAAACCCAACGGAGCTCCGGAAAGACGAGCGAGCCCAGAAAACACACAGGTGATGCCCGTGATGATGAGTGCGAGCTTGTCAACAACACTCCAAGCAGAACAATGTGAGGCAAACACAATGTGTGCCACAACCAGAGCGCTATTGAATCCACGGAAGAGGCTGTTAGCGGCGCTGCGGCTCAGGATATCCTCTGCGTCACCAGTCAAAATAATCTCCATAATGCTCATCCTGCCCGGGCGCAACGGTCAGTGAATCTGAGCTCCCTGCTGACAACACGCTCTTTCTCCGGCAGGATCTTGAGCAATACGCATCTGATTTGAGCTTCTTTATTTCCTGTGCAGAACAGAATAGCAGCTCTGTACAAAACACTCATATGATTCCTTTTATTGCATTAAACTCAATTTGTTCTGACCTCTGAACCAATGTTTGCTTTTGTTTTTCTCTTCTGGTGGATTTTTTGTCAATGAATGCACTCATGGAAAAATACTAGAGTAAAGCTGAAGTATTTTTAATCAATACTATAGTCAACTACTTTAATTAATCCTATATAATAATTGGTATGCTATGGTAATTCAACAAATACAGTAATTCATCTTTTGTACTAATTATATAGTTGCCACGGTAATAAAACAATTAAAGTAACTAATATTTTGTTCTAATTCTATAGTTGCTATGGCAACAAAACAATTAAAGTAATAAATATTTTGTACTAATTTTTAGTCACTATGGTAATAAAACAACCAAAGTACAGTAATTCATATTTTGCGATGTAGTTGCTATGGCAATAAAACGACTAAAACAATTTTTCTTTTGTACTAATTCTACAGTTGCTATGGCAATAAAACAACTAAAATAATTACTTTTGTATCAATTAGTTGCTATGGTAATAAAACAAAGTAATTAATAATTTGTACTAATTATATAGTTGCTAAGGTAATAAAACAACCAAATAGTTTCTTTTGTACTAATTCTGATGTTGCTATAGCAATAAAACAAAGTAATTAATATTTTGTGATAATTCTATAGTTGCTATGGCAATAAAACTATTAAAGTAATTTATTTTGTACTAATTCTATAGTCGCTATGGTAATAAAACAACTAAAATAATTACTTTTTTACTAATTAGTTGCTATGGTAATAAAACAATTAAAGTAATTAATATTTTTAACTAATTATATTTGCTATGGAAATACAACAATTACAGTACTTGATCTTTTGTATTAGTTCTATAGTTGCTACGGTAAAATAACTAAATTAATTGATGTTTTGCATTCTAATTCTATAGTTGCTATGGAAATACAACAATTTCAGTAATTGATCTTTTGTGCTAATTCTATAGTTGCTACGGTAATAAAACAACTAAACTAATTTTTATTTTGTACTAATTCTATAGTTGCCATGGTAATACGACAATTACAGTGATAAAAAAAACAATACATTGTAATAGGGCTCCACAATATATGGCTTCAGCATCTATATCACAATGTGTGCATCCGCAATAGTCACATCACATGATATGGGATTATAGTTGATTATAATCAGTGCAGAGTTTAATTATAATGGAGTAAAAGTTTATCATCTGCACGCATTTTTAAAGAGTTCACGCAAAAATGACTAAATTCACTATTCACTTGTTTTAAACGTTTATAAGTTTATGCTGAAAACAAAAAGATGATATTTTAATAACTCATAAACATTTGAAACAAGTGAAGGGTGAGTAAATTTTCATTTTAGAGTGAACTGTCTCTTTAAGGCCTGTAACTGTGTAAACATCCTGCCACAAGAAATTATAATGTTGGTTACTTTAATAAAGATTACATAATCTACACTGAAGACTGTGCAGTGTTGATTATTCAATATTTGTACCTGAATACCTTTAGACTCTCCAGAAAACTATATTTCACTTTCTCTTTGCAATACTGAATTAATCTACGCTTGTAATTTATTTGTTATATATTATTTGAGACTCATTCCTCTGCAAAATCACCTAAAATGTCGTTTCATATTGCAATGCATATCGCAGAAATGCTAAATATTGCAATGTCAGATTTTTTAGATATCGTGCAGGCCTACATTGTAATTAAAAAATGCATGGTTGCCTTCAATTTAAGTTGAATCAAAATAACCTATTGAGTCATTTTAACTTATATTACATTAAACTGGCTAAAAATATGAGTAACATAAAAGCATATGTTTCCATGACTAATAATACAAACAAATCATCAAAATACTGTAGTTTTCTACAACTATAGGGTATATTATACGACAATACCCAACAGTTTGCTGCAACTATACTATTGTATCATTGCAGTTTATCAGTTCACAATAATACTACTACATTATGCTGGAGCATTCATTAAGAAAAAAATTAAATACAATATTATATTCAGTATTTACTACAAAAAAAACAGTAATATAGTATTTTCTTCATGTGTTCAGCCAATTGCAAATCTTTATTTCCAGAAATGAGACTTCCATAAATAAAATCCCCTGATATTTAAGCTGAAGCCAGTAAAACTACTTATTATGTGTCACACGGGCATCTGATATATAGGATTTTTGCGGGATTTGTATGATAGCGGGGATCTGGAGCTAATCCCTCATCATGTGTGAGCACTGCTGCCCCCATCAGGACACAAAACACACACAAGAAACATCTGCAGAAATCATCCAACTCACGGAGATCAAAGCCGTTACACAGAAACCCAACATGCATTAAAATAACCCCTAATTCAGCCAGCAGCCTCGTTTACTTACATCTACAATAGTAAAGTGCGCTAATCACAAGCACGTGATTTAGTTTATAGTAGCCTTTTCGGGACATGTTTCAACACTAAAACCATTCATAAAAACAAATTAAAGTGCAGGGAGAAAATGCACAGCTGAGATCTGAATTGAGCAATTAGTGCGAGAGCAAATCAAACGCTTTAATTAAAGCACACAGATGTGTTCACTTCAGGAAAGCAGACTTTCAGATTCAACATCAACACTAAAACTTTATAAAGACACACAATGAAACATCTGCAGGTCACTCAAAAGGCTGTTGTGACCCAGACATATCGGCTCCGTTTGACTGTTTTGCATTAAAAATAAGATTATAGCACAAGTGAGGATATAAATAGCACAAAGGAGAGTCGCTGTTATCTTAAACAGCGCTGAATGACAGAAAACAGACTCAAATAACGGCTCTGATAATGAACCAGAACATACAAATGTCTAGAAAGCTGAAAGATATACTGTACACTCTGAAAATGCTGGGTTATTTAATCAAATGTGGAGAAAGCCAACTGTTGGCTTATAAAAAGAGTCATTTAAATTTAAAATGTGTTTAAAAATTTACCTAATATTTTGTACATCATTGACCCAACGTTGGGTTACAACAACCCTGCATGTTTTAAGACTGAAGGTTACTGTGATACATTAGCCTTAACATATGGCGCGAATACCATGATGTACGGATCCAAAACCCTACTTCAAACCATGTCGACATAAAAATGGGACTTTGTGTTACGCTCTTAAAATAATCTGGACTATAGTAACCCAAACTGGGTCACAAACGGACAGATTCAACCGTTTGGTTTAAAGTTAATTTAAATTTATTTGAAAAAAAGCCGTTAAAATGTTACGTTAAAAAACGTAAAAACCTTACAACTCCGCGTTTTAGAGTGTAAGAAACAACTGGAAACCCAAAAGTTCACCTCACACACACACACACACACACACACACGGGTTATTTATTAAACACTGTATGATTGTGTGAATTGGAATGCGAGCCCGTTTTCTCCAGCAGAGAGAAGATGAAGCTCACGGTGAAGGAAAGTTTGGGCTGTGGCGTCGGAGAATCACACACACACACACACTCCATCCGACACCAAACACACTCGAACTGATCTACGGGAACTTTGTAAAGTTAATTTCAGCTGTTAAAGAGGCTGAGGAGAAGCTCTGGCCGACGGGAAGTTTCTCCTCAGAAAACCCCGAATGTCTCTTACCGTGGAATTCTCCGGTGGAGATCCAGAAAACATCGGCGAAGAGGAGAAAAGCCGTTAAAAGTCTCCGATCCATCGCGGGAGTGCGGATAACGGCCGCGCGCTCCTCTCGAGCTCCGCGCCAAACGCCAAATATTCCCGTTGGTGTGAGCAGCGAGCGCCGGAGCCGTTCACCCCCGTCCGCGGCTTTACACGAGTTAAACTGAGTCTGTCCGCCGTTACCGACTTTAGGACCGCCGCCGAGGAGCGTGACGTCACCGGAGCGCGCGCACGCACGCACGCACACTCACACACGCTCTCTCTCTCTTACAATTTAATTCAAATGATCTTTATTGGCATGACATGTCAAGTATAATGCACTTTATATAAACAATTATTAAAACAATGATTATCTAATACATATATATATATAATTGAATAACACATTTAGAAATGTGATACATACATATCTAATATGCATAAAAGACTATTGTATGACTATTAAAAAGACAATGACAGACCACAAAAGATTCGCATATTTTAATCGGCTAATAAATATAAAATAATATTCTTGACAGTACGTTCACTCTCTCTCTGTCCCTCCCTCTCTTTCTCTCTCTCCAGCTCCTCCGCTCAGTTCTCTCGGTCTCCGGTGGAGTTTAGACGCGCGCGCCGCTTCTCTGGTTCTCCGCGCGGTCGGAGAGTCGTGTTTGACCGGTTTTTAAGCTCCACAGCGAGTGTTTCTCGGAGCTGCTGCGCGGTAACCTAAAAGAGGACCGGAGTGATGATTGAGGAACGGTGATCATTAATCTATATGAGAGACCGAGAACTACAGACGGATATTCCCCAAATAAGACAACTGCTGCACACTATCTCTATCTCTCTCTCTCTCTCTCTCTCTCTCTCTCTCTCTCTCTCTGTGTGTGTGTGTGTGTGTGTGTGTGTGTGTGTGTGTGTGTGTGTGTGTGTGTGTGTGTGTGTGTGTGTGTGTGTGAGTCACTGATTTAACTTTACAGCAGGGCTTTTCAAACCGGGGTCCGCAAGAGAGTGCTAAAGGGTTGAAGACCAAATATTATATCTTCCCTCCTCTGAAAATAAATATTTTTAATATTTCCCAAGAGTCTTAAACAGTTTTTCAACATTTTACAACACAATAGTTTTAATAAGTAATTTCTAATAACTGATTTCTCTTGATTTGTGCTCTTCATCTATATACTTATTATTTTTCATATACATTTGAGGACTCATTATTGGACCATTATTATACGTTATTTTGTTAGATTAGCTTCATATTCAATACTGACTAAACTAATGTGTATGCACAAATATACACTCACCGGCCACTTTACTAGGTACACCTGTCCAACTGCTCATTAAAGGAACTTTCTAATCAGCCAATCACATGGCAGCAGCTCAATGCATTTAGGCATGTAGACATGGTCAAGACGATCTGCTGCAGTTCAAAGCGAGCATCAGAATGGGGAAGAAAGGGGATTTAAGAGACTTTGAACGTGGCATGGTTGTTGGTGCCAGACGGGCTGCTCTGAGTATTTCAGAAACTGCTGATCTACTGGGATTTTCACGCACAGCATCTCTAGGGTTTACAGAGAATGGTCAGACAAGAGGAAATATCCAGTGAGCCGGCAGTTATGTGGGCGGCAAATGCTTGTGTGATGCCAGAGGGTCAGAGGAGAATGGCCAGACTGGTTCCAGCTGATAGAAGAAGGCAACAGTAACTCAAATAAGCACTCGTTACAACCGAGGTCGCAGAAGAGCATCTCTGAACACACAAACACGTCCAACCTTGAGGCGGATGGGCTACAGCAGCAGAAGACCACACCGGGTGCCACTCCTGTCAGCTAAGAACAGGAAACTGAGGCTACAGTTCACACCAGGCTCACCAAAACTGGACAAGAGAAGATTGGGAGAAACGTTGCCTGGTCTGATGAGTCTCCATTTCTGTGCCACATTCGGATGGTCGGGCAGAATTTGGCCTCAACAACATGAAAGCATGGATCCATCCTGCCTGTATCAGCGGTTCAGGCTGGTGGTGGTGGGGTAATGTGTGGGGGAGATTTTTCTTGGCACACTTTGTGGTCCATAGTACCAATTGAGCATGGTGGCAACG
>LR812542.1:48244410-48254410 GCA_903798195.1 Danio kyathit
GCACTCGTTACAACCGAGGTCTGCAGAAGAGCATCTCTGAACACAACAACACGTCCAACCTTGAGGCGATGGGCTACAGCAGCAGAAGACCACACCGGGTGCCACTCCTGTCAGCTAAGAACAGGAAACTGAGGCTACAATTCACACAGGCTCACCAAAACTGGACAAGAGAAGATTGGAGAAACGTTGCCTGGTCTGATGAGTCTCCATTTCTGCTGCCACATTCGGATGGTCGGCTCAGAATTTGGCCTCAACAACATGAAAGCATGGATCATCCTGCCTTGTATCAGCGGTTCAGGCTGGTGGTGGTGTGTAATGGTGTGGAGGAGATTTTCTTGGCACACTTTGGGTCCATTAGTACCAATTGAGCATGGTGTCAACGCCACAGCCTACCTGAGTATTGCTGCTGACCATGTCCATCCCTTTATGACCACAGTGTCTCCATCTACTGATGGCTACTTCCAGCAGGATAACGCACCATGTCATAAAGCACCAATCATCTCAGACTGGTTTCTTGAACATGACAATGAGTTCACTGTACTCAAATGGCCTCCACAGTCACCAGAGCTCAATCCAATAGAGCACTTTTGGGATGTGGTGGAACGGGAGATTGGCATCATGGATGTGCAGCCGACAAATCTGCAGCAACTGTGTGATGCTATCATGACAATATGGAGCAAAATCTCTGAGGAATATTTCCAGTAGCTTGTTGAATCTCTGACATGAAGGATTAAAGCAGTTCTGAAGGCAAAAGGGGTCCAACCCGGTACTAGTAAGGTGTACCTAATAAAGTGGCCGGTGAGTGTATATAGTATATGTACAGTATAATTATGTACAATATGTATGTAAAATATGTATGCATCAATTTATGTTTTTACTACTCTGTGAATAACATCTAACAGAATTATTTTAATTTTATAAGGCCGGACGTACATTATTATTTTTATGTGTGGTGTAAGTTGCTTTTGATTTTTTAAATACATTTTTAATATAAATTTTAGTATGAAGGTTTTGTTGAATCGGGATTTATTCATGAAAACATCACATTTTACATATTTTTTTTTATTAACAAGACTTAATAATCTTAACTGTAATTGTTTAATAGTAAACTGGTTCAAATAAATGTAAAGCTATTCTAGCCTTTATTATTATTATTATTATTATTATTATTATTGTTATAATTATTATTATTATTATCATTATAATTATAATTATTAATATTATTATCATCATTATATAATTATTATTAGCATTATTATTATTATTATATCATCATTAGTATTATTATTATTATTATATTATTATCATTATTATTATTATCATCATTATTATTATTATTATCATCATTATTATTATTATTATTATCATTATTATTATTATTATCATTATTATTATTTTTTTTTATTATTATCATCATTATTATTATTATCATCATTATTATTATTATTATTATTATTATTATTATTATCATTATAATTATAATTATTAATATTATTATTATCATCATTATTATAATAATTATTATTAGCATTATTATTATTATTATTATCATCATTAGTATTATTATTATTATTATTATTATCATTATTATTATTATCATCATTATATTATTATTATCATCATTATTATTATTATATTATTCATTATTATTATTATTTATCTTATATTATTATTTTTTATTATATCATCATTATTATTATTATCATCATTATTATTATTATTATTATCATTATTATTATTATTATTATTATTATTATATATATTATTTTTTATTATTATCATCATTATTATTATTTTATTATTATTATCATTATTATTTTTATTATTATCATCATTATTATATTATTTTTATTATTATTATCATTAATTATTATCATTATTATTATTATCATCATTATTATTATTTTTTTATTATTATTATCATTATTATTATTATCATTATTACTATTATTATCATCATTATATTATTATTATCATTATTATTATTATGATTATTATTTTTATTATTTTTATCATTTATAATTATTATTATCATCATTATTTTTATCATTATTATTATTATCATTATTATTATTATTATCATTATTTTATATTATTATTATCATTATCATTATATTATTATTATATATTATTATCATTATTATTAATTATAATATTATTATTATCATTATTATTATCATTATTATTATTATTATTATTATTATTAAAACCCTCTTGTAAAATTATAATTATTTTTCAAATAAATAACAATAAAAACAATGTACACTGTCCCATTGGTGTCAAATAAATAAATTAAATATAGAAATAAACAGGTTAATGTCATGCACTCAGTGTTGTGTGTTTGCGATTGGTTATAATAAATGCATATACTTTAATTTAAGATAATATTTAACAGTTAGATCTAAAATAGCCCTCACCTGGAGAATGGAGTCAAATAAATCTCTGAATAGCTGCCACTAATTACTGATTTTTAATTAGTGAAATGAATGAATAAATGAAGTAGTTTTATTGTGTTTGTCAGTCAGATGTGTACAGAATGATAAATTCACCGCTAGAGGGCAGACAACTGCAGATTCACTCATTTACTGTCCTTCAGTCTGACTCTCTCTGCTCTTATATCTACAGTCTGCGGGCTCTTAAGCAGTCTTAAATTCACTGAAATACCGTGTAGTACACTGTAAACAATATCCGTAAATTAATTTATGTGATTCATCCTCATTTATTTCTGCTTCTGAATTGCCTAATGGGATCTTGATCTTCCTTCCAAAAACTTTAAACCTTGAAAAGTTGTAAAAAGTGACTATTATGCTCATGTGTAATACTGTGCAGTGCTATATTGTTCCTCCGGGTGCTCTGGCTTCCCCCACAGTCCAAACACATGCGCTATAGGGGAATTGATCAACTAAACTGGCCGTAGTGTATGAGTGTGTGTGAATGAGTGTGTGTGAATGTTTCCAAGTACTTGGTTGCAGCTGGAAGTGCATCCGATGTGTAAACATATGCTGGAATAGTTGGTGGTTCATTCCGCCGTGGCGACCGCTGATAAATAAGAAACTAAGCTGAAGAAAAATTAATAAATGTATTGTAAAACACATCTTGACCACACTTTGAGACGGTAATTCATACACTGTGCAGTGAAATGTGATTTTGAGAGCCAAAAATGATTGTAAAACACATTTAGTGTGTGTAAATGAAATGTTAAAATGTTCTTCAGACTATTATTATTCTAAGTAATGTTTAATTCCCTCATGTGTGAGAAATGAAGCGACTGCTGTTTCTAAGAGCTCCGTGTCTGACCTGTCTGCTGGATGAAAAGCTTTTTGGATGAAATGGAGCACTACACTTCCATAAGTCTGCATGATCTGGAGCGTTTCCTCCTGCTGAAGAGTGTTCAGATCCTGCTGAACACACACGCAGATCAGCTGTGGTGCGGAAGGCAGAGCGGCTGACAGAGATGAAGCATTTAATCAGCTGCACAGAAACACACTCCTTATAGAGGCGCAGATTCAGGCAAACACACAGATCACTGCGAATCTCACTGTACACTGTTATAGCCGTTACAGAGCGGCTCAAGGTGAGCGTTATCTCTCTCACACACACACACACACACACACAATCGCAGCTCATCACTTATATTGTCATCACTGAACAGAGCAATTAATGCAACAGTTGCAGAGAAACACAATAACTCACTGTTACACACACAGCCCTCGCTCACCTTCACCCTAATAACACACACACACAGAAACACACACACACACACACACACACACACACACACACACACATAAACGCACACGCACGCGCACGCACACGCACACACACACACCACACACACACACACACACACACACACACACACACACACAACACACACACACACACACACACACACACACACACACACACACACACACACACCACACAGAGAGAGAGAGAGAGACACAGAGACACACACAACCACTAACACAGAGAGTTAGACTCACACACACAAACACAAGGAGAGTGAGACACACACTCACACAGAAACACACACACACACACCACACGTATATGCGCATGCAAATACACACACACACACACACACACACAACACACACACACACACACACAGAGAGAGAGAGAGAGACACACAGACACACACCACACACACACACACACACCCACACACACACACACAGAGAGACACACACACAACCACGTACACAGAGAGTCACACTCACATAGACACAGACACACACACACACACACACACACACACACACACACACACACACACACACACACACACACACACAGAGAGAGAGAGAGAGACACACACAAAGAGATACACACATGCACATGCACACATACACAGACAAACACACACACACAGACAAACACACACATATGTGCATACACACACAGAAAGAGACACACAAATACATCAAAAACCCAAAGACACAGAGAGAGAGAGAGAGAGACACAAACACACACACAAACACACAGAGACTCAGGGAGACAGGCGCACTCACACACACACACACATACACACACACACACACACACACACACAGAAATACATATACACACACCTAGAGAGAGAGAAACACACACAAACACACACATACTGTGACTGAGACAAACACACAAACACATACACACACACACACACAGAGAAATACATATACACACACCCAGAGAGAGAGAGACAAACACACAAACACACACATACTGTGAATGAGACAAACACACAAACAGATACAAACAGATACATACACACACACACACACACACACACAGACACACACAAAAACACACACAGATGCATTCATTCATTCTCCTTCAGCTTAGTCCCTTTATTAATCAAGGGTCGCCACAGCGCAATGAACCGCCAACTATTCCAGCATATGTTTTACACAGCGGATGCCCTTCCAACTGCAACCCAGTACTGGGAAACACCCATACACATCATTCACACACACACTCATGCACTACGGCCAATTTAGTATTTAAACCGGAGCACCCGGAGGAAACCCACACCAACACGGGGAGAACATGCAAACTCCACACAGAAACACCAACTGACCCAGCTGGGACTTGAACCGGCGACCTTCTTGCTGTGGGGTGACAGTGCTAACAAGGGCATCTGCTGCATAAAATATATCCTGGAATAGTTGGTGGTTCATTCTGCTGTGGCAACTCCTGATTAAAAGGGACTAAGCTAAAGGACAATGAATGAATGAATGAATGAATGAATGATGAATGAACGAATAAATGAATGGATGGATGAATAAATAAATGGATGGATGAATGGATGAATAATGAATGTACGGATAAATGAATGAATGGATAGATGAATAAATAATGGATGGATGAATGGATGAATAAATGAATGTACGGATAAATGAATGAATGGATAGATGAATAAATAAATAAATGGATAAATTAATGGATGGCTGAATGATGATGAATGAATAGATGAAAATGAATAGATGAATGAATGATGATGGATGAATGAATGAATGAATTAATATGGATGGATGGATGGATGAATGAATAGATGAATGAATGGATGAATAAATGAATGAATGGATGAATAAATAAATGAATGGATGAATGAATGAATAAATGAATGGGTGAATAAATGAATGCATGGATGAATTAATGAATGGGTGAATAAATGGGTGGCTGAATGGATGAATAAATGAATGGAGGAATGAATTGATGAATGGATGAATGAATGAATGGATGGATAAATGAATGATAGGATAAATGATTAAATGATATGGTGAATAAATGAATGAATGGATGAATGGATGGATGGATGAATAAATGGATGGATGGATGAATGAATAGATGAATAAATGAATAGATGAATAAATTGATGAATGGATGAATGAATGGATGAATAAATGAATGAATAAATAAATGGATAGATGGATGAATGAATGGATGGATAAATGAATAAATTAATGGATGAATGAATGGATGGATGAATAAATGAATGGATGGATGAATAAATGAATGAATGGATGAATGAATGGATGAATGAATAAATAGATGAATGAATGGATGGATAAATGAATGGATGGATGAATGAATAGATGAACAAATGATTGGATGGATGAAAGGATGAATGAACGAATTAATAGATGGATGAATGAATAAAAGGATGGATGAATGAATGGATGGATGAATGAATAAATGGATGGATGGATGGATGGATAAATGAATAAATGAATGGATGAATGAATGGATGAATAAATGAATAAATTAATGGATGAACGAATGGATGGATGAGTGAATGGATGGATGGATGAATAAATGAATGAATGGATGAATGAATGGATGGATGAATGAATAAATGAATGGATGAATGGATGAATGAATGGATGGATGAATGAATAAATTAATGGATGGATGGATGAACGAATGGATGGATGAGTGAATGCATAGATGAAGGAATAAATGAATGAATGGATGAATGTATGGATGGATGAATGAATAAATAAATGATGGATGAATGTATGGATGGATGAATGAATAAATGAATGATGGATGAATGAATGGATGGATGGATGAATGGATGGATGAATGGATGGATGAATGAATGAATGAATGAATGAATGATGGATGAATGGATGGATGAGTGAATGGATGGATGAATGAATGAATGGATGAATGAATGGATGAATGAATGGATGGATAAATGAATAAATTAATGGATGAACGAATGGATGGATGAGTGAATGGATGGATGGATGAATGAATTCTGCTTGGTGCAGTGTGTTGTCGGTGTGCAGCTCAGTGTGTCGCACCAGTACAGTGAAGTGAATAAAAAGATGAAACTGAAAAGTGTTCAGGCCTGAAGCTCTTCTTCCACCGCTGTGTCTGAATTCCTGTGAGAGTAGGACAGGTTTCAGCATGTGTGTGTGTGTGTGTGTGTGTGTGTGTGGGTGTGTGTGTGTGTGTGTGTGTGTGTGTGTGTGTGTGTGTGTGTGTGTGTGTGTGATAATGAGCCAGAGGATGTCTGTGCTGATGGACAAACAATCATGTGTGTGTTGAAGATCTTTGTGGCTCTGGGTTCCCGGCTTTTTGTTCCGGTGAGTTTTACTGCAGTTGATTGACATGCTTCTCTTGCACTCATATAGTACTCATACAGTACATGCACGCACGCACACACATGTGTGTGTGTGTGTGTGTGTGTGTGTGTGTGTGTGTGTGTGTGTGTGCGTATATGTGCAAATGTGTTTGTGTGTAAGTGTGTGCGTATTTATGTGTGCATGTGTGTGCAAATGTGTTTGTGTGTGTGCGTTCGTATGTGCATGTGTGTGGTGTACAATGTGTGTGAGTTTTCAGCAGAAACCGTCTACATATCCTCCAGACTCCTCATCTGATCCTGCATCATGAGCGTCTGCCTGCTGACGCCGAGCTCAGGGTGATTATGCCAGTTACTCCTGCAGGTTCATAAGTTAGAATAACTGAAGCGCATCGATATTTCATTCCTTTAGAAACATCTTTAAATCTGAGCGTTTAATTACAGGACTCTAGCTGTTGTTGCTGGAGCTCCTGAAGTGTCTGATAAAACCACGACCTTCACAAACAACACCATACACGTCTTCATAAACCAACCACACCGTGAGCAAATGTGTATTACAAAATCAGCCTTGATGCTTGTGGAGGATCAGGACTGCTGAACTCAGCGGCGCTGACAAACATTACACTTCAAGGTTGTGCTTTAATATATTCATTCATCCAGCTAATAAGTGTTGATGTATGAGCAGAAATATCTAATTACTGCCTGCAATGATCCAGCGTGAGGACATTCTGTGGTTCATTCTTTCGCTCTCCATTTCTGTTCAATGATATAATAAAATGCAATTAGGATTTAGAGTTGAACCCCGTAAATCTGACTGCATCACGTCTGAGATCATGTTTTACGGCTTTTTTGCAGTGAGATGTTGACAGATCTTTGTAAGATGAATAAAATAAAACGTGTGAGATTGTTTGTGATATATCAGATGAAACACGTGCTGGGTGTGTCTTATGTTTACTTCATTCATTCATTTTTGGCTTGGTCCATTTATTAATCTGGGCTCGCCACAGTGGAATGAACCGCCAACTTATGCAGCATATGGTTTACGCAGATACACTTCGAGCCGCAACCTATCACTGGGAAACACCCAAACAGTTACATTCACACTCATACACTACGGCCAATTTAGTTAATCAGTTCCCCTAAAACCAGAGCACCTGGAGGAAACCCACACCAACACGGGGAGAACATGCAAACACAGAAACACCAACTGACCCAGCCGGGACTCGAACCAGCGACCTTCTTACTGTGAGGCAATCATTCTACCCACTGCGACTGTGTCGCCTTATGTTAACTTAATTTTCCATGATTCATTCATTTTCCTTCAGTTTAGTCCTATATTTATCATGGGTCGCCACAGCGGAATGAACCGCCAACTATTTCAGCATATGTTTTACGCAGCAGATGCCCTTTTAGCTGCAACCCATCACTGGGAAACACCCATACACTTTTACATTCACACTCATACACTACAGTCAATTTAGTTGATCAATTCCCCTATAGCGCATGTGTTTGGACTGTGGGGAAACCGGAGCACCCGGAGGAAACCCACGCCAACACGGGGAGAACATGCAAACTCCACACTGAAACACCAACTGACCCAGCCAGCACTTGAACCAGCGACTTTAGTCATTATATTATAGATGGCCATAAGGATTTTGAGGAAGGTTTATTTCTTCCAGAACCTTTACTTTCACTGTTCCTCTGCACTAAAATAATCTTTTCAAGCTTCTAAAACATCCCAGATTTTTTGTGTAAGGTTTATTTGTTCATCATCATGTTGCATTGCATAATCATTAGAAATTACTGAGCTTTGATCATGAAACATTGCATTTAATATAATTTTACCAGGATGTATTATTAATGACAATATTTAGATAATCTTATTTACGTATCTGGGCGGCACTGTGGCCTCACAGCAAGAAGGTCGCTGGTTCGAGTCCCGGCTGGGTCAGTGTGTGTTTCTGTGTGGAGTTTGCATGTTCTCCCCGTGTTGGTGTGGGTTTCCTCCGGGTGCTCCGGTTTCCCCCACAGTCCAAACACATGCGCTATAGGGGAACTGATCAACTAAATTGTGTGAATGTAAAAGTGTATGGGTGTTTCCCAGTGATGGGTTGCAGCTCGAAGGGCATCTGCTGTGTAAAACATATGATGGAATAATTGGCGGTTCATTCTGCTGTGGTGACCTCTGAAATAGAGACTAAGCCGATGGAAAATGAATGAATGAATGAATTTAAGTATCTGCTGCTCTCACTGATTTTCATTACAAGACTTTTATCATATAAATATATCATCGCCTGCACTAAATTCACATTTCTGCACAGTTTAAATATTTTTTTTTCATCTTATTTTACTATTTCAAAATGTTTGAGCTCTAAGAGTGGGATGGTTCATACATGATTCTAGATTAAAGCACATAGGAAATCTTTCCTAGATTTTCTTTTCTCATAAATGAGATTTTTCAGGCTTTGAAAAAAATTTATGTCTTACAAAATACAGTGTAAATCAGAGAATAATTTTAGAATTTCTCCTTTATAATGTCTCTTTCTACTAGTTTTTGTTTGTTGTGAGTCAAACATAATTAAAAAACATTTTTACAGTCACGCTGTACTGCTGGTCTTCTACAGAGAGGGGGCGATACAGCAACAAAACTAGTCATATAATCATATGTCATAAGTTTCTACAGTTAATTTTATTAAAAGATGTAATAAATACATCTTTGATCAATACAATTTCCCATTACTTTGAATAAAACACATTATTTCACATTATTCAAGATTTCAATTAAACAAAAAAATCATATATAATAATAATTCTCACACATATACACACTCATTCACACACATATACACTACAGGACAATTTAACCTATCCAATACACCTATACCATGTCTTTGGACTGTGGGGGAAAACTGGAGCACC
>LR812542.1:48259410-48269410 GCA_903798195.1 Danio kyathit
CAGACAGTACACTGCTCTTACTGTTGCTACACTGAGTTGTAGTTAAATAATAATGGTAACACTTTACTTGAAGGGGTGTTCATAAGACTGTCATGAAACCTTTATAATCTTGATGATAACATGTTGAGATTTTATGTATGAACTCAAAACTAACCAAATTGATTTTCTTACGCTCACATTGTGGTGAAGAATTCATCTGTGCATGTCATTGAGAACATTTATTCATTTATTTATTCATTTTCCTTTGGCTTCTATTTCAGGGGTTGCCACAGCGGAATGAACCGCCAACTATTCCAGCACATGTTTTACACAGCGGATGCCCCTCCAGCTGCAATCAAGTACTGGGAAACACCCATACACACTCATTCACACACACACACACACTCATACACTACCGCCAATTTAGTTTGCCAATTCCCCTAATGCGAAAATAATTTAATATACTTTCACATTATCTTTCATTAAAAGTAACTAAGTAACATATTTAGTTTAATAAAAGTGACTTAAGGTGGTAATATACAGGTATGTGCAAAAATAATTTGTTTCAAAAAGTGAATCTTGTGTGTTATATTAGCTCACTACACACACAATGAAATATTTCAAGTCTTCATTTAATTCAATTTGAATGATTTTGGATTAAAGATGAAAAAACTCAAATCCAGTATTTCACTAAAATAGAATATTTCAACTGACCAATAAAAAAGGATCTTAAACACACGTTGGCCTTCTGAAAAGTGTGTTAATGCACTGTATTATGTCCTGTACTTTGTTGGGCCTCCTTTTGCACTAATTACAGCATTATTTTTTATTTATTTTTTTATTTTATTTATTTATCCAGGGACAATGTACAACATGACATGTTGTGCCAGAGTTAGCTATAAAGCTAATTACATCTGTAGTCTCTGGGCAGGAAGTTGTAACTAATTTAATAGTAAAAAATTATACATTACACACTTATAATACAATACATGCAATACATAATTATCAATAAAATGACATGAAATCAGTGGATACATATTTGATTTTGGACACAGTTGAGGTGTTATGGTATGATATCGGCCTTCAGCTCGTCTGCATTTCTGTGTCTCTGTTCCCTCATCTTCCTCTTGACAATAGCCCATAGATTTTCAATGGGGTCCGGGTCAGGTGAGTTTCCTGGCCAATTAAGGGCTTAGAGCGTACTCACACTATGCTATCCGAACCGTGCCCAGGCCCCTTTCCCGGATCGTTTGAGAAGTGTGAGTGCTCTGAATCAGGCTCAGGCACGGTACACTTGGCCGGCCCTGGCCCGGTTGGAAGAGGTGTGCCAGAGCGCGGTTCACTTGGGCTTTGGCGCGGTACGCTTGTGTGTGAGTGCAAAACGCGCCTAAGCCCGAAACTGAAAGTGAGACGTGACTTTTAATGGACTGTTTGATATGGATTAATTAATCATTCGTACTGTTCAATGAAACAAACTGTCGTAGATTATTAAAGACTCAAACCCCTCACTGCACCACAGCTGCACCTTCAGCAAACCTCCTATACCTAATTCCTGCAGCATGAGGACTTTATGATTGTTTATGAGTGTCAAAGGGGCTGATCTGTTCGCCGAAATGTTTGACTGCGTGTCACTGCATATCAAACCACTTAAACGACATAATTAAAGAAATCTCCACTGTGCCGAGCGAGAGAGCTTACTGAGCAGTGCATCATCGATGACGAAAGCGTGCCCAGGCCTGAATGTAATGTGAGTGCGGGCCGTCGGGGGAGACGGGAGGGGGGACAAGCGTGCCAGTTCAAGGCAACTGTACATAGTGTGAGTACACCCTAAGAACAGGGATACCATGGTCCTTAAACCAGGAACTGATAGCTTTGGCACTTTGTGCAGGTCCTTAAATCATCATCTCCAAAAAGCTTGTCAGGAAGCATGTAGTGCTCTAAAGCGTCCTGATATAGAGCTGCGCTGACTGTGGACTTGATAAAAGACAATGGACCCACACCAGCATATCACATGGCTTTCCAAACCATCACTGGCTGAGGAAACTTCACACTGGACTTTAAGCAGCTTGACTTTTTGTGTCTTCCTCCAGACTGTGGGATCTTGATTTCCAAATGAAATACAAGATTTGCATTAATCTGAAAAGAGGACTTGGGATCGCTTGGCAACAGAGCAGTACCTTTTCTCTTTAGCCCAGCACAGATGCTTCTAATGTTGTTTTTGGTTCAGGAGTGGCTTAACACAGTTCTAGAGCTGTAGCCCATGTCTTCCAGACGTCTGTGTATGGTGGTTCTTGATGCTCTGACACCAGCCCCAGTCGCCCTTGCTTGACAATCCTCTCAAGGCTGCATTCTTGTGCACCTTTTCCAGCCACATTTTCCCTTCCTCTTAACACTCTATTAATATACTTAGATACTGCACTCAGTAAGCATCCAATTTCTTTGCAATCCTTATGGAAGGTTCTGCACAACCGTCAAGTCAGCAGTCTTCCCCATGATTCTGAAACTTACTAAACCAGACTGAGACCATTTCAAGGCTTTGCATTAATTAGCGGACTAGATTGAGACACAGGCAGCCTACAATTCTGAACTTTGTCATGATATTCTACTTTAGTGAAATACTGGATTTGGGTGTTCGTCATCTTTAATCCATAATTATTACAATTGAATCAAATGAAGACTTGAAACTTAAAATAATGTGTAGTGAACTAAATATAACACACAAGTTTCACTTTTTGAAACAAATTATTGAAATAAATGGACTTTCCCTCGATGTTATAATTTTTTGGCACCCGTATTACTTTTAAAAGCAGCATTACTGGTCCACAACAGTCGCATCGCCTATGCAATGTTGAGTTCGGATTATACCTGAGCAAAAGTCACAGTTCAGAACACAAGATGTGTGGAGGCACTGCAGAGTTTAACACACAACAGGGTGAAACTTTATAGTTTGTATGTTTTTAAGGCTTGAGAGAGATTAAAGCATTCAGGCACAAGACCTGGAAGGAATTGAATAAGAATAATTTTATTGCATTATTTTTACAGTAAAAACTTTGCAGTGTAATTTTTACATTTATATTTACAAAACCGCAAAGCATGCACTGCTTATTTCACATTCAACTTTGCATTATTGTATTCATCTATGCTTGTAATTTATTACAACTGATCCATCATTCCCTCCCCTACAGAATCATCAGTCTAAATGAGCACATTTGGTAGCACTTTAGGGACCAATGCTCACTATTAAACAATTGCTTATCAGCATGCATGTTATTGAGATATTGGCTGTTTATTAGTACTTATAAACTAAATATTCTGCATGATCTTATTCACATCCTCAACTCAATACCTACCCTAGTATCCATTAATGAGTATCAAATGAGGAGGTTAGTTTATTGAAGCAAAAGTCTAACAGCGAGAAGTGAACATTAAAATAAAGCATGACTATAAAGTCTTTCCAATTAGTGCTGTTCAATCATCTGGGGAAATTGTAGATACAGAATATCACAGAAAAACAAATATCACAATTTCAGATTTTTCCAATATCATGCAGGCCTAGTGTATGCTATCAAAAGTACTATAAAAACTTCCCAAAAGACCTTTTATTTACAGTCTAGTAATAATATTAACAAACAAACCCTTCCTGTTCCCCAAAACCACTCAGCAGCACATCTCCTGCAGACACTCGCTCTTAGATATCAGTCAGAACACAAATAAAACACTTCTCGAAGGCCTTGTCGGAGTCCAGAATGAAGAGCGGCATAAGCTAAAAGTGACTTAAGGTTGTGATATATTGCTTTTTAAAGTAGCATTACACAACACTGATCACAAATAATGAAAAATCTGATGTCAATATAGGAAAAACAAGATGATTGGCAGATTATTTTGCTTGTTTTTAAGGAAAAACTCACTTCATTTTGACTCATTATTTCTGAAAACAACACATATTTAGTGCTTGTCTAGAAAATGCTTCTTAATTTAAGCACTTTTAGATTTGTTTCACTAGAAACACGACAAAAACTCCACTAAAAGCATTTTTGCAGTGTGTTTTGTAGTCAAAAGTGCTCTAAGTCGGCCCCAATAGCCTGCTGGTTAGTGCGTCGACACATAGCACCAAGGTGCTCACGGTAACCCGAGTTCTATTCCCGGCTTGAGGTCCTTTGCCGATCCTTCCCCTATCTCTGCTCCCCACACTTTCCTGTCTGTAACATCTCCACTATCCTATCCCAATAAAGGTGAAAACCCCTAAAAAATAATTATTAAAAAAAAATAAAAAGTGCTCCAAAAATCTTAATTTACAACTTCAAAAAAGACCTTTAATTTTCAGTCTAGTAATAATATTAGCAAACAACCCATCCTGTTCCCCAAAACCCCTCTGTATAACTTATTGATCAGCAGCACACGCTCTTAGATATCAGTCAGAACACAAATAAAACACTTCTCGAAGACCATGTAGGAGTCCAGAATGAAGAGCGGCATAAACTAAAAGTGATTTAAGCTTGTAATATATTGCTTTTAAAGTAGCGTTACACAACACTGATCACAAATAATGAAAAATCTTATGTCAATATAGGAAAAACAAGATTATTGGCAGATTATTTTGCTTGTTTTTAAGGAAAAACTCACTTCATTTTGACTCATTATTTCTGAAAACAACACAATATTTAGTGCTTGTCTAGAAAATGCTTCTTAATTTAAGCACTTTTAGATTTGTTTCACTAGAAACACGACAAAAACTCCACTAAAAGCATTTTTGCAGTGTGTTTTGTAGTCAAAAGTGCTCCAAGTCAGCGCCAATAGCCTAGTGGTTAGTGCGTCGACACATAGCACCAAGGTGCTCACGGTAACCTGAGTTCAATTCCCGGCTTGAGGTCTTTTGCTGATCTTTCCCCTATCTCTGCTCCCCACACTTTCCTGTCTGTAACATCTCCACTATCCTATCCCAATAAAGGTGAAAACCCCTAAAAAAATATTTAAAAAAAAAAAAAAAAGTGCTCCAAAAATCTTAATTTACAACTTCAAAAAAGACCTTTAATTTACCAGTCTAGTATAATATTAGCAAACAACCCTTCCTGTTCCCCCAAAAACCCACTCTGTATAACTTATGATCAGCAGCCACACGCTTCTCTCGATATCAGTCAGAACACAACTAAAACACTTCTCGAAGACCTTGTAGGAGTCCAGAATGAAGAGCGGCATAAACTAAAAGTGACTTAGGTTGTGATATATTGCTTTTTTAAAGTAGCATTACACAACACTGATCACAAATAATGAAAAATAATCTTGTCAAATATAGGAAAAACAAGATTATTGGCAGATTACTTTTGCTTGCTCGGTTAATTTGACTCAATATTTTTGAAAACAATACAATATGTTTATGCTTTTGTTTAGAAAATCCTTTGTGGGGTTTGTTTACAAACTAATTTCGAGAGGATCACGTGCTTATGATTGAACACAGCTGGTATCGATTAACTCCGCATATTGCGCCAATCAGATGAACATAGACCACTATAAATTACCGGAGCACTTTGATCCAGTCATCTTCGTTTGAAGAATCCCCCCTTCCACCCCTACTCCTCCCCTTCTCCGATAGGGCGGCACGGTGGCCAGTGGGTAGCACTGTTGCCTCACAGCAAGAACGTCGCTGGTCCGTTTCCCTCCGGGCTGGTCGGCGTTTCTGTGCGGAGTTCGCATGTTCTCCCCGTGTTCGCGTGGGTTTTCCCCGGGTTCTCCGGTTTCCTCCCACCGTTCAAAAACAGGCACCATAGAAAATTGACTAACCAAATAGCATTCTAAGGCAACTCTTAGCCAGATACATATCCAGTAGTTCACAGCAGGGGAGTTCTCGAGACCACCTGAGCTCAGACTCTCCTGTCGCCCTACAAACGGGAGGAAGCCCCGGGCTCAAGGATATTCTGAGCTCAGGGCTCTCTCCCGGGACAGCATGCCAAACACGCTTTATTATCAATCATCAGCTAAGTGTGAACTCTTGAAAAGATATTTGGATTAGAAACCAAGATAAGCAGCAACACGCTCTCTGATATCAGTCAGAACACAAATAAAACATTTCTCAAAGACCTTGTAGGAGTCCAGAATGAAGAGCGGCATAAACTAAAAGTGTACTTAAGGTTGTGATATATTGCTTTTAAAGTAGCATTACACAACACTGATCACAAATATTGAAAAATCTTATGTGACAAAAGGAAAAACAAGATTATTGCAGATTATTTTGCTTGTTTTTAAGGGAAAACTCACTTCATTTTGACTCATTATTTTCTGAAAACTAGACTATATGTTGTGCTTTTCTAGAAAAATCCTTTTAGATATTTGGATTAGAAACAGATAAAACTCCAAGTAAGTAAGAAAAGCATTTTTTGCAGTGTGTTTGTAGTCAAATGTGCTCCAAAAAACCAAAAGACTTTTAATTACAGTCTAGTAAAGAAACAGAAAAAACCCTCAGCAGCACAGCTCCAGCAGACACTCGCGTCTTAGATATCAGTCAGAACACAAATAAAACACTTCTCGAAGGCCTTGTCTGAGTCCAGAATGAAGAGCGGACTTAAAACTAAAAGTGATTTAAGGTTGTGATATATTGCTTTTTAAAGTAGCATTACACAACACTGATCACAAATAATGAAAAACATCTGATGTCAAAATAGGAAAAACAAGATTTTTGCTTATTAAAACATAAACTCAGTTCATTTAGACTCATTATTTCTGAAAACAACACTATATGTTATGCTTGTCCAGAAAATCCTTTTAGCTATTTGGATTAGAAACAAGATAAAAACTCCAAGCGAGTAAGAAAAGCATTTTTACAGTGTGTTTTGTAGTCAAAGTGCTCCAAATATCTTTACTCACAACTTCCCAAAAGACCTCTTAATTTACAGTCTAGTAATAATATTAACAAACAACCCTTCCTGTTCCCCAAAACCCCTCTGCAGCACGGCTCCGGCAGACACACGCTCTCTGATATCAGTCAGAACACAAATAAAACACTTCTTGAAGACCTTGTCGGAGTCCAGAATGAAGAACAGCGTATAAATAAAACCCTCACGTGGCCTTCAGATAGCAGTAGAGCGCCTGCAGGCCGCCGTCCAGCACTTCTTTAATGGGTTTCAGCAGTGGATTGTGCATAATGTGCAGACCTTTATCCAGCGGATGGCAGGCTAGCTTCTCCAAACGCTTCAGTTTGTGCATCTCCGCAGGAACGTTCTGGATGTCATTAAAGTCAACATTCAGAAGCTCCAGCTTAGTCAAACAGCAAAGCATCTTGGGAAGCGAGTGGATGCAGTTTCCCTCAACGATGAGGATCTTCAAATCCGCAAGTGCTTGTATCTGATCGGCGATGTTCTCCAGATTATTGCACGCCAGTTGCAGAAACACCAGGTTCTTCATGGTGTAGACGCAGCCGGGGATGTGTGTTATGTTATTGTGGCTTAAATTGAGTTTTTTTAATCCCACGAGAGCTGAAAGAGACGCCGGGAGCCCGGTGAGATGATTATTGGCCAAACTCAACACCTCCAGTTTACTGCACAAGCAAAGCTCTTCAGGAACTTCGCTTAAGTTATTCCGATATGCAAAAAGCACCTTTAGGTTTTTCAGTCGGCCGATTTCTGGTGGTAAACTGGTCAGGTGGTTTCCCCAAATGTTAAGCACCACCAGGTTTTGCAAAAAACCCAGTGATCCCGGAAGAGAGCGTAGAGAATTCAGTGATAAATTCAGCTTTTGCAGCTCAGTTATTTCCCATAGTTCCTCTGGGAGATCCGTCATGCCGCGACGAGCAAGACTTAGCACGCTGAAACCGAAGTGTGTTGTCGCATGCTTGCGAATGCGTTCGACTGTTGGAAGGTTTTCATCCAAAGCTGCGCTCTTTCTTCCGTCGTCCGCGACACTCTTGGATTTATTTCCACCCATTTCTGTGTCTTCTTCTGGCTGTTTCTCCTCTGACCAACTGAAGCTGAGAAATGCGGAGGACATTCCCGGGACGTCACAGAAGAGGAGGCGACGTCGGAAACATTACTGAGTTTCACAGCGTCTCCAACAGCTGCTGCTGTCACTTTAGCACTGATAACTAGTGGAAGGAGAACCGCACGGATGTTTCTGGGGTGAAATATGAGGGCACCGGCCTCTCATGACACTCCTGACCCAAAATAAGGACAGCTGTCTATGCTGAAGCTCCTACTTTTAGGGTTATTATAGTCAGTGGTGGAAAGAAGACTGAAAAATCACACACTGTCAATTCTGATAATATAGTAATTGATTTAACGAGGTGTGAGCTGATATGTTTGAGTTAATATACTCACCGGCCACTTTATTAGGTACACCTGTCCAACTGCTCATTAACGTAAATGTCTTATCAGCCAATCACATGGCAGCAGCTCACTGCATTTAGGCATGTAGACATGGTCAAGATGATCTGCTGCAGTTCAAAGCGAGCATCAGAATGGGGAAGAAAGGGGATTTAAGTGACTTTGAACGTGGCATGGTTGTTGCTGCCAGACGGGCTGCTCTGAATATTTCAGAAACTGCTGATCTACTGGGATTTTCACGCACAACCATCTCTAGGGTTTACAGAGAATGGTCCGACAAAGAGGAAATATCCAGTGAGCGGCAGTTCTGTGGGCGCAAATGCCTTGTTGATGCCAGAGGTCAGAGGAGAATGGCCAGACTGGTTCCAGCTGATAGAAGGCAACAGTAACTCAAATAAGCACTCGCTACAACCGAGGTCTGCAGAAGAGCATCTCTGAACACACAACACGGCCAACCTTGAGGTGGATGGGCTACAGCAGCAGAAGACCACACCGGGGTGCCGCTCCTGTCAGCTAAGAACAGGAAACTGAGGCTACAATTCACACAGGCTCACCAAAACTGGACAAGAGAAGATTGGAGAAACGTTGCCTGGTCTGATGAGTCTCCATTTCTGCTGCCACATTCGGATGGTCGGGTCAGAATTTGGCCTCAACAACATGAAAGCATGGATCCATCCTGCCTTGTATCAGCGGTTCTGTCACACCTGCTGCAGTGCCCTCTGGTGGTCTTCAAGGGCACCAGTTTTGTTTTGGTTTTTGTATTTTGTATCCTAGTCATGTGATCACTCTTTGTTTTCAGCTGTTCCTCATTGTCTAATTAGTTCTGTCTTATAAGCCCTGCTATGTTGTGTTTAGTTTGCCTTTGGATTTGCAATGTTCTGTTCAGTTCTGTCCTGCTTTATTTGTGGTCCGGTTCATCGTGTTTTGGTTGGTTTGTTTATTTGTTCACTTTGTTTAGTATCATTACTATGTTTTTGGATTTCCTGTTTAGTTTTTGTTTGATTCACTCTTGTGCTTAATTTTGCACTTCCGTTTTGATACCTTGTCTGTCCCCTTGTCATTTTTTGGATCTTTATTGTTTGACAATAATGTGTTTTGCTGCACTTGGATCTTTACCTTGTTTTTGTGATACCCAGTCGTGACATAATCCAAAGGCCACACCAAGGTCCAGCAGCAATTTTTTTTACATACATTTTTTTTTTTCTCTCTCTCTTTTTGCCCCAGTTTTTTTTTCCCCTATTTTTTGTTTTTTGTCAATGTATGAGTCTCCGAATAGTTCCTCCAGTGACACCGAAAGAGAGCGGTCGCTTCATCTTCAGGCATTGGCGGCTGAACGTCAGCAGGGTTGGGAGGTAGGAGCTTTTGCTCAGTCATTTTGGACTTTGGCTGTGGGACTGGGCTTATCTGACTATGAACTGATGACTATTTTTAATCAATGTCTTGATTACCCTCTTTCTATTGAGGAGATGGAGGAGCTTGGGATAACTCAATTTTGGGAGTTTGTTGTCCACCTTAAAGTGAATAGTCTAAAGGTTGATTCCGTTTCCAGATGATTTTTACTTCTGAAGCCCCACCTAAAAGATACCATTGCCCCTGACTGTCTTTGCATGGCCTTGGAGCTTCTTGACTCCCTTTATGAGATTTTGGATAGTGTTGAGAACTCAGCCCAAAATTGATCTTTTTGAATCCCAGCCTAAGGGAACTTCTAGTCC
>LR812542.1:48274410-48401910 GCA_903798195.1 Danio kyathit
TACCTGCTTTCTGGAACCGTTCTTCACCGGACTCGAGCCCCATCGTCACAGTCAACTCCGCTCTGCGTCTCAAGTCCATCGACGTACACGTTGAGCCACTGGACAAACTGGTAACAGTGGGAAAGCCGTCCATACGTAAGCAGTCAGCTGGTAAACATAAAAAGGAACGGAGTCATAGCGTTCCCATAGCGCCATAGTGTTCGTTTTAAAGATAAAATGCAGCCATACGTACCTCTGGCTACATAATTCGCGCTCTCCAGAAATGTATACGGGCTACCTTTTCAGAATGAGCCTATGTTGATAATATGAGGACTGAATGATCAAATAATATTTATGATTATTATTAATGTTGAAACAAGAGCTGCTTTATATTTGTGAGGAAAACAGTAACGCCAAGTTTGTTTATAATAATTATATAATTACTATATATTTATTTATATAGATAATTATATATATAATAATTATATTAATATAATTATTACATTATTATTATTATTATTCATAATAATTATATATAAACATTTTATTGATCAAAAGTGATCAAAAGTGATCAAAAAGACAGTAAAGAAACTTACAGAATTTGTATTTTAAATGATTACTATTTTTAAATGTAATAATTAAAAAAAATTATAATAATAATTCATTAAATTCACAAATAATTATTATACAGCAGAAATTATTTCCAGCTCTGATAATAATAATAATAATAATAATAATAAGAAGAAGAAGAAGAAGAAGAAGAAGAAAGAAGAAGAAGAAGAAGAATGAAGAAGAAGAAGAAGAGAGGTCGCTGGTTCGATCTCGGCTGGGTCAGTTGGAGTCAGTTCTGTGTGGAGTTTTGCATGTTCTCTCTGCGTTCGCGTGGGTTTCCTCCGGGTGCTCCGGTTTCCCGCCACAGTCCAAACACATGCGGTATAGGTGAATTGGGTAGGCTAAATTGTCCGTAGTGTATGAGTGTGAATGAGTGTGTATGGGTGTTTCCCAGTGATGGGTTGCGGCTGGAAGGGCATCCGCTGCGTAAAACATGTGCTGGATAAGTTGCCGGTTCATTCCGATGTGGCGACCCCAGATTAATAAAGGGACTAAGCCGACAAGAAAATGAATGAATGAAGGAATAATAATGAGCACATGTATTAACAATTAGCAGTAAAAAAAATATTAATAATTTAAAAAAAAAAAATTTCTTGATGATTGTGTTATTTAAAAAATATATAATAATATTTCACCCTTTTTCCCATATTATTTTCAAATAACTGCAACCTTGGTGAAAATTATTCTTTTTTAAATATATATGATTGTGTGATTAAAAAAAACGCTTTTAAATTATATTAATATTTAATCTTTTTACTGCATTTTAAATCAAATAAATTATCAAATAAATGCAGCATTAATGAACACTAAAAAACATTTAAAAATTGCAAATTTAAATTATTAACTTATGGTCAGATCAGGGGCGTAGCAGCCGGGGGGGACGGGGGGGATACGTCCCCCTCACTTTTTGAGACAGACCATTTAGAAACAGCTGATTAAGAATGTAAACTTTTGGATGTCATACAGCTGTCGCCCCCACTTTTAAAATGTCCACTACGCCCCTGGATCAGATGGTTTTAAAGTCAATATTCATTTGATATTCTTCAGTTAATTAAAAGGCGAGATATTGCTCTCAAAAAAATCTTTACTATCAAAAACTAATACTGATCATCTTGTTTATACTGGGTTGAGGAACAAAGTGGTATCTGAATTGCTAAGATGAAATATTTTTCTAAATTAACTGAGGAGGCTCCTGGCAGCAGTTCTAAATTGTGGAAACATATCAATAGACTATCTAATTCAAACAGGCAAAAACATTGTAAAATAAAGCATCTTAAAGTTACTAAGATGATTTGCAGTGATGAGGCTATAGCAAACGCTTTTAACAGTTTTTTTATTGAGTCTGTTCAAGAATTGTCAAGTAATTTTAACTGCACTAAATCATACCCTGAGGAACCAGATTATGTTCAGCAAGACTCCTTATATATTAAAGAAGTATCTTGTGAAAAAGTCCAAAAAGTAATAGAAAATATGAGTAATTCTACGGCTGAGGACATTTTTAATTTTCACTCTGAATTAATTAAGAGATAGAAACATTTTCTGTTGGAGCCAATTACGTATTTAGTAAACTTGTCGATACAAACAAAAACTTTCCCAGATAGTTGGAAGACAGCAATAATTATACCGATTTATAAATCTGGTGATAAGGATGTTGCTTGTAACTATAGGCATATTGCCATTCTACCTGCAGTGTCAAAAGTGCTGGAGAAAATTGTTGCGGAACAATTAATGGAGCATTTACACTCTAAACAGTTGCTTTATCCACAGCAGTTTGGTTTTAGAGAGAAATATTCCACAGAAACAGCAAATTGTTATCTGCTTGAAAAAATAAAATGGTCACTGGATTAACGTAGTGTGGTTGGGGCAGTGTTCCTGGACCTAAAGAAAGCCTTTGACACGGTTAATCACAGTATCTTACTGAATAAATGAAGAGAGTTCAAAATGTCAGCAGAAGCCTTACAGTGATTTGGGTCTTATTTGGGTGGGAGACTGCAATGTGTGAGGGTCAATGAGGTGAAGTCATCTGTGTTCTAACAATATGGGCGTATGGGTCTGTTCTTGGCCCATTGTTGTTTACAATGTACATAAATGATCTTCCAGATTGCTGCCCAGGGGTTAACTGCCAGTTATATGCAGATGACACAGTTGTCTATGTGTCTGCTAAAACACCGTGCTGGGCAGGTGAGCAACTGACCCAGGCTTTACAACATATTTCAAGATGGCTTGAGCTGTCTCATTTAACGTTGAATGTCTAGAAAACAGTTTCTATGTGCTTCTCTATAAGAAATAGGCCTGTACGGGATACATTTGAGGTGCTGATTAAAAATAAAGTTATTAAAGAAGTGAATGAATTTAAGTATCTTGGCATAACTCTAGACATTAATTTAAAATTTGATAGGCATCTAAAAAATATAAGGAAGAAAGTTAAGCCAAGTCTAAACTGTTTTCATTTTATTAGAAGGTTTTTAACATATCAAACTGCAAAATTGTACATGCACACAATGATATTCTCTCACTTGACGTATTGCATTACATCATGGTCACAAGCTTCTTTAACTACATTGAAGCCTACTGACTCAATATATAAACAAGCAGTTCCCCTTCGGAAGGGGAACTTCAATGCTATGTGGAAACTTCCACTATGGGGATTTCATTCAGAAAGCCAATCATCTGAAAGAGTATGTAAACGGGCCAATGAAATGCCAATGAGTTGGCAGCTTCAGCTTGCGCACCTGATGCTCGTTGCAATTAACTTGCTATAAGAGTACATGTGCGAGCAAAGCCAAAGCATCATTTTCACTTCAGAGACTTCAACAGCCTTCTGAGAGAGTCGATGAGGGTTCCTCCAGCTGAGTTTCAGACAGAGAGTGAACGAGAGCGATCTCCCGGTCCAGAGTGTGTGACACGCAGCGGCAGATGGTCGAGCTGGGTTTCTCCCTTGCCTGGCGTCCTTTGGGTCCGGTCCTCCAGAGCGGTATGTATTGTTGCGAATTTCCTAAAAGAGCAACACGGTCGTGCAGCGCGTCTTTTTCAAGACGTCGCTCCGACTGTGCGTTTCTGGATGCGGTGGTTTCCTGTCCTCGGATGATGGGCACGAGCACTGCGTTTCATGTCTGGAGGTCCAGCATGTTAATGCGGTGCTCGTGGGCAGTGCATGCCATCACTGCGGTGGCATGTCTGTTGCGCAGTTAAGATCGCGGCTCGCTCTTGCAAAAGAGCCACCCACCCCAGTTGTCCCCCGCTCCGCGGTGGTCACTCGGGCAGATCTGAGGGTTACAGTGGGAGTAAATCTGCCGCCCTCGGGCTTGTGGACCTCTCACTCCTCCACGCGCTCCATCCAAGCTTTGAGTGAGATAAGCGCTCCATCCTCGGATGGCCGCCCTCTCACTTGATGACACCGAGGCTCAGATGTCCACCGCTGCATCGGAGGTTGGGCTGTCATGGTCTGATGAAGGATCCCCCCCCCTCCGTTCCCTCCCATCAGGAGCGAGCGCGGCGGCGGCCGATCTTGAAACAGACATGATAACCGTGCTTCCCCGGGCTGTTTCGGTCGTGGGTCTGGAGATGGTTTATCCCCCAGCCCCGCGGCCGGACCGACTAGATGGGTGTATGTGGAGGATTAAAAGGCAATACCTTCTAGCCTCCCATCCCTCTCTTCCCGGAAGTGCACAGTGGGCTCACGCAGTCTTGAGGGCACCTTTCTCTGCCTGATCTGCGTGCGCCTCCGCCTCACCACTCTTGATGGTGGAGCAGCCAGGGAGTACGAGTCGATTCCCCAGATTGAGAGTGCCATCACGGGCCCGCGTGGTGCCTCCTTCTGCTGGAATTAGCCTCATCTCCTGTCCAAGGCGTGTTGGTTTTCTGCCTCCCGAGCCAGAGCCCACACAGCCGCAGGCCAGACTGCTTCCACCCTGCACGCCAGGGTCCATGCGCGCGCGCTGGCCCAGCTGCACGAGGGTGGTTCTGACCCAGGCTTGTTACAAGCCCCGCACCGCACCCGACTGAGCTCCACGGACCTCAAGTCCGCTGCGTGTGCCCCGGGAAAGACGATGGCCACGTTAGTGGTCCAGGAGCGCCCCCTCGGGCTAAACCTGGCAAAAATATGCACGGAGTCGACAAAGTTCACTTTCTTTACTCCCCCATATACCAGTCTGGCCCGTTCGGCGACACCGTTGGTGAATTCACCCAGGAATTCACGGCGGTGCAGTCGGATACGATGGGCATCCTTCGGCGGGGATGTAAGACCGCTCCCCTCCCGCCGAACCATCCACATCCACTGCTTGTCGCCGAGAGCGCCCGTCTTCGAGTGCTGCTCCGCCCCCGTCTGCGCCTCCGGCCAGCGGCAGCGCCGAGCACCTCGCAGGCAACCAGCGCTCCCCGTCCCAGGGCGCCGTTAAGTCCGGATAACGGACCGCGAAGCGCTCTTGAGACGGCCATCTGGAGAAGAGGGAACTTGCTCTCTCCCCGGTGGGGGGCCGGGCTCCTCAGAGAGAGAGCATCTTTCCCTTCCCTGGATGTGACACCCCGAATACTGCCAGACTGGGACGCGATGAAAAGCCTTCCAGCTCGCAGGATCGGCGCACTTCGCCAGTGGCTCACGGGGTCTGGGAGGACGGTCTCCTTTCTCTCACACCTCCAGCCCTCTCCTCTGGAGTCTGAGTGCAAGGTGAGTAAATCTCTCACCTCCAGCTCTTCCGCGGGACCCCAGCGCTCCCCGGATCAGCACTCCCACTCCGCGCTGCCCCACTGCTGGTACGTCAGCGATTGTAGCGATGCAGTCATTAGCGAGGGCTCTGCCTGCCTGGTTAGCGCAGCCCAGCCCTTTGCGGTGGCTCATACGCACGATCAGACTCGGCTACGCGATTCGATTCGCGAAACGGCCCTCCCAAGTTCACGGGGTGTACGTCACCAGGGTCAGCCCTGTGCCCGCCCCTGTCTTGTGAGAGAAGGTTGCTGTCCTCCTGGCGAAGGATGTAATCTAACCGATCCCTCCAGCCGAGATGGAGAGCGGGTTTACGCCTGTACTTCATCGTACCCAAAAGAGCGGTGGGTTACGGCCAGTCCTAGATCTGCGCGTTTTGAACCGCTGTCTGCACAAGCTGCCGTTCAAAATGCTTATGCAGAAGCGCATCCTCCTGTGCGTTCGTCCTCGGGATTGGTCTGCAGCATAGACCTGAAGGACGCGTACTTCATGTCTCCATACTCCACGCCACCGTCACTTTTCTGCGGTCTGCGTCGAGCGAGCCTGACAGTACAAGTCCTCCCCTTCGGGCTCTCTCTGTATCCGCGGGTCTTCACCAAGCTCGCGGAGGGTGCCCTAGCGCCCCTTCGGCTCGCGGGCATCCGCATACTCAATTATCTCGGCGACTGGCTGTTTTGGCCCTCTCGCGGGAGTAATTGACTATGTACAGAGACAAGGTGCTCCAGCACCTCCACCTATTGGGGTTTCAGGTCAACCGAGAAAAGAGCAAACTCGCCCCCGTGCAGAGGATCTCTTTTCTCGGGTTGGAGCTGGACTCGGTCACCATGACAGCGCGCCTCTCCGGAGAGCGCGCTCGGCTAATGCTGAACTGTCTGTGAGAGTTCGACAGCAAAATAGTGGTTCCACTGAAATCTTTCAGAGGCTCCTGGAGCATATGACATCCGCAGCCGCTGTATGCGCTCGGATAACTCCATATGAGACCACTTCGGCACTGGCTTTACGATCGAGTCCCCAGACGCGCATGGCACGCGGACACACACCGAGTGACTGTCACTGCGCTGTGTCGCCGCGCCCTCAGCCCCTGGAACGACCCCTCGTTCCTACAGGCCTGAGTGCCTCTAGGACAGGCGTCCAGACATATTGTCGTTTTGACAGATGCTTCCAGCACTGGCTGGGGCGCCGTGTGTTGCGGGCATGCAGCTGAAAAAAACCCAGTTGCATTGGCATATCAATCGCCTAGAGCTGTTGGCAGTGTTTCTCGCTCTCCGCCGTTTTTTTACCGGTGCTGGAGCGACAACACGTACTGGTCAGGACGAACAGTACGGCTGCTGGGGCGTATATCAACCGTGTGGGGGTATCCGCTCTCGCAGCATGTCTCAGCTCGCTCGCCGTCTGCTCCCCCGGAGTCATACGCGGCGCAATCGCTGCATTCCATTTTTCCCCCACCGAGCTCAACCGTGCAGCCCATTCGCTCTCACGGCAGTTTCGCCTGGGAAAATGGAGACTCCACCCCGACTGTCCAGCTGTTCGGTGCTGCGCCTTTCTCTCTCTAACTCAGAGATTCGTGCGCTCTCGCTTGAGTTCCCCACTTGGCGAACCCTGCAAAGTCCACTGGCTACACAGCTGGCCTCGGGGCGTGCGTAATACGCATTTCTCCAGTGAGCCTACTCGCACAGATACTGTGTAAAGTCAGGGAGGTCGAGGAACAGCTCTCGTATTGCGCCTCTCTGGCCCAATCGGACCTGCTTTCAACTCTCTCCTCGTGATGGCCCCTCCCTGGCACATCCCCTGGGAACAGGGGACAGGCACCGTTTGGCACCCGCGCCCAGATCTATGCTTCACGTACGGTTCATAGATGGAGCGCGGAGGACTTAGGTGACTTACCGATTAGGTGGTTAACACTGTCACTCAGGCTGAGCACCCTCTACGAGGCATGCCCACGCCTGAAGTGGAGTCTATTCGCTGTGTGGTTACCTTTTTCCCCGAGAAGGAACCCTGAACATGCCAGATCAGAGTGATGCTATCCTCCTTCAGTTGACTGGAGCTAAGGCTGTCCCCTCCACTCTGAGGGGTTGGCGTTACGATCATCCCCGCTCTAAGGATGCGGCGATGGCGGCGCGCTGGGAAGTATCGTCTCATCATCCAGTTCCCGGAGGCGCGAGACATGAATATTAATTTTCCTGTTTCCCTCTCATACCCACTTGAAGATCTCTCTTAGGAGAGGTCTGCTCGATCACTCGACTCAGTATCTTTAAGATTTCTGTCCAGGTAGACAGCTCTGCTGGTCGCGTTTGCATCGGCCAAATGGGTGGGTATCTGGAGGCATTTTCGGTCAGCGAAATGTGCCAACGTTTTGGGTCGGCCCACTCTCACGTTTACCTGAGACACCGGCCCACCTAGGTGCCCTAGGTTCCTACAGCGTTCTTTCAGCCACGTAGTGAACCTGCAAGCGCTGCCCACGGAGGAGGCAGACCCAGCCCCTTTATTTGGTCCTTCGCACTTTGCTATTACACGGACCGTACTCAGCTCTTTATCTGTTATGGTGATCGGCAGACGGGAAGTGCCGTATCCAAACAGAGGTTGGAACATACCCACTGAACTCTGAATGCCATCTCCCTCGCTCATCTGAGCCAGGGCGAGCCGCGTCCCCCAAGAGTGAGAGCGCGCTCCTCGAAGCGCGCATCCTTTTGGGCGTTAGCACGCGGCGCCTCTCTAACAGACACTGTAGAGCTGCGGGCTGGGCGACACCTATTAGAAGATTTATTAATCTTGAGGGGAGCCGATTTTCTCACGCGGTGAAGGAGAAATTCGGTTAGGTGTTGTAAAACGCTTGCTGCGCCATTCTCTCTAACCCAGAGATACGTGCGCTTTTTCGCTCTGTCAGAAAAGTTCCCCGCTGGCGAACCCTGCAGATATTCCTCCGAGGCCCCCAGCACCTGACTCAGCGGAGGAGTCAGGCACTGGCCCGTTACGTTGCTGGTCTGCCCAATGGTCAGCCCGCGTTCTGGGTATAGGTGCCTGCTATGTGCGATCCCCACTAGGCGATCCCATATGCTTATACTGCCACGGTGCAGTCCCCCCTCACAGGCGGACCCGTGTCTTCCCTCACCGCTAACCATCTAATTTTCATATGCTTACTCCCCCTTCTCAGGGTTAGTTCATATGCTATTTGCCCCAGTCTCCCCACTTGGGTAGCAGGTGGCCTCCGCAAGCGTCCTCCCTATCGGGACTGCACGCATTCCCAACGTACTGTCGTATTAAATTCCTAGAAATTATTCTAGACGCATTTGCGGCTCCCGAAAAATATATCTAAATCCGTAAATCTTCTGTTGAAGTGGGATAAGTAAGGGCCAGGGAACACGTTGGAAGACCGCGCCTCTGGTGACGCAGGTGCGCTCACGCTCTTTGCCTGGCAAACCTCTCATCGGGGGCGAAGGTAAGGTTCAATCATTATGGCGTTTTCCAAACATTTCCCCATAGTGGAAGTTTCCACATAGCATTGAAGTTCCCCTTCCGAAGGGGAACGCTCTGGTTACTAAAGTAACCCTCGTTCCCCGAGGGGGGGAACGGAAATGCTATGTTCCTTCGCCATAATGATTGCCCCTTAGCTGTTGAGGTGAAAGTCTCTTCCGCTAAAAAAATGATGCTTTGGCTTTGCTCGCACATGTACTCTTATAGCAAGTTAATTGCAACGAGCATCAGGTGCGCAAGCTGAAGCTGCCAACTCATTGGCATTTCATTGGCCCGTTTACATACTCTTTCAGATGATTGGCTTTCTGAATGAAATCCCCATAGTGGAAGTTTCCACATAGCATTTCCGTTCCCCCCCTCGGGGAACGAGGGTTACTTTAGTAACCAGAGCGTTAACATGATGGACTTAAAGCATATGCGATGGCATCTTTGTGAAGTTTTATGTAAACATAACCTTTTTAGTTTTGATAGTTTCATTAAATTTCATTATCTTAAATTGTTTTTTAAATGTTTAAATAATCATGTTCCAGTGCTGTTTTCAGATCTAATCAGTAGGCATCAAACCTCTCACAGAGTCACACAGGCAACTGCTAATGGTGACTGTCTAGTGCCAAAGTGAAGAGCTCATTTGGTCAATCTGTTTTTTTCTGTAAAGGGAGCCAAACTGTGGAATGATTTACCTGTTAGCCTAAAATTAGAAAGTGATATACATATTTTTAGTAGTGTTCTTAAAAAGTGGTTAAAAACAAAACAGCAGTGTTTGCACGAATAACAAACAATAATTTTATGTAAAGAATTATAATGTTGGGTACATATTTATTATATTTTAATTTTGGCAAGCCTCCTGTGGACAAGTGTTGAGAATTAGCAAGTCTGCTAAAACACTTAAACAAATGCATTTGGTTGTCCAGAGTATTATATTATATTAAAACATTACATCCAGATGCACAATATATATATATATACAGTTGCAATCAGAATTATTCAACCCCCTGAATTATTCGCCCCCCTGTTTATTTTTTCCCCCAATTTCTGTTTAACGGAGAGCAGATTTCTTCAACACATTTCTAATCATAATAGTTTTAATAACTCATCTCTAATAACTGATTTATTTTCTCTTTGTCATGATGACAGTAAATAATATTAGACTAGATATTCTTCAAGACACTTCTATACAGCTTAAAGTGACATTTAAAGGCTTAACTAGGGTAATTAGGGTAACTAGGCAGGTTAGGGGAATTAGGCAGGTTAGGGGAATTAGGCAAGTTATTGTATAATGACGGTTTGTTCTGTAGACTATCGAAAAAGTATATAGCTTAAAGGGGCTAATAATATTGACCTTAAAATGGGTTTTAAAAAATTAAAAACTGCTTTTATTTTAGCCGAAATAAAACAAATAAGACTTTCTCCAGAAGAAAAAATATTATCAGACATACTGTGAAAATTCCCTTGCTCTGTTAAACATCATTTGGGAAATATTTAAAAAAGAAAAAAAAAATCAAAGGGGGTTCAATAATTCTGATTGCAACTGTATATATATATATATATACAGAGATGGCAAAAGTACACACATCCTTTACTTAAGTAGAAGTACAGATACTCATGTTTAAAACGACTCTGGTAAAGTAGAAGTACTGACTACACTTTTGTACTTAAGTAAAAGTAAAGAAGTACCGCCTGAAAAATGTACAAAAGTAAAAAAGTAAAAAGTACTCATTTCAACCACAGTCCCAAAGACATGCGGTATAGGCGAATAATAATTCAACTACATTTGCAGTAGTTTATAAGTGTGTGTGTGTGTGTGTGTGTGTGTGTGTGTGTGAATGTGAGTGTGTATGGGTGTTTCCCAGTACTGGGATGCAGCTGGAAGAGTATCCGCTGCGTAAAACAAATGCTGGAATAATTGGCGGTTCATTCTGCTGTGGCGACCCCTGATAATTCAGGGACGAAGCTGAAGGATAACAAGTGAGATACTGTAGGTAGGTAATCATCCTGACACAAACTTGGTGTTCAGCATGTAGTTTTGCCGCTGTTAGATCAAAAATAACAGCTGCCATTCATGTTGATTTTTTCTTTTGCTAAAATAAATACAGAATCAGATATGACTGTAAACACTTTTTTTTGCATTAGGCTAAAGCTTCTTATTCTCTTCAGAGAGTAGCTCTCATATATAACCTGCTATTTCAGTGTGTTTTTTTTCAGGTATTGTGGTGATTTTATTTAATGGATAAACATGAATTCTGTTACAGTTTTTCTCAGTCACTTTGGTCCATTTCTCAGATCAGAATTGAAATTCTCTAAACTCCCTGTTCAATCTTCAGATCATCATTATGTCACTTGTGCACATCAGAAAGCAGTTTCTCTTTATGAACAAGTTGCAAATGCTTTTGTTCATCCATGCAAATGATTATGTGCAATTCTCTGATGTTTCCTATATTATCGGTTGCTCATGTCATGTTGATCAACATGTATTATTTTATCTCTGTTGAATAGACTCACCCCCACAACATTTAATCGTTCAAATGCCTGAACAAGTTGTCTTAATATTTAGTCATAATGCATTTTTTACATTTCTCCCAGGTGAATCTTGACTTTTTCTAATAAAGGTCTAAAAGGAGGTTGTCCTGTTCACATTTTTACTTTTGTTTTTTCTTTGTGCTATGCGGTGCTCTCTTTTCCTTTCTGTATCAGAATGACATGATCTGGCAACAAATTACAGTACAAACAGCACAAATATTGCCATAGTTTACACCAGAACAGCCCTCCAGAGTACACTGTTATTGACAACATGACTACTAAGTAATTTGAGTCTTATTCTTATACAATGACACAAGAAACATGTCATTCTGACGCCACTGACATGTTGACTGTCACAGAAATTTAGTTTTGAGGGATGAACTGAGGGATTTTGAGCAGGAGACTGGCTTTTGCAGGTAATCCATGGTGTTTTGCTATTTATACGTGTTTTTTTGAGAAATGCACTTTGTCCTACTGTTTTACAAATTTCAGTTCTGATCTGAGAAATGTGCCAAAGTGACTGAGAAAAACTGCAATACATTTATTCTATGCTAAAAGCAACATACACAGGTAAGACAGGTAACATACACATAAATTGCCCAGGGGTGCGTTTCCCAAACAACGACGTAACTTGCTGCTGAACTATCATAGTACCATGCATCGTTTGGGAAAAGAACGATGTGGTGACGAGTGTTTCCCAAAACCCTTAGTTTCTCTGTCGCAGATCCATGGTTTGAACCACGTTAGTTATAACGTAAAACGTCCATAATGATGCTCTAAACGGGGTGGAGTAACTTCTTTAGAGAACAACCCCATCATTTCTTTGTGCAAATTATATTGTTTTACACAAACACGCATTTAAAATAAAATCCAATATTAGTTTTGTCATATATAATATCATATTAATCATATAAATAAACAAATAATGAGGCTATTTATTAAGAAATGAAATGTAATATTTATTAGAAAATAAAAAAAAATCCTATTTTAATAATAATATTAATGATGATGATGATTATTATTAAGTAGGATATTGTTTATTTATTTTTTGAAAAGTCTGAAAAGTCTTGAAAAGTTTTAATTTGAGCACGTGCAAACCACTGCAGATATGCTCTAACCAGCAGGCCCATGTCATATACAGTACAGATACTTAATAAATAACCTACTATAAATGAAAAGAATTAACGTATGCTATGTTTTTTTTTGTTTTCACAAGCTTTGGAGATGTAACATAAATTCAGCTTTTAAAAAATAGTCACCTATAGCTTTTGTCATGAGGCTGTGTTCAAAATGACATCAAAGTTTTCAAAGTGCACTGCAAAGGGAGCGCAATTGTAAACATGAAGATCGCTAAAACTGAACTGTAAAAAAACTCTGAAAGCAAATTACACCTAAGAGAGATGACCTTAATGCTTTTTTATTTTTAATAATTCAAACTTTGAATGTTAGAATGTTCTAAATGAATAGGGCATAGGGGGATAAGTGGGAATAAGACACAGCCATTACAAATTCCGTATTAGAAAATATAAACTCATCAGAAATAAAGGAAATAAACCGCAATGCATACATTTTTTATAAAGTATTTGATTGTTTTAGTCCCAAATGTACAAATCTTTACAAAAAGCACTATTTTCGCGGTATTAGAATGAAAGACCAGAGAAAGCCCGTGCAGTATGATCGGAAGTGGACAAAAGGCTTAAGCATTTAAACAGCATGTGTTTGACTGGAATGTGTCTCGTTTACCTGTGATCCGAACGAGCAAAAGTTGTCTTATTACCGTGTAAACAGGGCAGCATCAGTCATGTTAAATTCGCCGACTCCCTCTGTCACTGCGCAGTAATCCTAGCCTTTCTCATAGTAATCTTCACGAACTAGGGCTAGGCCATGTACGGTGTGCGATAGGCTTGAAGAAGCCGCGCGCTGCAGCGCGCAATGAGGAAAAAGAGACTGACTGCATCAAAAATGCGCTCGTATTAATGCGCAATGATAAGAAATAATATAGATCGCGCCACCAAACACATAAAAATTAAAGTAACGACCGTGGTTTAAAAAATGTAAGAAGTAGAAAGTACAGATATTTGTGTAAAAATGTAAGAAGTAAAAAGTAGTCAAAAAAATTAGTAGTGGAGTAAAGTACTGATACCCGAAAAAACTACTTAAGTACAGTAACGAAGTATTTGTACTTCGTTACTTCCCATCTCTGTATATATATATTAAAGTTTCCAGGTTCTGCAGGTTGCAATGTCCCGAATTTCATTACCAGTCTTAAGCCAATTGTAATTGTTTGTTTTTGGTGCAATTTAGAATTTCCCCAACCAATCGCAGAGCCTGGACGACCAGGGTGAGCGTACCGACTTGGCCCCACCCTGGTCCCAATGAATAGGTTCTTATTAACATATTACTTTGTGTGATGATGTCATTGCATAATCACAACTCAAAACTACATCTTTATGTAGTATACAAAATAATTAATGTTTTCTCAAAGTGACTGGTGATCTCACCAAAAACATTATTTGAAATATATACATTCAGATTTGTATGAAAAATATAGTTGACTATTTGTAAAAGTACTTGTGTACTTACTCTTTTCAACTTGTGAAATTAACACATTTGTGAAAGGGACAACAATAATAGCACTAATGTAATTTATTGCTGCCTAAATTAACAACAATTATACATGTTAACAAATATCAGTAAATTAACAGTAATGAAAAACAATCTGAGCTAGCAATTTACTCTGCTGAGTGAAGCCTGCAGCCGCGGCTCTTTTGAGTCACTTTTTAAAAATTGCTAAAAGTAGCCAAATGAATGTTAAAAATTGCTAAATTTGTTGCTAGGGGCTTTTTGAAAAAAAAGTTGCTAAGGTAGTATGAAAAGAACAAAATTGCTAAGTTGCAACACTGCATACACTATGGCCAATTTAGTTCATCAGACACGAGGAGAACATGCAAACTCCACACAGAAACACCAACTGACCCAGCCGGGACTTGACCCAGCGACCCTCTTGCTGTGAGGCCACAGTGCCACACCACTGAGCCACCGTGCCACCTGACATCATTACAAATTTTATTTACATTATTCAAATATTTCCCAAGCGCATGTTAAACAGAAAGATAAAAACTATATTGTGAAAGGTCAGTATATTGTGAATCGAATGGTTAGCTGAGTGAATCATTATATCCAGATCCAGCTCTTCAAACACGTCTGCATATGTGTTTGTAATAGAAAAGCACAGTAAGGGATTTTTGCTCAGTTGTTTGTCTACAAAGTCAAATAAATCGATGTTGTGTCTGCATGTACACACTGATATCTGAGTGTTTCTGACCTACATTTATGAGCCGTGTTTATTCTGCATCACACTCACAACAACACGACTCAAGATCACAGATTATTTATTTATTTCACAACTTCAGTCTTGAGTTTTTGTTTACTTTTAGTCTGCTGTGAAATGCAAAAAAGCAGCTTTGCATGATCTGTGTTATTATCAGCTGGTGTAACTACCTGTTCAATCTCCACATCATTAGCTGTGTTTCCATCCCTAAATGCCAATTTAATTTATGCAAATATCATATAAAAGACATGCGAATAAAGCAGCCATTCCATCCAACAAGTCAAAGAGAACAAAATCATTACTTACTGATTAACTGGCGCCTAATATCAAAAGTAAAAACAGAATTTGCTGTGGTGGGAGAAGCTGTGTGAGTCTTGCAACATAGGCTCATTCTGGAAACGTAGACCTATATTATTTCTGAAGAGCGCAAATTATGTAGCCAGAGGTACGTATGTCTGCTTGTCCTCTTTAAAACGAATGCTATGAGGCAGTATGACGCCGTTCCTTTTCGTGCTTATTCCAGAAGCAGGTAAAACAATAACTAAAGCCAATAGAATAAAATAAATAATAAAAAATAAATATAAAAATACAATAATAATAAAACATAAACAAGTAAATAAAAGCGTAAGAATATAGTAAAATCTGAAAATGTGGTAAAAAATAAGGCGGCTGTGAGGGCTTTTCTTATTCTGGATTGCTTTAGAAAACACTTTCGGTTGGGTTTAGGGAAGGGGGAGAGTCAGTCAGTCAGTCAGTCGACAGCAGCCTCTGGTGGCATTACACGAGAAGAGCAGGCATGAATGGCACTCGCGAGAGCAATTTGAGATCTGAAAAAGTGTACACATCGGCCTTTAGTGGATTCGTGAAAACAAAAGCTGCAAAAAATGTACCTCCTTGGACGTATTTGGTGCTCTACAGAAATGTATATAGCGGTACGTATTCATGACTTGTGCCTCAGAAGACAGTAGGCTGACACACAGTGAATGATTAGTGGCATCTGAAGACACGGAGCACAGACGCATTCTGAAAGTCATAATAACACTAATACTGAAATCAAGCGTTTTAAAATGATCAAAACAACATTTCAGATGTTTTACAATAGGGGTGTCAAAATTAATCGTTTCTTCGGTGCACCGTGATGCAGATGGGGACAATTTGATGTCGGTTCAGTAATAGATCATAACCGGTTATTACACACTGACGTCATTTATCCCCTATGCGCGATGTCGCGGTAGAATACTATGGCGGAGGAGGCGAGGGTGAGTAAAATAAACACTCCTACTACTTAAAAAGCAGATCTTTCATTGACACTGAGGAATGGTAAAGCACGAGCCGCTATTTCACTACTAGGGAGAAATGCTGTAAAACTCCATCTCTGCCTCTCTCTCTCTCTCTCTCACACACACACACACTTTGGGCATTTGACCCGCTGGCATGTTCGTGAGGTAAATTTTCCTCTCCTCTCGGCTGTTAAAGCGATACTTGTGGATCCAGACACAAGCGTGCCTGTGGTGTGAGTTTATTATATTGTATTTATTCTATTATGGATTACCTGATAACTCGTATTATGCGCATATAGACTGACCCGCGGCTGTTTTTCCCACGTCACTCATGGATGAAAAGCGCTTTTGTTTCTAAAGCCATTCGCAGCCCTTTCTGTTTCTGTAAACATTAGTTTATTTGTTATGAATTGCTCGTGCTGTCTTCTGAGCATGTATTGGAGTTTTGTCAAAAACATTCACAAAGAGTGTTTTTCTTTGAGCAGGTAAAATTAAAGGTACAGTTCATATATCTTACTGCTGTATTAAAGGACAAAATTGGATTAAAAGTAATATATAAATATAAGCATATTTATAGATTTTAATACATTTTTTTTTCTTGTGTTGTAAAGAAAAAAAATCTAATTATGTATGGAAAGCCTCGTCAATGCACCGTGATGCACCGAGATATCGAATTGAACCGAATCGATGGCATGATAATCGTAACCGAACCGAACCGTGAGACCAGTGTAGGTTCACACCCCTAATTTACAATGTGCTCAGCCTGCTGGTTTATCCATTCACACACATTATTATCATCCTCACATGATCTCTTATAACAAAATCACATGACTTTTTAAACTTCTATACATTTCCATTAGATAAATCTGTGTAGAATTGGTAAATTGCTCCCAGGTAAATCTTGACTTTCTTTAACAAAGATGTGTCTCATGATGAGCAATATATATTGTTATATACACTCACCGGCCACTTTATTAGATACACCTTAGTACCGGGTTGGACCCCTTTTCCATTCAGAACTGCTTTAATCCTTCATGGCAGAGATTCAACAAGCTACTGTAAATATTCCTCAGAGATTTTGCTCCATATTGTCATGATAGCATCACACAGTTGCTGCAGATTTGTCAGCTGCACATCCATGATGCCAATCTCCCATTCCACCACATCCCAAAGATGCTCTATTGGATTGAGCTCTGGTGACTGTGGAGGCCATTTGAGTACAGTGAACTCATCGTCATGTTTAAGAAACCAGTCTGAGATGATTGGCGCTTTATGACATGGTGCGTTATCCTGCTGGAAGTAGCCATCAGAAGATGGAGACACTGTGGTCATAAAGGGATGGACATGGTCAGCAACAATACTCAGGTAGGCTGTGGCGTTGACACCATGCTCAATTGGTACTAATGGACCCAAAGTGTGCCAAGAAAATCTCCCCCACACCATTACACCACCACCACCAGCCTGAACCGCTGATACAAGGCAGGATGATCCATGCTTTCATGTTGTTGAGGCCAAATTCTGAGCCGACCATCCGAATGTGGCAGCAGAAATGGAGACTCATCAGACCAGGCAACGTTTCTCCAATCTTCTCTTGTCCAGTTTTGGTGAGCCTGTGTGAATTGTAGCCTCAGTTTCCTGTTCTTAGCTGACAGGAGCGGCACCCGGTGTGGTCTTCTGCTGCTGTAGCCCATCCGCCTCAAGGTTGGACGTGTTGTGTGTTCAAAGATGCTCTTCTACAGACCTCCGTTGTAACGAGTGCTTATTTGAGCTACTGTTGCCTTTCTATCAGCTGAAACCAGTCTGGCCATTCTCCTCTGACCTCTGGCATCAACAACCATGCCACGTTCAAAGTCACTTAAATCCCCTTTCTTCCCCATTCTGATGCTTGCTTTGACCTGCAGCAGATCGTCTTGACCATGTCTAAATGCATTGAGTTGCTGCCATGTGATTGGCTGAGTAGAAATTTGCGTTAACGAGCAGTTAGACAGGTGTACCTAATAAAGTGGCCGGTGAGTGTATATTGTTATTTGACTGTCTTAACCATACACAATGACACACAAACTTATTTACACAGATATGTATTTTTTAGAGATGAACTAAGGATTTTCAGCAAGATTGCTTTTGCTGTGTTTCGTTATTTGTATGTGTTGTTTAGAGAAATGCACTAAAGAAATGTACCAAAGCGACTGAGAAAAACTGTAACATTAAAAAGCACAAACCCTTTTACTCTCATAAACTAGACATTTAATGCCAAATAAATGTAATAAATTAAATTCCTTAAATCCCCATTTCCTCAACCTGAACTGTAACCCTGCTAAATAAGATTAAATGTAGTTACTAAATAAACGTTTTACATCTGAGCTCTGCTTTTCTTGTTTCTCCAGATAATGTGATGGTAAAGTGTGGCCTGTTTTATTGGGCTCTTTTACAGTGATTTGTAAGTGCTGCTGGGAAAGCGCTGTGTAATAGATGCCACTGTTCACCAGAGACAGTTTAATATCTGGCCTATAATTTCTTCATAGAGTTCTTGTGGGGAAAATGAGCGCGGAGGGAGATAAAACAGGCTGAGGATGATGAATCGATGGGGAGGACACACACTATTACACAGTATAAAGATGCCATTTGTAATGTCTGTGGAAGGAGAAACTACTAATGCACTTACACACAACACAAACCAGAAAAACAACTCATTGGATGATTGGAGAGACGTGCTCAGGGCAACAGTTTTAGAGACCGCAAAATATGTGGTCGGAGCTAAGTCTGCTTATAGTTTTACAGCTTACAATATCCACTAGAGGGCGCTGTACATTTTTGGCAATCTCAAATAAGTTAGTGGCCCACTTTTTCCCATATGAGTCATTTCTCGTAAATCCACTAGATGGCGCTGTGGATATTTTTGACAATCTTAAATACGTTATTGGGGCACATTTTCTCATACGTGTCATTTCTCGTAAATCCACAAGCAGTCGTTGTGTATTTTTTTGACAATCTTAAATACGTTATTGGGTCGCACTTATTCATATGTGCCATTTCTCGTAAATCCACTAGATGGAGACGTGCACGTCTTTGACAATCTCAAAAACGTAACTGACCCACGTTTTCTCATACGTGTTATTTTTCATAAATCCACTAGATGGAGACGTGTACATCTTTGACAAACTCAATTATATTGGTGGCCCACAGTTTCCCATACGTACCATCTCTAGTACATCCACTAAATGGCACTGTGTACATTTTTGGCACCTCAAATACGTAACTGGCCCACATTTTCCCACATGTGCCATTTCTCGTAAATCCACTAGATGGCAATGTGGACATTTTTGACAATCTCATATACGTTATTGGGCCACGTTTTCTCATATGTGCCATTTCTCGTAAATCCACTAGAGGGTGCTGTCTACATTTTTGACAATCTCAAGTACGTAAGTGGCCCACATTTTCTCATACATGCCATTTCTCGTAAATCCACTAGAGGTAGTTGTGTATACGTATGACAATCTCAAATACGTAACTAGCCCACGTTTTCCCATACGTGCCATCTCTAGTAAATCCACTAGATGGCAATGTGGACATTTTTGACAATCTCATATATGTTAGTGGGCTATGTTTTCTCATACGCGTAATTTTTCGTAAATCCACCAGAGATAGTTGTGTATATTTATGACAATCTTAAATACGTAACTGGCCCACGTTTTCCCATACATGCCATTTCTCGTAAATCCACTAGATGGCAATGTGGACATTTTTGACAATCTCATATACGTTATTGGGCCACGTTTTTTCATATGTGCCATTTCTTGTAAATCCACTTGATGGTGCTGTCTACATTTTTGACAATCTCAAGTACGTAAGTGGCCCACATTTTCTCATACATGCCATTTCTCGTAAATTTACTAGAGGTAGTTATGTATACGTATGACAATCTCAAATACGTAACTGGCCCACGTTTTCCCATACGTGCCATCTCTAGTTAATCCACTAGAAGGCGATGTGGACACTTTTGACAATTTCATATACGTTAGTGGGCCACGTTTTCCCATATGTGTAATTTCTCGTAAATCCACCAGATGGCGACGTGTACATTTTTGACAATGTCAAATACGTAACTGACCCACATTTTCTCATACGTGTCATTTTTCATAAATCCACTAGATGGTGCTGTGTACATATTTGACAATCTCAAATATGTTAATGGCCCACGTTTTTTCATACGTGCCATGTCTCGTAAATCCACTAGAGAGCGCCGTGTGCATTTTTGACAATCTCAAATACGTAACTGGCCCACGTTTTCTCATATGTGCCATTTCTTGTAAATCCACTAGAGGGTGCTGTGTACATTTTTGCAAACCTCAACATTTTTTCTCATGTGTATAGATAGATAGATAGATAGATAGATAGATAGATAGATAGATAGATAGATAGATAGATAGATAGATAGATAGATAGATAGATAGATAGATAGATAGATAGATAGATAGATAGATAGATAGATAGATAGATGGACGGACGGACGGACGGACGGACGGACGGACGGACGGACGGACGGACGGATGGATGGATGGATGGATGGATGGATGTGGCTCTGCGAATATAACTGGAGCCAGGCCGAGTCGACCTGATGATGACAAACTGAGCCAAATCCACTCAGTATTCATCTAATAAGATGGAGAGAAGCCAATGCTGAACTTTATACCAAAAGGAAATCAAGTTTTGGCATAATTAGAGTCATATCCGCCTATAAAGTCGCTCGCAAACAGAAAGCATTATGATTTTATAGCAGAGCGCTCTTTTCTGTATCAGTGTAGGACGTTAATCATTCATTAGAGACTGTAATTTCCTGCAGAATGTAAACTGCTGAGCAATAAAGTGTGTTCTGTAAATGTGCATTGTGTGTGCTGTTCTTCTGTTCAGTCTGTTAGAGGAGCAGTCATAACATCAGTCTGTTCCTCTCAGGGTCGCTAAGCACTCTAAATAAAATAAAATAAAAAATAAAAGGGTTTTTCAGCCGCCACTGACCCCTGCTGGACTAACTCTGACACTGATCATATGCTATCAATACATTCATTCATTTTCCTTCGGCTTAGTCCCTTTATTTATCAGGGGTCGCCACAGTGAAATGAACCACCAACTATTCCAGCATATGTTTTACACAGCGGATGCCCTTCCAGCTGCATCCCAGCACTGGGAAACACCCATACACATTCATTCACACACACACACACTCATACACTACAGCCAATTTAGTTAATCAATTTCCCTATTGCGCATGTGTTTGGACTGTGGGGGAAACCGGAGCACCCGGAGGAAACCCACACCAACACGGGGAGAACATGCAAACTCCACACAGAAACACCAACTGACCCAGCCGGGAGTCGAACCAGCAACCTTCTTGTGAGGCGACAGTGTTAACCACTGAGCCACCATATCGCCCTACTATCAATACAGTGACTGGAAATTTATATTTGTAGTTTGACTGTTAAAAGCTGGACGTGTTTATTGTGTATTAATAACATAATATCATATTTAATAATATCATTTTAATAACGTAATAAAAATAAGATCTAGTAGTTAGAAAATGCTTTAACAACTATATTTATCTATTTAACATACAATTGGAAGTCAAAATAAAGATTTTGCCACAGCGGAATGAACCACCAATTAATAAACTTATTTATTTATATATAATTATTCATAATAATAACAATAATTTTGTATCATCTCTTTAAAAGTTGCTTAACTAATTTCACCTACAAACTCTCTTGCTAAGCACACAAATTATTCCAATGAAAAAGTAAATACAGATTATTTGATTGTGTAAAGCCACTATACCAGAAAACTGCTCTTCTTATTATGGACTAATAGAAGATTACAGGGAGTTTTTGACATGCTGTAATCAACAATTCACCTGATAAAGTATCTAGCTTATACCACCAGAATGTCCTTAATAATTATGATATTCACAATATAAAAACAGCTACCTAATAACTATAACTGAGGACAAAGATATCTGATATTTGACGCATAAGAATAATAGAAAAATCAACACAACACACCTTAATGAGGTCCAGCTTCAGGAGGTTATGTGAGGTCGGGTCTCAGTACAGCCTGTATTTTCACACCATTACCACTAGAAGGCAGCAAAACACAGACAATAAAGGGAAAAATTAGGCACAACATGAAAGATTAAATAAAACACATGCATATAGGCTGCACGATATTAGGAAAGGGAGGTTACACCAATATGTTATAATAACACATATTGCACTAAAATGAAAGTTTAAATGTGACAAATAAGTTACGATACTGAATTTAACACTGGTTACAGTTAAATAACAATGATAACACGTTATTCAATTCAATGTAATTCAGTGTTATTTATAGTATGTGGTATTCATTCATTCATTTTCTTTTCGGCTTACTCCCTTTATTAATCTGGGGTTGCCACAGCAGAATGAACCATCAACTTATTCAGCATATGTTTTACGCAGCAGATGCCCTTCCAGCTGCAACCCCTTACTGGGAAACATCCATGCACTCCCATTCACACACACACTCATACATTATGGACAATTCTCATCTAGCGCATGTGTTTGAATTTGTAAGAGAAACCGGAGCACCTGGAGGAAACCCACGCCAACACGGGGAGGACATGCAAACTCCACACAGAAACGCCAACTGACCCAGCCAAGGCTTGAACCAGCAACATTCTTGCTCTGAGGCGATCATGCTACCCACTGCACCACTGTAACGCCCTATTTGTAGTTTTGTTTGCAGAATTTTTATTTATTTATTTATTGTATTTTTTGTCTTTTATCTCAGTAATTCTAGCATTATTTAATAGTTTTTAAATGTAAAATAATAAAGCACACGATTACTAATTAAAATACTAATACAAATACTTAAATAGTTTTATGACTGGGAAAATAAAGACAGAAACTTACATGAATAGTTTAAATCTGAAAAGTATTATGTTCTATGGTGGATTCAAAATAGTCGCAAAATTAATCTATGTACTGACTGTAGTGTTGCTGTTTTCGTTGATCTATATGGACTGACTGTAGTGTTGCTGTTTTCGTTGATCTATATGGACTGACTGTAGTGTTGCTGTTTTCGTTGATCTATATGGACTGACTGTAGTGTTGCTGTTTTCGTTGATCTATATGGACTGACTGTAGTGTTGCTGTTTTCGTTGATCTATATGGACTGACTGTAGTGTTGCTGTTTTCGTTGATCTATATGGACTGACTGTAGTGTTGCTGTTTTCGTTGATCTATATGGACTGACTGTAGTGTTGCTGTTTTCGTTGGTCTATATGGACTGACTGTAGTGTTGTTGTTTTCGTTGATCTATATGGACTGACTGTAGTGTTGCTGTTTTCGTTGATCTATATGGACTGACTGTAGTGTTGCTGTTTTCGTTGATCTATATGGACTGACTGTAGTGTTGCTGTTTTCGTTGATCTATATGGACTGACTGTAGTGTTGCCGTTTTCGTTGATCTATATGGACTGACTGTAGTGTTGCTGTTTTTGTTGATCTATATGGACTGACTGTAGTGTTGCTGTTTTCGTTGATCTATATGGACTGACTGTAGTGTTGCTGTTTTCGTTGATCTACATGGACTGACTGTAGTGTTGTTGTTTTTGTTGATCTATATGGACTGACTGTAGTGTTGCTGTTTTCGTTGATCTATATGGACTGACTGTAGTGTTGCTGTTTTCGTTGATCTATATGGACTGACTGTAGTGTTGCTGTTTTCGTTGATCTATATGGACTGACTGTAGTGTTGCTGTTTTCGTTGGTCTATATGGACTGACTGTAGTGTTGTTGTTTTGTTGATCTATATGGACTGACTGTAGTGTTGCTGTTTTCGTTGGTCTATATGGACTGACTGTAGTGTTGTTGTTTTTGTTGATCTATATGGACTGACTGTAGTGTTGCTGTTTTCGTTGATCTATATGGACTGACTGTAGTGTTGCTGTTTTCGTTGGTCTATATGGACTGACTGTAGTGTTGTTGTTGTTTTTGTTGATCTGATATGGACTGACTGTAGTGTTTTGCAATCTAGATTATGTAATGTAATGTAATATGTATTTATATAGTACATTTATTGTGTATGGCCATGCATACACCCAAAGTGCTTCACATCATCAGGGGGGTCTCATTATATTATAACTAAACGTTTGCGAGAAATGCGCTGGTATTTGTTTGTTATAACAAAGTTTTATAAACACATCAGGAAAAGAATAAAAATCGCAAACCATAACGTTACTGTAACGGAGGAGTAACGTTAACTTACAGCAACATTCCTCAGAAATGGTTGTGTTGCAGATGAGACTTTGATGTGAATATCATGTAAAAATAAGCATATATATACTTATATTGTAAGTGATTTAGTACGAATTAATCATCTAATTCCTTTAATTTATGATAAAAACAACTTATTGCTGACTGACTGACTTAGCGCGTTGCTATGGAGTTCTCCGTACATCATTTTCCCGCCGGCGCATTTCTTTACCGCCTCAACAAAATATTTATGTGTGGGACACTGATATATTTACATTTGTGGAATTATTTTACCTGCTTTTCGTCCATTAGATAAAAGTTGTAAATCTGATCACTTAAAGCAACGTTAACACGGCTCCCAAAAACGTAATGATGATTTAAAGAATCCTGTGTTTGGGATCAATGAAATGCTGAGCGGTCGTGCGTGACGCGACAGATGCCACGTTATATGTGTAGTTATTAACCTAAATAAGTATAAAACGTGATAACACAAAACTTTAAATGTGTTTAATTAGTTTAAAAGCTAATTAAGCTTAAATTTAAACTTGCAGCGCACATGGTACATTCCTCTCGCGCTCCCCTATCCTCTGCTGTAGTGGAATGTTCCAGTGAGTTCAGTTGAGTGTAGCGGGACTGAATGAAAGAGTCAGAAGTTTGAATGAGAGAAAGACGGACAGAACCGATGGAAAAACAAACACAATTTTAAAGATTTCACCACGGTTTTAGATTAATTACAGTAGATTATTAGTTGAGTTACTTTAAGGTGAGCGGTGATGGAGTTGAGGATGAAGATGCTGTGGCCGTTTGCGCTGGTTTTCTCCTCAGTGATTTGCGTGGAGGCTCAGCAGAGAGGTGAGCTCAGATTTAAGAAGAATACACATATATCTTTACTCTTTTACACTTCTTCGATGTTTAAACTAAGATATAAATCTGTTGATGGCAACAATCAATCATTCATCTTGTGTGAATAATTACTATTATTTAGATATATCTGCTTATAGTATGATATTTACGCTACTCTATTTTCATGTATTGCTATTTATTTAAAGGGATAGTTCTACCAAAAAAATTATTCTGCGATTATTTAAAATCCTGCATTTTTTTTGTTCTTTTTAACACAAAAGGAAATATTTTGAAGAAAGTTGCAGACTTTGAAGAGATGTAGACTTCTATAGTGGGAAAACAAATACTATGGAAGTCAATAGTTACTGTTTTTCAACAATCTTCAAACTATCTTCTTTTGTGTTCAACAGAACAAAAAACAAACAAACTCAGGATTCTAACAAGTCAAGGATGAGTATAACTATACAAGGATGTGTGAACTATACACTTAAAGTTAGATTTGCTGCTACAAATTCTTAAAAAATAGTATAACCCTTTACTAAATGTACTTTAATGTAATAATTATTCAGTTATTCAGTGGTAATGTAATGTAATTTTCAGAGTACAAACCCAAAATCAATATTTTACAATGGTGGTCAAGCCCTGAAGAATGCTTAAACCAAAACACAGGGGACAAATGAAAATATTTTCACACTTTTCTACAAATACATTGTAGGTGAATATAAATACTGTTTTTTTTAGTTCTGTTGAACACAAAAGAAGATATTTTGAAGAAAGTTGGAGACCTGTAACCATTGACTTCCATAGTAGGAAAAACAAATACTATGGAAGTCAATGGTTACCAGTTTCCAACATTCTTCAAAATATCTTCTCTGTGTTCAACAGAACAAAAAAAATACTCAGGATTGGAACAAGTCAAGAATGAGTAAATAATTGCAGAATCAAAGTTTTTGGGTCAACTATCCATTTAAAGTTAGATTTGCTGCTACAGATTTTTAAAATAGAAGTATAACCCTTTATTAAATGTACTTTAATGTAATAATAATTCAGTTATTCAGTGGTAATGTAATGGAAATTACAGAATACAAACCCAAAATCAATATTTTACAATGGTGGTCAATCCCTGAAGAATGCTTAAACCAAAACGCCGGGGACAAATGAAAATATTTTCACACTTTTCTACAAATACATTGTAGGTAAATATAAATACTGTTTTTTTTTGTTCTGTTGAACACAAAAGAAGATATTTTGAAGAAAGTTGGAGACCTGTAACCATTGACTTCAATAGTAGGAAAAACAAATACTATGGAAGTCAATGGTTACCAGTTTCCAACATTCTTCAAAATATCTTCTTTGTGTTCAACAGAACAAAAAAATACTCAGGATTGGAACAAGTCAAGAATGAGTAAATAATCGCAGAATTAAAGTTTTTGGGTTAACTATCCATTTAAAGTTAGATTTGCTGCTACAGATTCTTAAATAATAGTATAGCCCTTTTATAAATGTTCTTTAATGTAATAATAATTTAGGTATTCAGTAGTAATGTTATGGAATTTTCAGAATACAAATCCCAAAATCAATGTTTTACAATGGTGGTCAATCCCTGAAGAATGCTAAATCTAAAATAAAGGGGACTAATGAAAATATTTTCACGCTTTTCTACAAATACATTGTACGCATGTAAAAGGATTGTATTAGATCATAATACCATGGTATTTCCAGAATAAATGTCCAAAACTTAATGGTAGAACTATGAGGCAGGACATTATTGAAAATATTCTTAAGATGGTAATATTGACAATACTGGAGAATTTGCTAAATGCATCTCCAGAAACAATGTATTACCAAGGTATGTGTCCATATAACATAGTACACCTTAAAAGGAGGATATTCTTGAAAATATTTTCACACAAAAATATCTGTTTATGATCGTAAAACAGTCTTTTACCATGATGCAGGACATTTTTTTTGGAATATATTCACACTTTTATAAAAATACATTGAATATATGATGGTAAAGTGATGGTTCTGGATGATAATGCAAGAGTATTTCCAAAATAAATGTCTAAAAACAAGGTATTACTAAGGTGTATGTCAGGAAAATCACGCTAAAACTATGATGCAGAGATTGTTATTAAACTTAGGCGAGGTCCCCATAGTAAACTGATTCTAATACTATGGTATTTACAGAATAAATGTCCAAAATACAAGGATTTGTCATATTTACATGTCTTATTTATAAAAAAAAATTATATTACAGTTTATAAGTGATAATATCAAACTAAGTGGACTAAAACCACTTAAAGAAACAGTTACCCTAAAACAATGGTAATGGTTAAACAAAGGAAAAAATACTACACTAAAATACTATATTTTTCATTCATTTATTTTCTTTTCGGCTTAGTCTCTTTATTAATCTGGGGTCGCCACAGCAGAATGAACCGCCAACTTATTCAGCATATGTTTTACGCAGCGGATGCCCTTCCAGCTGCAACCCATCACTGGGAAACACCCATACACACTCATTCACACACATACACTAAGGACAATTTAGCTTACCCAATTCCCCTATAGCGCATGTGTTTGGACTGTGGGGGAAACCAGAGCACTCTGAGAAAACCCACGCCAACACGGGGAGAACATGCAAACTCCACACAGAAACACCAACTGACCCTGCCGAGGCTCGAACCAGCGACATTCTTGCTAAGAGGCGATTGTGCTACCCACTGCGCCACCGTGAGGCCCCTACTATATTTTCCCCCCAACATACTATATCTTCCATTGTGTTAAACATAAGAAAGAAACATTTGTGTGTGTGTGTGTGTGTGTGTGAGAGAGAGAACTATCCCTTTAAATCTTCTAATAAAAGTACTAAAAAACTATTTACTTCAGTGTCATGCTGTGATTTAACTCACAAATGGTCTAATTACATTAACATACAACAGCAAACATCACAGGATCAGGGGGCTCATTTGTGTTATTTGCATAGATGGTATAGCATTTGCCACATTAATGAGATTTCTCCCTCACAGGTTTGTTTAAGGGTTTAGTGTGTGTCCAGCAGTGAGGTCAGGAAACACTGATGTGGTTTTAGCTGTTTGTGTGTTGAGGTGTCTTTTTACACCTCAGTCCTGTGAAGACAACAGGACGCTGAAACATTATAGAGCCAACTTTCATCTGAGCCGTCTTGTCTGTGTGTGTGTGTTCTTTGTGTTGATGCCAGCTGAGAGTGTGTGTGTGAGGTCAGGTCACATGAGAGATCCGTATACGGCTCCATTAGTGGATAATCCTGAATATGTAGCTCTAGAAAGCGAGTTAACTAGTCATCAAAGCCTCTCAGTGTGACTTTTACTCATGAATAACATGTGGATGTTTGTGTTACAGTATTTAAACTTCAACACTGAATTTCCTGTTTAAGAGCAAGTGATTAAATATGTTGCAGTTTAATAATATTGATATTTTTTTATTAGTTTCTGTTAGCATCACGGTGGCGCAGTGGGTACCACGCTCGCCTCACAGCTAGAAGGTCGCTGGTTCGAGCCCTGGCTGGGTCAGTTGGTGTTTCTGTGTGGAGTTTGCATGTTCTCCCCGTGTTGGTGTGGGTTTCTTCCGGGTGCTCTGGTTTCCCCCACAGCCCAAACACATGCGCTATAGGGGAACTGATGAACTAAATTGACTGCGGTGTAAATATGTAATATGCAAGTGTGTGTTGGTGTTTCCCAGTGTTGGGTTGCGGCTGGAAGGGCGTCCTCCGCATAAAACATATGCTGGATAAGTTGACGTTTCATTCCACTGTGGCGACCCGTAATTAATAAAGGGACTAAGCCAAAAAGAAAATGAATGAATGAATAGTTTCTGTAAGTGCTGGGCAACGATTAATTAAGCACACCCAAAATAATGTGTACAATATAAATATGATCATTGCCCAGCACTGTTTTTTTTTTTGTATATATTTTGTATTAATTTTAGTTCATTAATTGCTAATTGATATATATTAAAAATGTTGACTGACAATATAATATTTTCAAATGTTTAATTTAATGTAATTTTAAACAAAAGTAATCACATTTATATATTTTCATAAAATGTGTGTGTGTGTGTGTGTGTATGTGTGTATGTGTGTGTGTGTGTGTGTACGTGTTTTTGTGACATATCAGGACACAAATCTGTATAATGACATAGGTATGACACAGGTATTACAAAAAGCAGGTGAAATATGAGGACATTGGTGACGTCCTGACTTCTCAAAAAGCTTCTAAATCACACAGGATGAGTTTTTTCAGGGAGTAAAGCTGTACACTGTCTCCTGTGATGGTTGGGTTTAGGGGTAGGGTGGGGTGAGGGCAATATAATATACGCTTTGATCTGTATAAAATGAATGGAAGCCTATGTAATGTACCCACTTTTCACAAAAACAAACATGTGTGTGTGTGTGTGTGTGTGTGTGTGTGTTTGTGTGTGTAACTGTTTTAGAAAATTTGCTGTTTTATTCATTTTCTATTTGTATTTTATTTAATTTATTTTAGTTTATTGTGATTAATATATATATATATATATATATATATATATATATATATATATATATATATATATATATATATATATATATATATATATATATATCAGTGTTTCCTCTAGGATTTTTTTTCCAGCTGTGGCGGCAGGACTTTTACACAGATGTACCAACTACCTATGGGTGTTATTTCAATGACACATGTTGTGAGCGCAGTGTTACACGTCGAGATCGCATTTATGTAATACGAGCATGCGAATCTCTGCTTGCGCGCTGATTTCCACTGTTCGTGCACAACTTCACACCCTGAAATATATGCTGCTCGAATGCGATTTAGTGCGTTTATGTGACGAGTACATCTCCAACATTTATTAGATTTGCTAGGAATATTTATGAATGTCTCCAATAGACCTACAGAGCGGCATTAATGCGTCCTGAAGTAAAGTGAAACAGCTGAAGTAGCTGAACAGTCCTGAGGTAAAGTGAAACCGCTATAAATTCCAGCCAGATAAAGTCATTGTATGCAGAACCATAGACCTTTATCTATACAGTATAATTATGGAAACTGTGTTCATCATAACTGAAAGCTATACGTCGTGTTTGCTGGTCTCACGTCTCACGCACCTGTCAGTCAGCCAGCATGTCACCGTAAAGGGTTAAACAAATAACGCACAGCACTACTACAGTTTAAGAAAAGTTTGCGCTGTTCACTACCTTTTAATACGTTTTGGTGCGATTATAACCCGCTATTAAAAAAACAACAACAATGACTGAATGTTTTGAATGGGAAGCTGTAATATAGTCGTGGCGGGATGAATTTTGGTGTGGCGGCTCGCCATGGAAGAATGAATGTAGCGGAAACCATGTATATATATATATATAATTATTAAATATATTAAATATTTTATGTCTTTTATTTGAGTTTTTATTAATCCTGGGCAGAGATTAATGACAATTAATTGCATTCAAAACAAATGAACAAATGTTTTTTTCATATATATATATATATATATATATATATATATATATATATATGTATATATGTATGTATGCATACATAATAAATATAATCATTACCCAGCACTAGTTTCTATTAATTTTAGTGCATTAATTGATACTAAATAAAAAGACATACTGAAATGATTATATTTTAAAGTATTTTAGTTTGTTATAAAAAAAAATCCCGCACGATCGCCTCACAGCAAGAAGGTTGCCGTTTCGAGTACCGGCTGGGTCAGTTGGTGTTTCTGTGTGGAGTTTGCATGTTCTCCCCGTGTTGGTGTGGGTTTCCTCCTGGTGCTCCGGTTTCCCCCACAGTCCAAACACATGCGCTATAGGGGAACTGATGAACTAAATTGGCCGTAGTGATGTGAGTGTGTGTGAGTGAGTGTGTATGGATGTTTTCCAATGATGAAAGTGCATCCGCTGCGTAAAACATATGCTGGATAAGTTGGCAGTTCATTCCGCTGTGGCGACCTCAGATAAATAAATGGACTAAGCCGAAAAGAAAATGAATTAATGAATATAAAAAAAATCCCATTTATATATTTACATATAATTTGTTATATATATCAACATTTTCAATATAATATGCACCATTTAGAACGTGTAATATGTTTTAAATTTTTGTGCGTTTAATTATATCAAATAAAAATGAAAAATGTTTTTTAAAAATATTAAAATGCTTTAAATATATATACATTTATAAACATATATTTTGAATATTTTATTTTATGTTGTTTTAAATTAATTTGAAGAATCCAAACAAGAGTCACTAGCTGTATATCATATTAGATTTCCATTGAGAGATTCATGTTTAGTCTCCATTAATCCACAATTGAGCCTCTGTAGTTTCGGATGTCTTTTTCTTCTCCCTCCGTCAGTCTGTAAGTATTTTATCTCCAATCAGCGTTTATCTCTGAAGGGTTTTTTCACGCTGAATTGACTGAATCTCATTGTGAGCTTCTTATCAGCTCCATTTACATCTGATTACAGAGTCTGTTCACATGCAGATCCTCTAGTCTGTGCCGGAGCCGCTGTGATTAGCTCACGGCTGATCTCATCACCATAAAACACTCAATTCTAGAGTTACTTGAGTTCTTTTAGACGTCTTCTTCATTTATAAAAGATGAAAATAATGGGAAATTTGCACAGTACATGTTCAGGAACAATGTATTAGCATGTTACATGCCCATAAAACAATAATTATCTGTATTCAAACTATAAGGAGATAATATAAGGAATTATATAGTATATAAACAATTGAGGAGATTCATGAAAATATGTTTACATTTTATTTAAAGGACATTGGTGTTATCAATAGCAGGGTATTGACAGATAATGCCATTGAAAATGTAAAATAAATGTCCAAAAACAAAGTATTACCATAGTGCAGGGATGTCAAAGTCAATTCCTGGAGGGCCGGAGCCCTGTAGAGTTTAGTTCCAACCCTGCTTCAACACACCTATCTGTAGGTATCAAACAAGCCTGAAGGACTCAATTAGTTAGATCAGGTGTGTTTAATTAGGGTTGGAACTAAACTGTGCAGAGCTACGGCCCTCCAGGAACTGAGTTTGACACCTGTGCCATAGTGCATGCCAAGAAATAAATCATTGTACACGTATGTGGAGAATCTTATTTATAAGTATGTTTATAGGAAATGTACATAACATTATTCATTCATTCATTCATTTTCTTTCAGCTTAGTCCCTTTATTCATCAGGGGTCGCCACAGCGGAATGAACCGCCAACTTATCCAGCACATTTTTTACACAGCGGATGCCCTTTCAGCTGCAACCCAGTACTGGGAAAACACCCATATACACTCATTTACACACACACATACATACATACACTACGGCCAATGTAGTTCATCAATTCCCCTATAGCGCATGTGTTTGGACTGTGGGGGAAACCGGAGCACCCGGAGGAAACCCACGCCAACATGGGGAGAACATGCAAACTCCACACAGAAACACCAACTGACCCAGCCAAGACTCGAACCACCGAATTGCTTGCTGTGAGGCCACAGTGCTAACCACTGAGCCACCGCGCCGCCCAAATGTGGTGTACTTATCTCAGATTATTCATTCATTTATTCATTTGTTTTCTTTTCGGCCTAGTTCCTTTATTAATCAGGGGTCGCCACAGCGGAATGAACCGCCAACTTATCCAACATATGTTTTACGCAGCGGATGTCCTTCCAGCTGCAACCCATCACTGGGAAATATCTCAAATTAATTAATAGATAAAACACTCAATTATTAAAGTCTAACAGAGGTGATGCATCAAGAATAGGGGTGATGCAGAGAATCTCTCACTAATTTACATAGGAGATATCATGGGAAAGTGATGGTGTTTGATGATAATGATGTGATATTTACAGAATAAATGTCCAAAATAAAAGGAATTATCTTAGGACATGTCCAAATGAAATCAGGGTAGAACTATGCTAGTTTCATTAATGATAACGAAAGTCACACTGGGATTGTAAAAATTTAGTGTGAGTTATTGTATAGTCCTTCTAATAAAGTATGCTGAATTGTGCCTTTATGTATTGAAGTCCATCAGAAGTCATAAACATCTCAATGATCTCCTAAAAAACTTGATTTAGAGGGATTAAGATGTATTAATTTCTTGATGTTTTATCACACAAACATGCTTGTGTGAAAGTGTTTTCTCTGATTGATTTTCAAATCGGCTTTCATTGTGTGTGCGTGTGTGTGTGTGTGTGACATGCAAACGCAGGCCAGATGTGCCACTGAAGTCGACATAATGACTTCAGTCATCAGTTCTTTATCTGAGAGTGTTTGAAGTCTGTGTGTTCAACACCACTGGGGTCCATTTAAAAGCACACACACAAACACACGCACACATACACTCCCCCAAGACACAGGCTCTGAAACACTTTCAGACTCTTTCAATTCAGATTAATTGTTATCTGTGTTCGTTTAGGGTTGAGATGATATTTTACAGCATTGAAAAATAAATGTTATTTAATTTGTTATTTCTTTATTAAAACAGGAATGATAAAGTATTCATTATTAGTTTACATTTATTTAGATTTCCATTTTGTGACACATTTCAATTTATTATGGTAAAATCACTGTAACACACGTCATTGAATCACACAAGCAAACATTATTAAAGTGATTAAATTCATTCATTCATTCTCATTGGCTTAGTCTCTATTTCAGAGGTTGCCACAGCGGAATGAACCGCCAACTATTCTAGCATATGTTTTACGCAGTGGAATGAACCGCCAACTATTCTAGCCTATATTTTACACAGCGGATGCCTTTCCAGCTGCAACCCAGTACTGGGAAACACCCATACACACTCATTCACACGCACTCATACACTACAGCCAATTTAGTTCATCAATTCCCCTATAGCGCATGTGTTTGGACTGTCGGGGAAACCAGAGCACCCGGAGGAAACCCACACCAACACGGGGAGAACATGCAAACTCCACACAGAAATGCCAAATGACCCAGCCGGGACTCAAACTAGTGACCCTCTTGCTGTGAGGCTACAGTTCTAACCACTGAGCCACCGTGCCGCCCAGTGAAGTTATTGAATGCATTAACTGATGTTAAAAAGCTCAACTTTGGGTTTTTATAATGCATTAGTAAATGTTGTAGTAAACTAAACATAACATAGTAACTAACATTAACTAATAGTTATGTTAATATGTCAGCTTAAACTTTTACTAAGCAGCATAATGCGTAATTCTCACACTTTTGTAAAGAGCAGTGATTCTGCTGAAATGTAATGAAGTAAATCTCTAAATTGAAACGCCTCTTTGACCCCGTGGTTTGCTGGAGGGTTTGGTTTTCTCTCATTGAGCTCTTTGCGGGTCAGTAATGAGTGGTCGGCGCTGGATGATGGTTATCTGCACACACCAAAGGATAGTTCAGGACAATTGATGTCTGCTTTTGTCAATTGTTCGAGACGTGGCCATGAATGGCGGCACACAGACATGTGGGTGGATATATGAGGGTCTCGCTTCAAAGAAAGCAGGAGAAACTGCAGATTTAAGGTCGTGGTGTTGAGCATATTCTGCAATGCGGAAGTAAACTTTTTGCAATTGTCTTGTTTCTAGTCCAAATATCTAACAATTCAAAAAAATCAAGAAGCATTTTCTAGACAAGCACTAAGGCCCCGTTTACACTAATACATTTAGTTTTAAAACGCATAAGTTTTGCTATGGTTACGCCATCCGTCCACACTACCCCGAAAACGGAGTGTTTTGGAAACGCTGGAGAGGCCGTTTTCATTCTAAAACGCTGCTGCTCCGTCTCAGTGTGGATGGGGGAAAATGGAGACATCTAAAAACAGAGGCGGGGCTGCAGACATTCGCCTATCTGATTGGGGCTTTTCCTTAGTATTAAGTAGCCTTCACACAGTTCAGTCCTGCATCCTCTTCTTGTAAGTTGAGTCTTCACAAGTTTGATATGGAAAACAAACTCCCGAGTGTGTACTTTATAAAGTCATTCACATCACCCTGGCTATGCTGTTTCACTATCTTGACAATAAAATGAAAACATGATGTGAGGAACTGTTTTGTTATTAGCAACTTAAAAGACATCAAAAATGTTGTGGCGTCGTGTAGCTGCATGATATGAGCGTCATCTTCAAGCATATTTACAACAAAACGGAGCCTATAACATTACTGCCTCCTTTCATTTTCATTGAAAATACGATACCCTCTCTTTCATTGAATATCAGTTTTAATAATTAATAATGACCATTACAAAAGTATAACGTGCAATAAGTTTATACAATAGAGAAAATAAAAGCATACAATCAGTCAGATGTGCAGAATCTGTGTCCGCGGCTACATTAATTAAGATATTAACCTAACTTATCTTTGCGCTCAGGCAAAGCACGTTACCTGAGAACAAGTAATAGATTCAAAAGACCAAAGTCAGGAATATGTAGTTAGATATAGACAACACGATGAATTAAATATCACGTTTAACAAATAGAGTGAGATTAGATCCAGCGGGAGATCCGTGATGAACAGTCCGACGTGCACAGCTCTCATATGGGTATGCGCTCAAAGCACGCTGCAGCGCATGCCAGAGAGTGTGTGTGAGGTCATGTGATGTGCGTTTTCACCGTTTTAATGTAGATGGAGAGTTGTTCAGAAACGCTGGGTGAAACGCCAGTGTGGACGCGGATTGTTTTCATTTTAAAACGCCGTTTTAAAACTAAAACGTACTAGTGTAAACGGGGCCTAAATATTGTCTTGTTATTGAGTCAAAATGAAGGAAAAAAATCTGACAATAAGGAAGAAAAATAAATTTATGGCAAAACAAAAAACAAGTTTATTTTGCTTCCCTCATTGGCAGATTATTTTGCTTGTTTTAAGGAAAAACTCACTTCAGATTGGCAAATTATTTCTGGTTGTCTATAAAATGCTTTTTGATTTGAGTATTTTTTGATACTTGGACTAGAAACAAGACAAAAATTCTTAATAAGACAAGCTTTATTTGCAGTGTGATTGCAGAGTCGGCCTTATAGACAAACTCACACGACAATCACATGCAAGTTATTTTATTGTCATTACACATGTACAAGTACAAGGCAACAAAATGCAGTACAATGAAATGCAACAGGGGTGGCTCGGTGGCCTCACAACAAGAAGGTCACTGGTTTGAGTCTCGGCTGGGTCAGTTGGCGTTTCTGTGTGGAGTTTGCATGTTCTCCCCGTGTTGGCGTGGGTTTCCTCCGGGTGCTCCGGTTTCCCCCACAGTCCAAACACATGCGCTATAGGGGAACTGATGAACTAAATTGGCCGTAGTGTATGAGTGTGTGTGTGAATGAGTGTTTATGGGTGTTTCCCAGTACTGGGTTGCAGCTGGATAGGCATCTGGCTGTTTAATAAAGTATGCTGGAATAGTTGGCGGTTCATTCCGCTGTGGTGACCCCTGATGAATAAAGGAAATAAGTGGAATGAAATTAAATGTAGTAACTCTTGCACAGAGTGTCGCAATGTTCAGTACATCAGTAAATCAGAACACATCACTCCTGTCCTCAGGTCTCTACACTGGCTCCCATTCAGAATAGATATTAAAGTATTACAGTGTTTCCCCTAGGATTTTTTCCAGCTGTGGCGGCAGGACTGGTAGACACAGATCTACCAACTACCTATGGCGATAATGGCGCTATGTCAATGACAAATGTCATGAGCGCAGTATTACAAGTCGAGATCGCATTCGTGTAATACGAGCATGCCAATCTCTTAGCTTGCGTGCCGATTGCCTCTGTTCGTGCACAAAACTTCTTGCACGCCCTCGAATATATTCTGCTCAAGTGCAGATTTTCTTGTGCATGCTCAAATAAACGCTGCTGAAGTGCAATTTAGTGCATTTATGTAACAAGTATGTCTCCAACATTTATTAGATTTGCTGGGAACATTTATAATTGCGTCCAATAGACCTACAGAGCAGCATTAATGCATCCTGAAGTAAAGTGAAACGGCTATAAACTCCAGCAAGAGTCATTGTATGCAGAGCCATAGGCTATAAAGTATAATTATGGAAACTGTGTTCATCTTAACTGAAAACTACGTCGTGTTTGCTGGCCTCACGCACCTGTCAGTCAGTCAGTCAGTCAGCATGTCACTTTAAAGGGTTAAACAAACAATGATTACAGAAAAGTTTGCGCTGTTATAATTCCCTTACCGGTCCCACTTTATATTAAGTGTCGCTTATACCTGTGAACTTACATGGTATATAGATGTGTAAGTAGTATGTAACTACAGTGTATGTACACACTGGTACAGAGTATTTACTTGTGTATACTGGTGTAACTACACTCATGTAACAACCAACTGAATAGTATGTGTAAGTACAAATGTGTAACAGGACATTGGTAACAACACTAGGAAAGTACACATCTGTAACAAGAATTATGTAAGTGCATTGTGTAACAACAATATGTACTTGCAGATGTTTTCCCACTTCCACACCTGTTTGCAGATCATGTACTTGTGAACACTGTATGGCTGCATTAGAAGGTTTCACCTTGTGATACCAGTGTACTTGCATGGTAAATCCACAGGATCCACTCAATATAAAGTGTAAAATGGTCACAAATTACTGTTCATACATTCATTCATTTTCTTTTCGGCTTAGATGGGTTGCAGCTGGAAGGGCATTCACTGTGTAAAACATATGCTGGATAAGTTGGCGGTTCATTCCGCTGTGGCGACCCCAGATTAATAAAGGGACTAGGCCGAAACAAAAATGAATTTTATTTTAAACTTTATATTGTGGACTGTTCCTGTGGAGTTACCATGTAACTATACTGTTATTAAAGTGTTGCATAGAAGGTATTTCTACAAGTTACACAGTAATTTGTGACCATTTTACACTTTATATTAAGTGGACAGTTCCTGTGGAGTTACCATGCAAGTACACTGGTATCACAAGGTGAAACCTTCTAATGCAGCCATACAGTGTTCACAAGTACATGATCTGCAAACAGGTGTGGAAGTGGGAAAACATCTGCAAGTACATATTGTTGTTACACAATGCACTTACATAATTCTTGTTACAGATGTGTACTTTCCTACTGTTGTTACCAATGTCCTGTTACACATTTGTACTTACACATACTATTCAGTGGGTTGTTACATGAGTGTAGTTACACCAGTAATACAAAAGTAAATACTATGTAAACGTGTGTACATACACTGTAGTTACATACTACTTACACATCTAATTACCATGTAAGTTCACAGGTATAAGCGACACAATATAAAGTGGGACCAAAATAAATTTAAAACAGAATATTTCCTTCTATAAGGAAAGTAATTATTAAGTACAAGTAATTATATTACACTTACATGTATAAATATTATTCCTTGGTCAACTTACACAATACACCGTTTATACGTATAAATATGTAAACCATTATTTGAGTTGACAGAACAATCCTTAGATTAGAGGTACAGAAGGAAAAGACAAAAAAATATATAAATAAACTCAAATAAAATAGATCACAGTATATAAACGAAAACAATACCCCATACCAACATACCCCTCCCCCCATCTGTTCCGTCTGTAGTGCACACCAGTAAGGAAGGTTACTGAAAATGGGAGCTGTCATAGGATTTAGCTATATCCCCATCAAACAACTGTTCCATCTCTCCCTTCCAAGTACCTTATGAACGATTCCCATATTTAAAAAAAAATTAAGCTTCCTTTTCTGTAGATGGTACCGTATTCTTTCTAATTGGAGTGCATTTGTGAGTTCACTGAGCCATAACTTAAAGAGGGAGGAGATTTATTTTTCCAGAATGTCAGAATAAGTTTTTTGGCTGTTAAAAGGCCATAGGAAATGATTTGTTGCTGAGACTTGGATAATCCAAGCTCGTGCTTTGAAACCCCAAACACAGTTAAAAATTCATCTGGATCAATAGTTTGCTCTGTGATTTCAGAAAAGACATGAAATGTTTTGCACCAAAAGTCCTGTAAGCTAGAACATAAGGCATAACTAGGCGACTGAATGTTTTTGAATGAGAAGCTGGTATGTAGCCATGGCGGGATGAATTTTGGAGTGGCGCCCCGCCATGGAAGATTGAATGTAGCGGAAACCTTGCATTATTACTTGTCTACAAATCACTAAATGGCTAAATCACTATAATCACATTACAGATCTGAAATAAATATTCTCCATCTGTCCTCAGGTTTGTTTCCTGCAATCCTAAATCTCGCCAGCAATGCCGAAATCAGCACCAACGCTACCTGTGGTGAACCGGTTCCTGAGATGTTCTGCAAACTGGTGGAGCATGTTCCTGGAAGACGGATTCGCAACCCGCAGTGTCGCATCTGTGACGCAAACAGCCAGAATCCCAAAGGTAATTCAGGCATATTCTGTTAATCCTACTCTTTGGTTATGGTGGTGGCTGTTTATCAGACCCCCCTAGTTTTTCACAATTTTATTTTTGTGATTTTTGTGATACAAAATGACTACTTTTGTGATGGTAATTCCCAGAAACTTGTGTAAAACTTTTGCGATAATTTTTAAAATAAACTTATATATGTATATGTGTGGGTGATGATGTCTTATTTACCATATTAGCTACTATGTTAGATTAAAAAATAAAGCTTCTTTATTTTGGTCTCTTGTCAAGATCTAAAACATAGATCCAAAACAGTAGGGATTAAGCCAAGGAAGGTTGTATAACTTTTATTTTTACCCACGATCTTACTTTCTCTCTCAGATTTCACTCTCAGGAGAATCTGACATCATGTACCTCACTCAGGACATGCGTTTGGGCTTCCCCTACTTTAATACACCTAAAACACGGATTTCGATTTGACGCACATCATAATACCAGCCGTAGATGTAAAGCACAAATAATGTCCTTCAATTCAGTCACATGCAGCCTTAAACCAATCTCCATCATTGTATGCTGCCTGCTGTTCTGTCTGTTCCATTGCTCCGTTTGTTAGATGTTTGCTCCCACTTTCTTTTGCAGTCTGAAGCGCATCAAGTGCACAAAACGGCAAATTCACACTGCAGGATGTCTAATCCTATCTTTGCATTGACTTCACATCACTCGTGCTGGGCGCTTCATCTGCGTCTGCTTGCTGCACAGGCTGCAAAACAATTTCCCCCCACTCTCATGTAGCCTATAGTTAGGATTGTGAGGGCTCAGGTGACACGTCATTTTTCAAGAGACACTCAAATACATCATGTGCGCTGCGTATGCATGTTCTATAAGTCACAAAAAAAACTAATAATTGCAAACTGAAATAAATCTAATATGTGCTGAAGAGTTTCTGGCTTTAATATGAAGTTCAGTGGAGTAAAACAGCAGATTATAGTGTGTGTGCAGAAATACACTTACTGTGTTTTCTGTGTTCTGAGAACTGAGAGGATTATTTTGGTTTTATTAGACATATCAAGGTAAGTGCAAAAAGGTCTCTCTCTCACACACACACACACAGACACACACTATACTTCATATAGAAGACAAAACTATGCTTTATCAATCAAGCATCAGTATGTATTTAGTCTTGCGCATTTTCAGTCATAGCTGTCAATTATGTTTTATTTCTAACAGAGCAACATCCCATTACTAACGCCATCGACGGCACCAACCAGTGGTGGCAGAGCCCGAGCATCAAAAACGGCCGTCAGTTCCACTGGGTCACCGTCACGCTGGACCTACGACAGGTACCACTCTTTTTACTACGGTACAGCATGCATCAAAGTTTGGCTGAGTTTGGGGGCAGGACTGTCTGGGTTTGTGGCCCAATAAAATGTATTTGTGGGTGGGGTAACACATAATGGCATGTGAGCAAAATAGGCTCATTCTAAAAACGTACAGCTATATACATTTCTGGAGATCGCGAATTATGTAGCCAGAGGTGCGTATGGCTGCATTTAAAACGAACGATACGGGGCGGTATGACGCCGTTCCTTTTCGTGCTAGTAGCTGACCTCTCTCCTCCGTGTGGACGGCTTTTCCGCTGTTACCAGTTTGCTCAGTGGCTCGCCATGTGCGTCAGCTGACTTGAGATGCAGAGTGGAGTTGACTGTGACGACAGGGTTCAAATCTGGCGAAGAATGGTTCCAGAAAGCAGGTAAGACAAAAACAAAAGCCAAATAAAAATAAACAAGTAGATAACAGGGTGAGAATGTGGTCAAATCTGAAAACCTGGTAAAAATCAGGCGAGGGCTTTACTTTTTTTGGATTGCTTTTTAAAACACTGTTGGCGGATTTAGGGAAGTTGGAGGGCGCTGATCAATTGGTGCTTGTGAAAACGCTACCGGTTGGGTTTAGGGAATGGGGTGGGTGGGGACTTCGGTCGGTCGGTCAGTCGACATCGGCCTCTGGTGGATTTACACGAGAAGAGCAGTCACAAATGGGTCTCTCGAGAGAAATTTGAGATCCTAAAAAGCAAACACAGCGGCCTCTGGTGGATTTGCGAAAACAAAAACAATCGTAGCTCAAAAAATCGTAGCTCATGGGATGTATTTGCTGCTCTCCAGAAATGTATATAGCGGTACATTTTCAGAATGAGCCTGGTTTGCATGTGATAAGGGATGCAACGATTATAGATTTTGGTTGTACGATTATAGTCTGAGAAATAATCACGGTTTCACGGTTATCACGATTATTATGCATTCATTAATTTCAAACACCACTAGTTTAGAAAATAAATGAAAACTCCTTATATTTTACAGTGTTATTTATTGCTGCTCAGTAACCAATTAATACAGCACATAATAATATTAGAAACAAACAATAGTCCATTTCTTTCTTTGTGCTGAAAAATTAGTGAATGTTTTTGACATTTAAACAAATAATTTTACACTGTAAATAAATCACAGAACAATTAATAAATAAATTAAAAAACAGTATTTGTCTAATGCAGAGCTTGAAATGAACTTTTTTACCTGGTAGCACCGGTGCTCCCAACTTAAAAAAAAAAAATGTAGGAGCACCAGAAAAAAATTAGGAGCACCCACCAAAAATGAATGAGCACCACTGCGAATTGTATATTAATGGATTTATTGTATTTGAAAACAACATCAATTAGGACTAACAAAAACCAGAAACAACTATCTAATTAATTCTGTGATGACTTGTTGATATTTGTGCAATAATTCCAAAATGAATGTCTAATACTTATAAAATATTAATGATGACAAAGATGACAATAATACTAACAAAGAATTACATTTCTCATTATCATGCTGCCTTGAATGTGCTTGAATGTTATCTGCAATAAAAAGTGCTGCTGTTACATTATGAAAAATAAATCTAGGGTTTGCATCTAACAAAAATGAAGCATTGCAGCAAGAAATATTTATTTTGCAATATTGTTTTATATGCATGACAATTTAATAAACTGAAATAATAAACAAAAGAAAGGAAGAAAAGTCTCACTTCTGCACCTCTTTAAAAGTTTCGGTTTCGGTTTGGTCATTTTATATGCCCATTCTCGTTATGACCTGATGTTCATTTTTCTGTGTTTGTGGAGTAAAGCAGGCGAGTCAGGACCCAATATATAAGCGGGGCAGAGCAGGATTCTCGTGATGACCACCGGCGCAATACTGTTCCTTGTCATGAGCTGCAGTTTCATTTTAAACTTAGTAAAGGCAAGCTTCTTTGGCGATGATGTATACAGTGTTATATTTTCAGGCCATTAAACAGCTGATCCACTCTGAGTCTTTCAGCACTCTCTCCGAAATCACTCGATTGACCTCGGCTGGCGAATCAACATTCACCCCATCATGATCGCTCTTATCTTCCCGCGGTCACAAAAGCCCCCTGTCATCTCAACGAGGTGCGTCTAAAAAGCGTGAGCGCGTTGCGTCGCATGCGTGTCCCTCCATTGGAAATAACGAACTTGCACAGGCTTGCCTTAGTTTGCCTCAGTCATAGTTAAGTGTGCGTGGTTATTAGTCTCATTGTACAAACTAGTGCACAGTTTGCATAACTGTTTAGTTGCTGCAGTTTTGTTCCGTGCAGAAACGCGGTGTTAAGAAGCGTTTACGATTAATTAACCGTGAAGAATTACAGCGCGGTTAATAGTGAAACCGGTTAATCGTTGCATCCCTACATGTGATGCATCTCACTTTGCAAACTTTCACAATTCATGATATTTTTAATCATAAATAGTGGACCTCATCTGAGTAAATTGATTACAAAGCTGTCTGTTTTCAGATTTGTGAAAGTGTTTTTATTTTCCACATGTAATATTAACTCGGTAATTGTTTAAAACCATTTAAAGGTCAATATTATTAAGCAATATTTTTTAAATATGTTACAGAACAACCTGATTAACCTAATTAAATGTCACTTTAAGCTGTATAGAAGTGTCTTGAAGAATATCTAGTCTAATATTATTTACTGTCATCAGGGCAAAGAGAAAAGAGATGAGTTATTAAAACTATTATGATTAGAAATGTGTTGGAAAGATCTTCTCTAAATGCTATTTTTGTCTTGTTCTAGTCCAAATATCTAAATATTAAATTAAGTGAGTTTTTCCTTAAAACAAGCAAAATAATCTGCCAATGGTGTAAGCAAAATAATCTTGTCAAAAGGAAAAACAAGATTATTTTGCTGATTATTTTTAGATTATTTTGCTTGTTTTAATAAAAAACTCACTTAATTTTGACTCATTATTTCTGAAATCAAGACTATATTTTTAACTATATTTTTTAGGAATTTTGAGATATTTGGACTAGAAACAAGACAAAAACTTTGAGTAAGAAAAGCATTTATTTGCAGTGTGATCATTTTAGTAAGTTGTGTGAACTAGCCCTTTAAGAGCACACATTGAGTGAACTCATTGAGTTGTTGAGAGTGTTGCAGACTTTGGTTGTGATTTCAGCTGGTTTAATCTCGCCGGTGGGCCGTTTCTCAGTAAAAGGAGGCTGGTTTTACATTCCGCTCCTCCTCCGTCATTGTAGATCAGCCATTAAGTCCCACCGCTAACCTGAATGCTGTGCTAATTGTACACTAGCGCTTGTTTCCTGTGAGTGTGAATGGAGGAGCCGCGAGGAGCCATTAGAGGCCCCCAGGGGCCCCAACACAAGGGTGTTTGTCTAGAGAGGTCAAGAGACACACTAATCCAAAACTAGAAACAATCCACGGCATTCCAGCAATGATAATACGCACAACTATTCCTTACGGGCCAGGATCAGGATTAATCTCAGGGAAAACTAAAGTGAGGAACAAAAATAAAGCTGAAACTGAAATAAAAGTTAACATTTCAGCATCTATAACATTTAAAATAATAAAAGTAAAACTAAAATAGGGGCGACAGTGGATCAGTGGTTAGCACTGTGGCCTCACAGTAAGAAGGTCTCTGGTTTGAGTCCCGGCTGGGTCAGTTGGTGTTTCCGTGTGGAGTTTGCATGTTCGCCCCGTGTTGGTGTGGGTTTCCTACGGGTGCTCCGGTTTTCCAGATAGAATGAGAGTGAATGAGTGTGTATGGGTGTTTCCCAGTACTGGGTTGCAGCTGGAAGGGCATCCACTGTGTAAAACATATGCTGGAATAGGCAGTTCATTCCGCTGTGGCAACCTCTGAAATAGAGACTACGCCAAAGGAAAATGAATGAATAACACTAAAATAATTAAAATCTAAATTCACTAAGACATGATTTAAAAATAAAAGACAAATAATTAATAAATTAATAATTAAATAATGCATCCCTCCAGGATTTTGCTGAACATTTTGCTTTTATTTTTTTTTTCAAACCATGTAGTATTATTTGCTTCAGTTCTTGTGTTTTACTGTGAAATATATACAGCAATATTTTATATAATGTTCATTTTGTTTTATCTAAAAACTTGATGATATTAAAAATGATGGAAACAACCTTTAAATACAGTGTTAAGCGTATAAAAAGTAAAATCCAGTAAAAAAAAAACAACAACATAATTTTTAGATTTTAACAAGTTTCTTTTCATATTTGTTGAAGTATTAATAAACTCAAATCAAATAAATCTACATCTTTAAAACAACACATTTAAACGAAAACTGACATAACAAAATTACAATAAAATTATAAATGATTAAAAATAAAATTATTATTATTATTATTAGTATTTTAATTAAACTAATAAACCTTTACAATTTGTTTTTGTTTATTAACATTCATCGACAACATTACTTTGTGTACTTTAATAATATATACTTTATAATAACAATCAAAAGTTGCATTTATCATTGTTTTATATTTATATTAGCTAACAAATTAGACAGTATTGTAAATTAATTTACTTGATATTCTTTGATATTTAGCCATATTTAAATATCTAAAGTAGTGCTGGGCAAAGATTAATCGCCGTTAATCATACCTAATCGTAAACTTTGTTTTAACATAATATAGATGTGTGTTATAAATATATTAATTATGTATATCTAACATAAATATTTAAATTAATATATAATTTATATCATATACATATATATATATATATATATATATATATATATATATATATATATATATATATATATATTTTATAATTATTTTTTAGGGGTTTTAACCTTTATTTGATAGGACAGTAGAGAGTATTGACAGGAAAGAATGGGGAGCAGAGAGAGGGGAAGGATCGGCATAGGACCGCGAGGCGGAATCGAACTCGGGTCGCCAAGAACACCGGAGTGCATGTGTCGACGCAATAACCACTACCACACTGGCGCCGACTATATACATATATATTTTATATCAAAATGTAAATAAACATATTCTGAAATATATGCATGCATGTGTGTATTAATAATCATTCATTTATTCCTTTTCCTTCAGCTTAGTCACTATTTATTGATGAACCGGCAACTTATCCAGCATATGTTTTACACAGCGGATGCCCTTCCAGCTGCAACACAGTACCGTGTCGCCCTGTGCATTTATATGTACATATACATATACACAAACACAGAGATGGATGCAACTAATCATGATTAATATTTACCCAGTACTAATCTAAAGTCAGTGTTTAAACCTCAGTATTACAATCTGAAGCCACAGAAATCTGAATAAACATAAAATGATACGTGTAAAAGTGCAGCGGTGTCTGATTCTGCTGACGCTAAACTCTGCGTTCCCGTAATCAGTGTGTTTCTGCTCTGCTTTCTGGAGTTTGCGGCTCAGTTAAAGCTGCTTTTAATGTTCGTCTGGAGTGAAGATGAGTCAGGCCTTTGTCTGCATTCACTGAGGGCCGCAGGGGGAAGGGAAACACACACACACACACACACACACACACACACACACACTCACACACACATAAAGCAGAAACGACCCCGACAGGGCCTCAGGACACAGTGCAGGATTACACATGCTAATGGACCCCAAACACACACACACACACACACCTGAGGGGACGGGTGGATGTCTGGAGCTCAGGTGAGGTTAAGAGCGTAAAAACACCCAGAAGAAACATTTCATGCTTCAGTGTCATTCGTTAGATGAGATAAGAGTTAAAAAAATCTCATTAGAGTTAAAATTTAAACACAAAACATTTGATTGAAAGAAATTTAATCTAAAAATAATAATGGTGGCGATGCAGTTTTATAAATTAAAGGTGATTTTAGTGTTTTTGCACTTTTGATGCTTTCATATGGAAATATATTATATTAAATTATGAATGCATGAAAAATAGTGTACACTCACCGGCCACTTTATTAGGTACACCTGTCCAACTGCCCATTAACGCAAATTTGTAATCAGCCAATCACATGGCAGCAGCTCAATGCATTTAGGCATGGTCAAGATGATCTGCTGCAGGTCAAAGCGAGCATCAGAATGATGAAGAAAGGGGATTTAAGTGACTTTGAACTTGGCATGGTTGTTGGTGCCAGACGGGCTGCTCTGAGTATTTCAGAAACTGCTGATCTACTGGGATTTTCACGCACAACCATCTCTAGGGTTTACAGAGAATGGTCCGACACAGAGGAAATATCCAGTGAGCGGCAGTTCTGTGGGCGCAAATGCCTTGTTGATGCCAGAGGTCAGAGGAGAATGGCCAGACTGGTTCCAGCTGATAGAAAGGCAACAGTAACTCAAATAAGCACTCGTTACAACCGAGGTCTGCAGAAGAGCATCTCTGAACACACAACACGTCCAACCTTGAGGCGGATGGGCTACAGCAGCAGAAGACCACACCGGGTGCCGCTACTGTCAGCTAAGAACAGGAAACTGAGGCTACAATTCACACAGGCTCACCAAAACTGGACAAGAGACGATTGGAGAAACGTTGCCTGGTCTGATGAGTCTCCATTTCTGCTGCCACATTCGGATGGTCGGCTCAGAATTTGGCCTCAACATCATGAAAGCATGGATTATCCTGCCTTGTATCAGCGGTTCAGGCTGGTGGTGGTGGTGTAATGGTGTGGGGGAGATTTTCTTGGCACACTTTGGGTCCATTAGTACCAATTGAGCATGGTGTCAACGCCACAGCCTACCTGAGTATTGTTGCTGACCATGTCCATCCCTTTATGACCACAGTGTCTCCATCTTCTGATGGCTACTTCCAGCAGGATAACGCACCATGTCATAAAGCGCCAATCATCTCAGACTGGTTTCTTGAACATGATAATGAGTTCACTGTACTCAAATGGCCTCCACAGTCACCAGAGCTCAATCCAATGGAGCACCTTTGGAATGAGGTGGAACGGGAGATTGGCATCATGGATGTGCAGCCGACAAATCTGCAGCAACTGTGTGATGCTATCATGACAATATGGAGCAAAATCTCTGAGGAATATTTCCAGTAGCTTGTTGGATCTCTGCCATGAAGGATTAAAGCAGTTCTGAAGGAGAAAGGGGTCCAACCCGGTACTAGTAAGGTGTACCTAATAAAGTGGCCGGGGAGTGTATAAACTAATATTAATTTATAAGGGGAAATATTTAACTATTATGTGCCTTTATTGCATGTATTATAAGTCTCAAGTACAGGTGCAGTGTTTAAAATTTCGGACTCAGCTTTGGTTTGTAATGAATAATTGTGCTCAGAGGTCAGAGGTCAGAGATATTTACTTTTCTGCGACAGCAACACAAACAAAACATCAGCGGTGTGTTTGACTGAGGCTGTAAAACACTGCAGAGTAATGCAGACCCCGACCAGCAAGCACACACACACACACACACACACACACACCTGCGAGCAGTAAACAGTATGTGTGTGTGTGTGTGTGTGTGTGTGTGTGTGTGTGTGTGTGTGTGTGTGTGTGTGTGTGTGTGTGCGCGTGAGAGAGAGAGTGTGTGTTTGTGTGTGTGTCTGTATGTGACTGAGTCGTGAGTTTGTTTGCGTGTGTGTGCATGTTTGTGTGTGTGTAAGGATCAACACAGCTGTGAGGTGTGTGTGTGTTTGTGTGTGTGTTCACACTGCAGGAGTGAACAGCCTCAAATGTCTGTCCAGCTTGTGTGTGTTTGATCAGATGTTGTTGATGCTGTTTGTCCATCAGGAGTGTGTGTGTGTGTGTGTGTGTGTGTGTGTGTGTGTGTGTGTGTGTGTGTGTGTGTGTGTGTGTGTGTGTGTGAAGCTGCTGCATGACGATCACACATACATATGTTCACATACACACACACACACACATGAAGATGCTCTCGCACACACATACAGACGGTTGAACACACACACACACCTATACAGACACTCACACACACAGACGTTCACACACACATACACGCATTTGAATACACACACACATACAACATCACTCATACAGACGCTCACACACACACAGACAGACATTCACACACAAACACACACATACAGACAATTGAACACACACACACTCTCTTATCTGAATGTTTGCAGTCTGCTGTTGTTTGGATTTTCCAGACGGCCTTGAGTTTCTCCACACGACACAATGTTTAATGTCTGAGGAACTGATGTGACAGAAACAATGAAGGTTTTGTCTAACATGAAGTTCAGACGCTGATGAAGCACAAATAAGAGGAGATTCCTGAACTATTACATTCACCAGAGCAAAGCTACTCACAGCAGCACTCTCCAAACAATAAATCAGTGTACATCTCTATGCGTTTATTCTAAAAGAACCTAAATATTGGCTATATATATTTATAATATATATTTAAAATGACGAGCGGCACAGTGTCTCAGTGGTTACCACTGTGGCCTCACAGCAAGAAGGTCGCTGGTTTGAGTCCCGGCTGGGTCAGTTGGTGTTTCTGTGTGGAGTTTGCATGTTCTCCCCGTGTTGGCGTGGGTTTCCTCCGGGTGCTCCGGTTTCCCCCACAGTCCAAACACATGCGCTATAGGGGAATTGATCAACTAGTGTGTGTGTGTGTGTGTGTGTGAATGAGTGTATGGGTGTTTCCCATTACTGGGTTGCATCTGGAAGGGCATCCGCTGTGTAAAACATATGCTGGAATAGTTGTCGGTTCATTCCGCTGTGGCGACCCCTGATTAATAAAGGGACTAAGCTGAAGGAAAATGAATGACTGAATGAATGAATGAATTTAAAATAAGCATTAAATGAAGTAAATTTATTTACAAATTTGTTTGTTTCCATAGCAACATTTTTATTTACATTTATTGTCAAGTTCTGAATCTAAAACTGAAATAAAGATTAATAAAGAATAATGAAATGTAACGCAAATGTAAAACACTAACATTATTTAATAATATTTAAATTAATTGATTTAAATTTGTAATATATTTACATTCAAAAAAAGTTATATATTAAAACTGTAATATCGTAATATGATATGTGCTAAAACATGTGTTATATAGTATATGCTAAAACATTAAATTCACAGAAGGTAATTGTCAATTAATATTCATTCATTCATTCATTCATTTTCTTGTCGGCTTAGTCCCTTTATTAATCCGGGGTCGCCACAGCGGAATGAACCGCCAACTTATCCAGCACGATTTTACGCAGCGGATGCCCTTCCAGCCGCAACCCATCTCTGGGAACATCCACACACTCATTCACACACACACACTACGGACCTACCCAATTCACCTGTACCGCATGTCTTTGGACTGATGAGCACCCGGAGGAAACCCACGCGAATGCAGGGAGAACATGCAAACTCCACACAGAAACGCCAACTGACCCAGCCGAGCCGAGGTTCGAACCTGCGACCCAGCGACGTTCTTGCTGTGAGGCGACATCACTACCTACTGCGCCACTGCATCGCCGTCAATTAATATATTATTAATAATTATTGTTGAAATTTTATATACATTTCAAAACTAAACCCTGTTAGGAAAGTCTTTTAATGCAAAGAAGCACTCATAAACAAACCAATAATAAAAGTCACAGGCATATCGCCCTACAGCCCAAGACCGGTTACTCACTAAAGCTAAGCATGGCTGAGCCTGGTCAGTACCTGGATAGGAGAACAGATGGGAAAACTAGGTTGCTGTTGGCAGTGGTGTTACTGAGACCAGCAGGGGGCGCTCAACCTGTGCTCTGTATCAGTATAGTGAAGGGGACGCTATACTGTCAGTGAGCGCCGTCTTTCAAATGAGACGTTAAACCGAGCTCCTGACTCTCTGTGCTCATTAATAATCCCATGGCACTTCTGGTAAAGAGTAGGGGTGTAACCCCGGTGTCCTGGCTAAACTCCCTCCATCAGCCCTTACCCATCATGGCCTCCTAATCATCCCCATCCACTGAATTGGCTCTATCACTGTCTCTTCACTCCACCTATAGCTGGTGTGTGGTGAAGCACTGGCGCCGTTGTCCTGTGGCTTCCGGAGCATCATCCAAGTGGAGCTGCACACTGGTGATGGTGGTGGTGTGGAGAGACCCCCCTCATGATTGTGAAGCACTTTGGGTGTATGGCATACACAATAAATGCGCTATATAAATACAGAAAAAGAAAAAAAATATTCCTGATCAACTCTTAATTCATTTTTTTTTTACAATTGTGTAAAATAATTATGAACATTTAATTTTGTGATTATTAAACTTCATTCTACACTCTAAGAAATAAAGGTACACAAGCTGTCACTGGGGTGGTACCTTTTGAAAGGTCCATATTAATACCTCACGGGTACATATTAGTACCTAAAAAGTACAAAAGTGTTCCACTCAATATTTTTAGGTACTAATATGTACCCGTGAGGTGCCAATATGGACCCTTCAAGTACAAATGTGTACTTTTTGAAAAGGTACCACCCCAGTGACAGCTCATGTACCTTTATTTCTGAGAGTGTAGTGTAATCAAGAAGCCAACACACTCTCTCCTCAGCAGCTATTATTTTCCCCAACAACCATTCCATAATAATCCAGTGATTAACAGCAACCATCCCATAATAGTCCAGTGATGATAACGTCTGTGTGAGAGTCCTTCTTGATGTCTGAATGTGTAACCTCCCTTTATTTCCACGCGTTTGACTGTGGAGTTTCCTGAAATCTGCGGATCAGAAGGAGACGGATGCTGTCATTACACTCAGATGACAGAGGAGATAGTGTGTGTGTCTGTGTGTGTGTTTTCATTTTTATATTGCTAAGCATCCAGTAAACACACACACACACATCAAACAATCACAGCACCGTCATCATCATCTTATAGTGCAGGTTTATTAGTATATTTAGGTTAGGTACATTTTTTATGGAGGGACTTTTTCCAAAACACATTTGTACGTGTGTGTGTGTCTGTGTGCATGAGTGCATGAGTGCATGTGTGTCAGTGTCTGTGTGTGTGCTTGTTTATGTGCATGTGTGTGTTTCTGTGTACAATAGTGTAGCTTAAATATTTTGTATTATCTTTCAGAGTTTGGTTAATGGTGTGTATTTGTAATTTTGTTTTGGTGTAATTTTGAATTTATTTTAGTGAGGTTTCCTTTTATTGTTTAAAATTTAGTTATAAATTGGGACATTGTTCAGTCTCATGTTCACAACATTGTTCAGTCTCATGTAAAAGTACTTGTATAGCCTGTCGTATGTGTATAGTTCAGTATCTTATAGTGTATATTAGTTATGCATAGTTTTTTTTTTCAAAAATGGCTCTTATGTCCAGTGTTGTGTTTGTCTTTATGATTGATTTATGTAGCACCGTAGTCCTTCGAGACATGACATTTTGTTCCTCTGTATGTCCACACATTTAGCGCAGTGACAATAAACCTTGACTTGACTTGGATGCACTGATTAACCAGTTTCACTATTAACCTCGCTTTAATTCGTCACGGTTAATTAGTCGTGAAGGCTTCTCAACACCGCATTTCTGCACGGAACAAAACTGCTGCAACTAAGTGATGCCAACTGTGCACTAGTTTAAAGTAAACAATACCCACACACACTGGATTAAAGGCTGATTTTAACTATGCCTGGAGCTATTAACTAAGGGCCGTTCGCATATCCCTTCTTTTGTACTCGCAACTTTTCTATTGTCAATGTAGGCACGTGGCTTGCACATTACACAGAGCGCATCATAAGCCATGTGTCAAGAACTGACTGATCAGCTTCATACTTTGTGGCACAATCACCAGCGATCTAATCCTTACAGATCACTGGTAAACACACATATCACATAGGACTACAAATCTGCTGGTTTATGGACTACAAGATCCAGTCATGCAACACACACACACACCTGCTCCAAGTCTCCATTGATTACACTCCCACAGCTGATGCTGCTCATGGACTGATAACACTACACATATATACGGCTCACTTTGACACTCTCATTGCTGAGTCTTGTTGAACTGTTAGTGAACATTACGATGCGTTTTCCTTGCCTTGTCTTGCCGTGTTTTTGAACCTTGCTTTGTTTTGTTTGTTTATTCTTGTCTGCTGCCTGCCTTTTGACCATCTGCCTGTATATTTGACTACAACTCTGGATTGCCCGTATACATCCATTTTCTCCTGTGTTGACCATTGCATGCCTGACCATCCTGCTAATAAACCTTAGCTAATATGTAGCTTAGATTTACATTAGACAAATACAATTTTGTTACTTATTCTTATTTATTTATTCGTTCATTGTTCTGTCATTTATTTTGTAAAATTATTGTAAAATTATAATATTATTGTAAAATTATTACCTAATCATTCAAACAAAATCTATAACTGTTGCATGCATCCGTAGTTATAGATTGTTATAATTAGGTAAATTATTGGAAAAAAGTGGACAATTGAAAAAATAATAATATTGACCTTAAAATAATTAATAAAAACATTTCAAACTGCTTTTATTCTAGCCGAAATAAAACAAATAAGACTAATAATTGTGACCTCAACTGTATAAACATATACTACTCTTTTATTTGATGTATTTATTTGTATCCTCTAATATTGTGTTCATCCTGCAGGTGTTCCAGGTGGCGTACATCATCATTAAAGCGGCGAACTCTCCACGACCTGGAAACTGGATTCTGGAGCGTTCTTTGGACGGCGTGATCTTCCAGCCATGGCAGTTTTACGCCATCAGTGATACCGAGTGTTTGACACGCTACAACATCACACCGCGCATCGGCCCGCCGACGTACAAGAGAGACGACGAGGTGATCTGCACATCATATTACTCTCGCCTGGTGCCGCTGGAGCATGGAGAGGTGAGCAAACTGTGTGTCTGTGTGTGTGTGTTTTATGCTCTCTTTTAAATAAATTTTAATATATTTTTAAAAATTTAGGGTTTTTTGTGCTTATGCTTTAGTTCATTTTATTTTATTTTTAGTTATAATTATTAATTATTTTAATAAAAGTAATTATTCAATTAATTTCAATTATATTTTTCTTGGCAACTATCAGAAGTAAGAGATATATTTTGTTTTATTTTATTTTATTTATCTTATTTTTTATTTATTTATTTATTTTTTATTTTATTATTTATATATATTTTTTACATTTATTTTTATTTTATTTTTTTTATTTTTATTTTTTTTACTGGACATTTGAATAAAACATGCTTTTTAATTTAATTTAATTATTAATTTTTATTATTTTTTTTTACATTTTATTTACTCGATAACTGATAAACTACTTTTAAAAAAATAAATTACATTAAATTAAATTGTATTTTATTTACTGGACAGCTGTAAAAAAAAAATTCTATTTTGTTTAATTATTACTGGACAGCTGAATAAACTTCGCTTTTACTTTATTGTATTTTAAACCATACATATTTTATTTTATTATTACTGTACAGGTTTTTTTCATTTAATTAAATTTTATTTTTAGTGGACAGCTAAATAAACCGTGTTTTTTATTTTATTTTATTACTGCACGTTAAATAAAAAAAAGCCATGTTGTGTGAGGTGTTTTATAGTGTCGGTCTCTCCGCAGATCCACACGTCTCTGATTAACGGGCGTCCCAGCGCTGACGATCTGACGCCGGAGCTGCTTGAGTTCACATCCGCTCGGTTTATTCGCCTTCGTCTGCAGAGGATCCGGACGCTCAACGCAGACCTGATGACCCTCAGCTACCGAGACCCCAAAGACGTGGACCCCATCGTCACTCGTCGGGTACCAGTTTACTATATTACTGCTTTAAAGGAGACTTATTATGCAGAAATCACTTTTATAAGGGGTTGTGTGTCAGCAGTGTGTGAATATATCCAGCCTCTGATGGAAAACATTAACTCTATTTCACTTGATAAATGAAACACTTTGGTTGACATTCTGCCTTTGTACGTATCATCAGAGAGGGAAAGCCCCGCCCACTAGTGCCCATCTCTCCCTCATTAGCATAAACAGCAGCCCTGAGTGAGAAGCAGCCGTCTGTCCATTAGCCATTAGAGTGTTTGAGCTGCTGAAGATAATGTCAGCATAGACTAAGAGGATTATAGATGTGGAGTTTTAGATGAACAGCGACAGGAGAGACATAGACTGACAGAAGCATGAAGCACACACTCACACTGAAGCACACATGCACACCTGACCAGCACTGACAACACACACACACTGCTGTTTTACATCTGTCGCTATGCTGATGCACAGGCGTCTATTTTAGGGGGTTACAATTGTATGTAGTATATAGTAATGACTTCTGAATGAGTAACTGTATTATGGTCTGTTTTTCAGTATTATTACTCCATCAAGGACATCTCAGTGGGCGGGATGTGCATCTGCTATGGCCACGCCCAGAGCTGCCCCTGGGACCCCGTTACCAAGGTAAACGCCGACACATTGGAGTTGAAGCTGTCAATCAAACCATAGTGTGCCATTAGCCCCGCCTCTCTGAACAAACAAATGCTTTAGCGAACTATAAATACAAAAAGATCTTTAGTAACACTTTAGTTTAGGTCACAACTCATGATATTGACTACTGGATTATCATAGATATTTACACTAGATGTCACCTATGCTATTGTTGTCTATTGGAAGGAATGCATCAATAGAGCCGCCTTAGTACAGGGTAGTGCTTCTTTGAAATGAATGTGGGACCAAGGTGCAGTGGAGGACTTGGCCATCCAGAGCCAGAGATATACACACATACACATATATCTTTGATCGGGAGTTTTCCCAGTGGTCAGGATCCAAATATTTTATTTAAATTACAAAAATTATCACTTTTCTACATGGATGGATCAGTGACCACACGGGCATTGCTGATAAAGAGTGTGTGTTTGTGTGCATGGAAATGTATTCTCCTCCCTCTGTTAAATTTGGTCTAATCCATGTCCTGAAACACCCACCCTGTCCTGCTTTCACTTCTCATTCTAACAAAGGGAGCGATTCGTTTGTAAACCATCGATATCCCTGCATCTCAATGTGCACAATGGCGGATTTAGGCATAGGCAATATGGGCGATCGCCCAGGGCGGCATCTTGCTGAGGGCGGCATGGGGAGATGCTTTAAAAAAGCTTTAAGATAAGATTTACTTTATGCAAGTGTATTAATTTAGAGTGGTTATCCCAGAATAAAGACGTTAGGGGCTATTCACATCTGGCGTCTTTTGCACATGCAAGTTTATTATTCTCTATGTGTAACCGAAACAACGCTGGTGAAAACAAATTGACGCATGTGCGCAGAAAGCCATTCCCGCGCGCCTCACCACCTTCTGTGGTCATTCTTCGGGCCAGATGGAATCTGCGGATGTTTTTTGCTATTTCTGCGGAGAATTTTGGTAAAAATCTGCGCACTTCTGCGGAATTATTTTGGGAGTATCATAACTAAAACCTTAATTTGTTAAATTAAAAATAATACCTTTTAAACTTTTTATTTAATGTTTAAAATGCGTATCCAATTAGATTCACTTTATTTGGTAAACAAAGCAAGTCTCACATATAATATATCTACTAAAAGACAGAAAATATTACTTTACAAACTGCATTGTACATAAATCAGATGAAAATATTTTTTATATTAGTCAATAATATTACTGTAATTAATTTAAAAACTGAATAAATTTTGATTTACACACATTTATTCAAGTAAATAAACAGAATTAATGCTGGGCTAAAAATCTGCGGAATTCTGCAGAATTCTGTGGAAAATCTGCGAAATTCTGCGGAAAATCTGCGGAATACTGCGGAAAATCTGCGGAATAATGCGGAAAATCTGCGGAATACTGTGGAAAATCTGCGGAATAATGCGGAAAATCTGCGGAATACTACGGAAAATCTGCGGAATACTGCGGAAAATCTGCGGAATACTACGGAAAATCTGCGGAATTCTGCGGAAAATCTGCGGAATACTGCGGAAAATCTGCAGAATACTGCGGAAAATCTGCGGAATAATGCAGAAAATCTGCGGAATACTGCGGAAAATCTGCGGAATACTGCGGAAAATCTGCAGAATACTGCGGAAAATCTGCAGAATACTGCGGAAAATCTGCGGAATTCTGCGGAATACTGCGGAAAATCTGCGGAATACTGCGGAAAATCTGCAGAATACTGTGGAAAATCTGCGGAATACTGCGGAAAATCTGCAGAATACTGCGGAAAATCTGCGGAATACTACGGAAAATCTGCGGAATACTGCGGAAAATCTGCGGAATACTACGGAAAATCTGCGGAATTTTGCGGAAAATCTGCGGAATACTGCGGAAAATCTGCAGAATACTGCGGAAAATCTGCGGAATAATGCAGAAAATCTGCGGAATACTGCGGAAAATCTGCGGAATACTGCGGAAAATCTGCAGAATACTGCGGAAAATCTGCAGAATTCTGCGGAATACTGCGGAAAATCTGCGGAATACTGCGGAAAATCTGCGGAATTCTGCGGAATACTGCGGAAAATCTGCAGAATACTGTGGAAAATCTGCAGAATACTGCGGAAAATCTGCAGAATACTGCGGAAAATCTGCGGAATACTGCGGAAGATCTGCGGAATACTGCGGAAGATCTGCGGAATACTACGGAAAATCTGCGGAATTCTGCGGAAAATCTGCAGAATACTGCAGAAATTCTGCGGAAAATCTGCGGAATACTACGGAAAATCTGCGGAATACTGCGGAAAATCTGCGGAATACTACGGAAAATCTGCGGAATTCTGCGGAAAATCTGCGGAATACTGCGGAAAATCTGCAGAATACTGCGGAAAATCTGCGGAATAATGCAGAAAATCTGCGGAATACTGCGGAAAATCTGCGGAATACTGCGGAAAATCTGCAGAATACTGCGGAAAATCTGCAGAATACTGCGGAAAATCTGCGGAATTCTGCGGAATACTGCGGAAAATCTGCGGAATACTGCGGAAAATCTGCAGAATACTGTGGAAAATCTGCGGAATACTGCGGAAAATCTGCAGAATACTGCGGAAAATCTGCGGAATACTACGGAAAATCTGCGGAATACTGCGGAAAATCTGCGGAATACTACGGAAAATCTGCGGAATTCTGCGGAAAATCTGCGGAATACTGCGGAAAATCTGCAGAATACTGCGGAAAATCTGCGGAATACTGCAGAAAATCTGCGGAATACTGCGGAAAATCTGCGGAATACTGCGGAAAATCTGCAGAATACTGCGGAAAATCTGCAGAATACTGCGGAAAATCTGCGGAATTCTGCGGAATACTGCGGAAAATCTGCGGAATACTGCGGAAAATCTGCAGAATACTGTGGAAAATCTGCAGAATACTGCGGAAAATCTGCAGAATACTGCGGAAAATCTGCGGAATACTGCGGAAGATCTGCGGAATACTGCGGAAGATCTGCGGAATACTACGGAAAATCTGCGGAATTCTGCGGAAAATCTGCAGAATACTGCAGAAATTCTGCGGAAAATCTGCGGAAAATCTGCGAAATACTGCGGAAAATCTGCGGAAAATCTGCAGAATACTGCGCGCGCAGATTCCGTGTGGGCCTAGTCATTCTATATTCCTAATCCTACCCAAAACCTTCTACCTCTATGGTTAATAAACAGCTAATAATTAGTTTATTAAGCTAGTAGTGTTAGTTAATGGTTAGTTAAAATATCTCTTTATGAAGTGAATCAATTTATATTTTATACATACGAGTTATATATATATATATATATATATATATATATATATATATATATATATATATATATATATATATATATGAGTACATGATATATATATGAGTTTTATTCATTTATTTTTGTTTGTTTCCATACTGTAGAAGTCTATGGAAATATTAAATATTACTTTGCATTTTTCAAAATGTCATATTTCTGTGTGTGAGTTTGGGTGTGTGTGTATATATGAGTGTGTGTGTGTGTATGAGTGCGTGTATGTGTATATGGTGTATATGAGTGTTTGTTTGTGTGTGTGTGTGTGTTAGAATATTTGTGCGTGTATGTGTGTGTGTGTCTCATTCTCTTGTCTGTTGTCTCCACAGAAGCTGCAGTGTGTGTGTGAACACAACACTTGTGGTGAGAGCTGTAATGAGTGTTGTCCTGGATACCATCAGGAGCCGTGGCAGCCGGGAACGCTCTCCGACGGCAACACTTGCGAGAGTAAGACACAACGAAATGGTCATAACTTTAGGAAAAGTACATTGATGATACGCTGATGATAAAGTAATAAATAAAAACATGTTTAAATACTGAATTTAGGATTTCATGTAAGTATATTCATTGAAAAAAAAAAATGGGTAAATTATATAATGTAGTGGGCAGCATGGTAGCGCAGTGGGTAGCGATGTCGCCTCACAGCAAGAAAGTTGCTGGTGTGAGCCCCGGCTGGGTCAGTGGGTGTTTCTGTGTGGAGTTTGCATGTTCTCCCTGTGTTGGCGAGGGTTTCCTCCGGGTGCTCCGGTTTCCCCCACAAGTCCAAAGACATGTGGTACAGGTGAATTGGGTAGGCTAAATTTTCAGTAGTGTGTGTGTGTGAATGAGTGTGTATGGATGTTTCCCTGTGATGGGTTGCAGCTGGAAGGGCATCCGCTGCGTAAAACATATGCTGGATAAGTTGGCGGTTCATTCCGCTGTGGCGACCCCTAATTAATAAAGGGACTACGCCAACAAGAATATGAATTAATATATGAAAAATTATAATTAAATAATTATGATATAGCGTGATTATCATTAGATATTTAAATAAAAATCTAAAATGTATTTAAATAGTGAAAGTATATTTTAGGTTTTATTTAATTACATATTTTATTTGTATATTTAAATTAAAATTTGAAATAAAAACCTGTAACCATTAACTTCTATAGTATTTGCCTTTTTTACTATGGAAGTCAATGGTTACAGGATTCTGCTTTCTTCAAAATACTTTCATAACAGATATTTAAATCAAAATAACAGAAGAAAGACACTCATAAAGGTTTGAAAATAATTAAGTAAAGCAAATTGAGTCAAGGCAGCACGGTGGCGCAGTGGGTAGCACAATCACCTCACAGCAAGAAGGTTGCTGGTTCGAGTCCCGGCTGGGTCAGTTGTCGTTTCTGTGTGGAGTTTGCATGTTTTTCCATGTTGGTGTGGGTTAACCATATACTGGATAAGTTGGCTCTCTTTTTTCTCTCCAAAAAATATCGTAATTGTTACTAAGAATCGATAAGAACCGGATTCAATAAGCAGAATCTGAATCGGAAGCGGAATTGCCAAAATGAAAACGATAAACAACCCTAATCACAACTTCACAGGACCTTTTTCAAGAGTTCACACTTAGCTCATGATTTATCACATAGCTTGTTTGGCATGCTGTCCCGGGAGAGAGCCCTGAGCTCAAGGGATCCTCGGGCCCAGGGCTCCCCCCTTTCACATTTCGAGGGGAAATTGAGCTCAGGTCGATCTCAAACTCCCCCGCGGCTGAGGCCAAGGTGAACTTCTTGACAGTAAGACATTCGAAAAAGATTTAGGCTTATTTTATCTGTAATATAGAGCATATTTGGATGGTGGGAGGAAACCGGGGGACCCGGGGGAAACCCACGCGGACACGGGGAGAATATGCAAACTCCGCACTGAAATACCAGATGGCCCAGCAAGGACCTGACGCCATTGGTATTCTTGCTGTGAGGCAACAGTGCTAGTCACTGGGCCACCGTGCCGCCCATTCTGGACAAAGGTGGAAGAAGGGGAAGAGGGGGGTTTCTTCCAGATGAAGATAGTTGTAGAAAGGAAATGAGGATCTATATATAGTGACTTGGGATCCTTTGATTGGAAGATCATGATTAGCTAATATGGGCCAGCTGGGTCAATCATGAGCACATGCTCCTCTCGAAATTTGTTTAAAATTAAACTTCACAAAGTCCACATAAAATCCAAACTAAGCATATTGATTCTGTTAGCTCATGTTGCTAGTTTTGTGCTGAGTAAATTATCTGTGCATGTCATTAGGAAAAATATATAGTTTGCCCTTAAAGTTGAAATCTGTTGGGCGGGGCTATCAGACTTTACCACGCCTCTCCAGCTCTCGCTTTGACAACAAACAGAAATGGTGAGGAGGAGGAGTCTGTTAGGTTGTAATAACTCTCCCCAAACACTTTTCCTCATTTTTCTTAATGATACGCCTACTTTACATCCAATCAGCTCGGAGTAGAAAAAACAAGCCACGCCCACTGTTTTCTCATTTAATATTCCGTTTCTCTAGCAACTGCAGCACAATATGGGGAAAAAAAGGTCTAAGCTTCCAGTTCATGCAGACTTTAAGTGATCGTCCTCCTGAACGTTGTGTGTTTTCTCTCTCGTTTGTCAGAGTGTAATTGTCACAACAAAGCCGACGACTGTTCCTACAACCAGACGGTGGCGGATCTGAAGCTGAGCGTGAACACACACGGCCAGTACACAGGCGGAGGAGTGTGTGTGAACTGCAGACAGAATACAGCGGGAGTGAACTGTGAGACCTGTGCGGACGGATACTACAGACCACACCTGGTGAGCGTTACAGTCGGAAACAACATAAGCAACATCCAGCAGTTGATATTTGCATCATAATTCACCAACGATGCTCGTAGATTTTAATGAAAGACAATTGGTAAATCGTCTTTAATCACAGATTTTGTATAGGATGTCTTTATTATGTTTAACAAGGGTTTACATTAAAATCGAACGCCATTACCCAAAACTTACCCCAGACAAATGGGGGGGGGGTGCAATATTAATAATCATCATCATTAATATTAAATATGAAATCTAAACACCAAACTTCAGAGGTTTTCTTACTTACTAAATACCTGAGCTCCTTAGGATGTTCAAGATGACTTTCAGCTCCAGAAGTGTTTGAATTCAGCTGTTTATATGTGTGTGTGTGTGTGTGTGTGTGTGTGTGTGTGTGTGTGTGTGTGTGTGTGTGTGTGTGTGTGTGTGTGTGTGTGTGTGTCTGTGTGTCTGTGTGTTTCAGGTGTCTCCGTACGCAGAAGAGCCGTGTGTGGAGTGTCAGTGTGATATGAGGGGTTCAGTGAGTCCGGTGTGCATCAGAGACGATAATCACGCAAGCCCAGACGCAGGTAGAGTATCGTCATCTGTTTCTGCAGATTCAGCATGTGTGTGTGTGCAGTATGTGATGTGGTGTGTGTCGTGCAGGTCTGTCTCCGGGTCAGTGTGCGTGTAAGGAGGGTTTTGCGGGAGAGAAGTGTGACCGCTGTGCGTTCGGCTTCAGAGATTTCCCAGTGTGTTCTCGCTGCGAGTGTAACCTGGATGGGAGCCACAACACAGACCCCTGTATGGAGTGTGTGTGCAAGGTACTGAAAAACACACGTCGCTCACACACAGGGTTGGGTTACACACTTTAAAAAGAAATTAGTATTATGGAAGTGGTGAGACTTTTTTTAAAGGCAACAATCTACTAAAACTACTTCATATTGAGGAAGGTGGATGAGAAGGAAATACATTATTTAATTGGAACACAGAGTTTTCTGTTTTGATTTCTTTTGGGTTTTTTGTGTTGTTTTTTGTTTTGTTTTATTTTGATTTGTGTTTTTTTGTTATGTTTTTTTTTGTTTTATGCTTTGTTTTGTTTATGTTTAGTTTTTGTTTTGTTTTTGTAGTTTTGTTTTCTGTTTTGATTTGTTTTGGTTTTTTGTTTTGTTTTTGTGTTGTTTTTTTGTGTTGTTTTTTGTTTAGTTTTGTTTATGTTTAGTTTTTGTTTTGTTTTTGTAGTTTTGTTTTCAGTTTTGATTGGTTTTGTTTTTGTTTTGTTTTTGTGTAGTTCTTGTTTTGTTTTTGTGGGTTTTTTGTTGTTGTTTTGTTTTGTTGTTTTTGTTTTATTTTTTATGTTGTTTTATGTTGTGTTTTTTTTGTGTTTTCTGTTTTGTTTAGTGTTTTTTGTTTTGTGTTTTTGTTTTGTTTTTTTGGGTTTTTTGTTGTTTGTCTTGTTTTGTTGTTTTTGTTTTGTTTTTTTATGTTGTTTTATGTTGTGTTTTTTGTTTTGTGTTTTGTTTTGTCTGTTCTTTTGTTTTGTTTATTGTTTTTTGTTTTGTCTTTTGTTTTGCTTATTGTTCTTTTGTTTTGTTTTGTTTTGTGTTTTTTGTTTTGTGTTTTGTTTTATGTTTAGTTTTTGTTTAGTTTTGTGGTTTTTGTTATGTTTTGTTTTGTTTTTTTAGTTTTGTTTATTGTTTTGTTTTCTGTTTGTGTTTTTGTTTTGTTTAGTTTTGTTTAGTGTTTTTTGTTTTGTGTTCTTGTTTTGTTTTTGTGGGGTTTTTTGTTTTTTGTTTTGTTGTTTTTGTTTAGTTTTTTTATGTTGTTTTATTTTGTGTTTTTTTGTGTGTGTTTTGTTTTGTTTAGTTTTTTATTTTGTGTTTTGTTTAGTCTGTTCTTTTGTTTTGTTTATTGTTTTTTGTTTTGTCTTGTTTTATTTAATGTGTTTTGTATTTTTTTTGCTTAGTGTTTTTTTGTTTTGTGTTGTTTTGTTTATTGTTTTTTGTTTTTTTTGTTTAGTGTGTTTTGTTTAGTGTGTTTTGTTTAGTGCTTTTGTTTTGTTTACTGTTTTTGTTTTGTGTTTTTGTTTTGTTTAGTGTGTTTTGTTTAGTGCTTTTGTGTTGTTTACTCTTTTGTTTTGTGTTTTTTGTTTTGTGTTTTGTTTTTTGTTTTGTTTTGTGTGTAAGGTACTGAAAAACACACATATCACTCACACACAGGGTTGGGTAACACACTTTAAAAGGGAAAATAATAGTATGGAAGTGCTGAGGTGGTTGAGAAAAACAGTTATTGTATTGGTACACAAAGATTTTCATTTTGTTTTGTTTCTGTTTATTTGTGTTTTTAGTTTAGTGTTTTGTAAAGCCATAATATATAAATATAGATATATATATATTTATATTAAAGAAAAATCTGAACATGCTGTATAATGTATATATAAACATGAACGTTTCAAAGCAAAGACACTAATAATTCATGCAATATACTGTAATTGGCTAATTTACTAAGCAGGTTCTTTCATCTGACAAATATAACCTTTAGTTGAAAAATAGAATATTTCTGAATCTCTGAATGTATTTATACAGAACTGTTGAATTAATTTACAGTATTTAATATAAGTACATTAGAAGTAACTGCAATGAAATGACCTATAGATGAGCGCTAATCTCTTACTTTATTAGTGTATCAGTCATTTAGTTACAGTAACGAGTTAGTTTATAACTCATCATTACACATCACACTGTCAGAAATGCTGGATGTTTTTTTACATGTTTTCTCTGTGTGTGCGTGCGTGCGTGCGTGCGTGCGTGCGTGTGTGTGTGTGTGTGTGTGTGTCCTCAGGTGAATGTGATGGGCTCTCACTGTGACCTGTGTAAGCAGGGCTTCTATAACCTGCAGGCCAGTAATCCTGAAGGCTGCACCGAGTGTTTTTGCTTTGGTGTGTCAGATGTGTGTGAGAGCTCCACCTGGTCCAGTGGCTCAGTACGTTTATTTACACACAATCTCACCCATACACACAAAAAAACCACACACACACACACACTCTCACCCAGAGACACAAACACTTATCTATAGACAACCAAACTCCCCCATAGACATACACACATACTCTCACCTATGCACACACACAAACACACCCATACACACACACACTCAACCAGACACATACACACTCACCTATAGACAACCAAACTCACCCATAGACACAGACACACACACACTCACCGATAGACACACAAACTCACCCATAGACACTCATAGATACACACAAACACACACATATAGATGTCTTGACTAGCCTAAGTTTTGTAATAAAAATGAAATGAAAATAAATATAATTTTTTTAACGTAATTAATTTCAGCTAGTTGTCAAGGCAACAATACTCTTTTTGTTTGTTGAAACTCAAAGTACTGAAATAACAAATAAAAAATGAGGAACTTTAAATTGAACACAGAAAGGGAAAGGGTAGCGTGAAGCTCAGTGGTGTCAAATTAACCCTGAGTGTGTCTGTTCAGGTGGTGCACAGAGACGGCGTCCTCCATCGCTTGCTCCAGACCTCCATCAGCTTCTGGTCTCCAGTTTCTGATGAAAACCTGATCATCTCCAACAGATCTACTGACGCAGACCCCTCCTCTGTGTGGACATGGGCCGCTCCAGAGCCTTTCCTCAATAACAAGGTGATCTGTGTGTGTGTGTGACTTTCTGTCTGTGTGTGTCTTATAATATATATATATATATATATATATGTATGGGCAACTTGGTGGCTCAGTGGTGTCGCACTGTGGCCACACAGCAAGAAGGTCGCTAGTTCGTGTCCTGGCTGGGTCAGTTGGTGTTTCTGTGTGGAGTTTGCATGTTCTCCCGGTGTTGGCGTGGGGTTTCTCCGGGTTTTCCCCCACAGTCCAAACACATGTGCTAGAGGGGAATTGATGAACTAAATTGGCTGTAGTGTATGAGTGTGTATGTGTGTGTGTGTATGTGTATGTGTGTGTGCATGTGCGTGTGTGTGTGTGTGAGAATGAGTGTATATGGGTATTTCCCAGTACTGGGTTACAGCTGGAAGGGCATGCGATGCGTAAAACATATGCTGAAATAGTTGGCGGTTCATTCCGCTGTGGTGACCCCTAATAAACAAAGGGACTAAGCTGAAGGAAAATGAATGAATATATATATATAATTTGTATTTATCTGTATTGATTTTATTTGCTTAATTTATGTGTGTGTGTGTGTGTGTGTACCTTGTTCTTTGTGTTGGTGTGTGTGAAGTCTGAGATGATGTTGTTTGTTTACTCTGCGTTGTACTTTTATAAAACATTAACAATATATAAAAAGATATGAATTAGGGCTGGGCGATATGGCAAAAAAAAAATCTAGATTTTTTCATAAAGTTTGACCGATTCACGATTTCAATTTTTTATTTATTTTTTTTATTTTATTTTTTTTACTGTGTAACTACCTTACCAGCTTACCTTGTTCATTTAAATTTAAATAAATGCCGAAACTAGTTTTTTTCATGTTCACTTGTAAAAGAAAAGCAACCGTGCGACTAAACGTGGTTATGGCACTCTCTCATTTAGGGATGCTAAACACAGCTACAATAGAAGTCACAGCACCCGTATTTATGTAGAGGTCATATGTTGTGCAGCTTTGGGCAAATTTTATTTGGAGAGAAAATGACCAAAATGTAAGGTGAAGATTAAAAAGGATTGGAGGGGAAATAAATATTTCAAATCTCTGTACATAACAGAAAAATAAACAATGATAATGCAACAATAGCTTATCTGTATTAGTGGCATGGCAGAAATATATATTTAGACAGGCCTTGTCAAAGTGAGCGGGCACTTTCACTAATAAAAAATATAGCACTTAAATTATTTCATAACAATCAATAAAAGAACAGCGGTTTTATATCAAAAGTTGGTAATGATATAAAATATACTACATTTTGATGGTAAAATATAACCATTTAAACGATTTCAGTATTCAAACATTAAATAACGAATGCATCAAGTTAAATATAAAAAACGAATGAAACAACACAGCATATCAGGATATAAAGGACTATATTTAGCAGAATGCTGCTCTTTTTATCTTTGTAATTTTATAGTTTTATTTTCGTTATTTTAATTATTTTTTGTCTTCATAAATAACTAACGAGCTATAGACAAATATCTGCTTGACGTTTTAGAAAATATTTGTGCGTAGCTACACCACCCAGTGTATATTAAAGATTACCGTGAACAAAAAAAACCCACAGAAACCTGTTACATATCTATATTTAAATGTCTATGTCTATATTTAATACATCTATCTATATTACATATCTATCTATATTTAAATGTCTATCTTATATTTAACTGAATCCTATTACAGCCTATAGCTGAAATGTTGGAAATTGCTCAATTTATTTTTATTAAACATTTGTCGATACGTATTGATATTTTTGGAGTAAAAACTAGCGACATTTAAGAATCCATATTTATTTTATTTATTCATTCATTTGACTTGTTTATTGGTGCATATATGGGTTATGATTTAATTCATACAGTACCTTGGACAGCTACTGTGCCACTTCGTAATTCAAGCAAAAGTCCAAATTAAAGAAAGATTTGACTTTCTGCGGTGACCGACATTTACAACATGCCGTAACCGTCCTTCAGGTGGTGTGCGGGTATAATATACAAAACCAGCCGTCTGGGTTTTGAATTAGGTGCAATTATTTCCTCGTTGTGTGTGGAGCGATGGGTGAGCGGGCCAAAGTGACTAAAAGCGATCTAGAAAGTTAAGTTGGTTGCCCACACCTCCGCCTGTCGAGCCTCCTCTCCTCTCCTCGCGCACGCGCCCGTCTTGCAGCTCGCACGGGAGAGACAGACGGCTGCGGGAACGCGAACAACAGCATGACGCGCGTGGAAACATTAGCGAAGCTGGCTGGCTGACTGCGGGGCTGTTGTTGCTCTAGCGGGAAAATGTCCCGGTGCTCCCAATGGCCAGTCCGCCCTGGCGCGCTTCCGCTAAACCAGCTGTGGTATCTCATCAACAGAACCGCGACGTCAACACACAGAATCAGCACAATTCAGCACCGTTGTCTAACAGTTTAGAACGGTTTGGCACGATAGTGGAAAAGCGGCTTTAATATTTTAATTAAAAAATCGCGATTCCTCGATTTTGTAAAAAATAAAATCGTCTTAAAACGTAAATTCGAAATTAATCGAAAAAATCGAAAAAATCGCCCAGCCCTAATATGAACTTTGAAGCATTAACAAATGTTGAACTGAAATTAAATCAATATTAATCTAAAGCAGGGTGTCCAAACTCCCTGTAGGGAGGGCCGGTGTCCTGCATATTTTAGTTCCAACCTCAATTAAACACACCTGAACGGCTAATCAAGCTCTTTCTAGGTGTACTAGAAACTTCCAGGCAGGTGTGTTGAAGAAAGTTGGAGCTAAACTATGCAGGACACCGACCCTCCAGAACCGAGTTTGGACACCCCTGATCTAAAGTGACAATTCAGAGCTGCTCTTTAACTGAAATTTGTGTATTAATTGTTGAACTTCCACACTGATGCTGTTATGTTCCTGTGTGTTACAGTGAAGCTGCTTTAAATCAGTGTGTATAAAGTGCTGTAGAGGATTTATAACTAACATATCTCCATCATTTGTTTCTGCTGTAGTTGACGTCATATGGAAGTTTCTTGAACTACAGTGTGGCGTACGACACTTCTGAGGAGAACGTGGACAAAACACTGCGCTCACACTTCAGCGTAATTATTGAGGTAAGATGATCATTATTCTGCATTTATCTGGATGTATTTGTTTAACAACGACTGCTTCTCACTCAGGGCTGCTGTTTATGCTAATGAGATGGAGAGATGGGCAGTAGTGGGCGGGGCTTTCCCCCTCTGATGACACGTACAAAGAGAGAATGTTAATCAAAGTGTTTCATTCATCAAGTCTGATTATAACAAATACAATCAATTCATGTTGATCATTAGAGGCTGGAGATATTCACACACTGCTGACACACTACTGGGTTTAAACCCCTTATAAAAGTGATTTCTGCATAATAAAAAAGTACTTTAATGTGTATATATCACTTTAATATGGCTGTGTACACACAACAAACAGCTATCCAAAGGTTGGTTTTGCATGATAGGAGCCCTTTAATGTCATGTGTGTGTGATCGAGTGTAAATGTGTGTGTTACAGGGTAACGGGCGTACGCTGAGGCAGGCGGAGTCGGCTCGTCTGCTGCTGAACGCTCACACACACCAGGGTGTGTTTGTGCAGATGCTGCCGCAGATCTTCATAGACTCTCACAGCGGCAGGAGCGTGCAGAGAGACGAGCTGATGACGGTGCTGGCGGACGTTGCTGCTCTCAGGGTTCGAGCCGAGCTGGAGGACAGCGCTGAGGGAACGCTCAGGTCAGACACATGCAGAATATATACTGATGAATGCTGGATTCTGATTGGCTGATGCGCATTCTGAGGTGTGCCGTTATTGTCAGATAAACACACAGCTAAAGTAGTTCCGGCAGGTTTGAGCGCATTGCAATTTCATAAAATTATTTCTTACTTAAATTTTAATTTTTATAGTTTGTTATTTATAGTATCTGTTTTATTTATGATCTCGAATTGTTATATTTTTCAGTTCACATTTTAATTTTAGCCTCTTTATGTGGCAAAACGTGACTTCTGATTTATTTCAAGTGTAGTTTTACTTGGGAATGACTATATTGTGGTGTATTACTGTAGGTCTGCTGAATGCTTGATTCTGATTGGCTGATGAGCACTCTTAGGTGTGCAGTTATTATCAGATAAACTCACAAAAAGTAGTTCCAGCAGGTTTTTGAGCGCATTACAGCTCCATAAAATTATTCCTTACCTAAATGTAAATTGTATAGGATTATTATTTATAATATCTGTATTATATATGATCTCACATTGTTATATGTTTAAGTTTACATTTAATTTTAGCCTCTTTATATGCTCAATAAGTTACTTCTGATTTATTTCTAATGTAGTTTTAGCTGGGAATGACTATATTGTGGTGTATACTGTTTATAGCAGATCTGCTGAATGCTTGTTTACAACATTTAATTCATTTATTCATTTTCTTTTTCGGCTTAGTCCCTTTATTAATCCGGGGTCGCCACAGCGGAATGTATCGCAAACTTATCCAGCACGTTTTTACGCTGCGGATGCCCTTCCAGCTGCAACCCATCTCTGGGAAACATTCACACACACTCATTCACACTCATACACTACGGACAATTTAGCCTACCCAATTCACCTTTACTACATGTGTTTGGACTGTGGGGGAAACCAGAGAACCCGGAGGAAACCCACGCGAACGCAGGGAGAACATGCAAACTCCACACAGAAACACCAACTGACCCAGCCGAGGCTCGAACCAGAGACCTTCTTGCTGTGAGGCGACAGCACTACCTACTGCGCCACTGTGTCGCCACTACATTTAATTGTAATTTCAGTAGACTTTTTTTGTAGCTCAGCAATAAAACAAAGTAACAAAGGGTTACGATCAAACTGAAATAACAATCTCTGTCAAAGACATTCGCCCCAACCACATCCCCATCATTCTCCCTCTCTTTTCAGATGGGATGGTAGGCCAAATCAAAGGTTACCATGGGCCAACTTTGGCCCGCGGGTCCTACTTTATGCCCCTCCAGCTGCAACCCAACACTGGGAAACACCCATACACTCTTATTCGCATTCACACTCATACACTACGGCCAATTTAGTTGATCAATTCCCCTATAGCGCATGTGTTTGGACTGTGGGGGAAACCGGAGCACCCGGAGGAAACCCACACCAACACGGGGAGAACATGCAAACTCCACACAGAAACACCAACTGACCCAGCCGAGACTCAAACCAGAGATGTTCTTGCTGTAAGGCGATCATGCTACCCACTGCGCCACAGTGACGCCCTGATATCAGAACACAAATGTGTGTATAGTGTGATGTGTGTGACAGGTATTACAGGAGAAGGTGACTTATGAGGACATTACTGATGTCTAGTTTCTCAAAAGTCTCTAAATACAGAGAATGAGTTTCTTTAAGTTTCCTGTGAGGGTCGGGTTTAGGGTTAGGGTTGGGTGAGGAGACAGAAAATACAGTTTGTACAATATAAAAACAATAGAAATGTCCCCACAATTCCCAAAAACAAACCTGTGTGTGTCTGTGTGTGTTTCATTCACAGGTTGAGTCACGTGTCTTTAGGTGTTGGAGACTCAAACTCAGGTGTGTCTAAAATCTCTCTGGATGTGGAGCACTGCGAGTGTCCGTGGGGATATTCAGGCACTTCGTGTGAGGTAAGAAACCACTTCATCACTTCATGAGGAGCTTTTCATCAGTATCTAAATTTGCATACTATTCATCCTAAATAGTAATCCAAAGTAGTACATCCCAAACTGTAGTTGGAGGTTCACGGATGGTCCACTATTTCTGGTAGGAATGTGACGTGTAGAAGCTGATATTACCCATAACACATTGCATGTTGGATGTGAATTTGATGAGAACTACAAGCTCAGAGGAAATGTGTAAACAAACTACAAACATGGCGGACGTGCGAGACCAACCATAAAGTTGAGAGTCTTCGTTAAAGATGTTTAAATGACTGTTAATTAATATCTAGCCATCTGGACAACACTTAATTCACATGTTCTGTGTTATATTTCATCTGCAACAGCAATGTGAACTTGGAAATTAACTTCTGTATGCAGTATTATAAAAACACCTGAGGAGATTTCTCTGCATGTAAGACTTGTGAATGGCAGATTAACACACAGCTGAATCTACACTATCGTAGGTCATTAAATATGACAGACAGTATGTGGATGATGTGTGGAGATGATTGACAGGGCTTGTAACTAAGCAACAGATGCAGCATTTCTATTGGTGGACACATGGATAAACGCGTGAACCAGTGTCTGAAGTGTTTTTAACCCTGTGTATGTGTGTCCTCAGCTCTGTATTCCTGGCTTTTATCGGGTCGGTGGGATTTTGTTCGGAGGAAACTGTCTTCCGTGCGAGTGTAATGATCACGCGACAGAGTGTGACATCAACGGGGAGTGTCTGGTAGGTTTTCACAATTTGCAATGTTTGTTTTATACAATTAATCTGTGCAAGTGAATCCACTGAAAGCATGTTTTGTTGATCATTATTCAATATTTGCCCTTCTGCTTCCTCTCTGGAGCAGCAGTCCTTCTCTGCGAACTCTGATTGGGCAAAATATGCTTAGCCACGCCCCTCTATTTGTTTACTGTGAGAGGTGGGGCTCAAACACAGAACCCCGCCCCCTTCTCAATATTCAGTTTCAGTTGTAAATATGTCATCACATTGAGTTTTATTGGTTATCTGAACAACATGCTTACCTTTGTCTAAAGAAGCACATGTGTATATATTTATATATACATATTTAAGAATACACTGTGGCTTTTACCACCAAAATGACTAGATTTATTTTAAAGGGGTTTTAAAAATATGAGTATTTATTTAATATGTGTGTGTTTTAACTGTTGAATTCAAAGCCATGTGGCTGTATATCAGCACTGGTGGGAGGCTTGCATTGCCTCAAGGCTGCAGGGCGAGGGCCTTAGGGTGTACTCACACTATGTACAGTTGCGTTGAACCGGCCCAAAGCACGCTTGTCTCCCCCGACGGCCCGCACTCACATTACATTCGGGCCTGGGCACGCTTACGTCATCGATGACGAGCTGCTCAGTTTAGGAAGAGAAGCGCTCTCGCTCAGCACAGTGGAGATTTCTTTAGTTATATCGTTTAAATGGTTTGATATGTGGTGACATGCAGTCAAATATTTTCCGAACAGATCAGCCACCTTTGACGCTCATAAAGTCCTCGTGCTGCAGGAATTAGGAGGTTTGCTGAAGCTGCAGCTGTGGTGCAGTGAGGGGTTTGCGTCTTTAATAAACTACGACAGTTTGTGTTCATTGAACAGTACGAATGATTAATTAATCCATATCAAACAGTCCCTTAAAAGTCACGTCTTGCTTTCAGTTTCGGGCTTAGGCACTCTTGCACTTACACTGCAAGCGTACCGCGCCTGAGCCCAAGTGAACCGCGCTCTGGCCCACCTCTTCCAACTGCGCCAGGGCCGGCCAAGTGAACCGTGCTTGAGCCCCGCTCAGAGCACTCACACATCTCAAACGATCCGGGAAACGGGCCTGGGGACGGTTCGGATAGCATAGTGTGATTTCGCCCTTAGTGTCCCACTAATGCCGATATACAGCCATATCGCACTGCTTCGAGTGTGATATTTTGTTTATACAACAGTTCGGTGGCATAATTATGTATATAATAAAGAAAATCAAACATGGAGAGTCTCAAAAACTCTTTTTTTAGAGGAGCTACTTTCTTCCGCCGTTCCTTCACATCTGCAGCTGACGCCAAAACAGCAGAAACCGCTGCTCATTCACTAATGTCACTTTAGAGCTAGTGTTTGAATGATTCGCTAGCGTAATGTCTAAAGTGATGACAAAACAGCTGATTTTGCTCACATTTTAAGATTATAAGTCTTGTTCACACCAGATGCGGAAGAAGCGAGTGATTTACATGTTAAGTCAATGCAAAGACTCGAATAAACATCTTGCGGCGTGATATGCGCGAATGAGGCGTCGCAAATGACGCGATTCACATGAATAAAGCGCCACGAGTTGATCGTTTTGCGCGATTGATTCGCTTAACGCTCGTATTGCGTGTTTCATGCGAAACGCTAGAGTTGGAAAATCTGAACTTTAGCGGACATTCGTGTTGCGTGAACCAATCAGGAGCTTGCTTTTGTGGGGGCGTGATTATGACGTAGCACCTGTTGTTGGTGTCCCGGGAGAAAATCCTCCTGTTGACACCGACAGCAGTTCATCAAACTGGGCTCGGCTCAGTCAGAAGCACAGCTGAATGCTTTCATCATTCAGGTTAAGTTTCTGGAGGAGTTTATGAGCTCACAGAGCTGGCTGCACCTCTGAAAGGATCTAGTGGACTCAGACACGGCTCCAAATGAATCGACTCTGTTTTTCAGCCTTTATAAAGCACATAAACACAGTTATTTTCTCTGTAAAATCCATGTTAGTCATTTAGCAACGAAGTTAGAGTCACCGGGCAGACAGAAACCCTGCCCATGACACGAATCCATGTCTATTGCTTAGTGAATTTGACGCGCGAATGAAACGAGTAAACTCAAAATGTTCACACGTCTATTTACGCACGAATAGCGCGATTTATGCGCGCGTACCATGTCTGGTGTGAACACAGCATAAGGCTGAACAGCATGAAATGCCATCAGTCTACAGAGATTTCCCAGCATTTCTCTGTTGCAATCGGGAAATCACAATAATTAATCCCCAAAAAATCCAAAGCAGAGCCAACACTAGCAGATTACTGTGGTATAAATACAGCACTACAACATCCAAAAGAGAGAGATGGACTTATAATGTCACTTACCTGTGTTATAATGATTTGATCAGCTGTATATTTGAAATTACACTGAGTTTTTCCTCCTCTAAGAGATTATTATGCAGTCTCTGTCGCCAGCTTGTGGCGGAACATCAACGTCTTTGCTCAGTTTGACAGGCTGATGGCCGCCAACGTGCTAAATCTTCGAAATTATAAATATTTAAAATAGGCACTATCCTTATAAATGATCTAAACATCTACATTCTCACCTAAAAAAGCCTCAAAAGAAGATTATGTTGTCCAACAGCTGCAATATTTGACAAACTGTAGTCCTCTGCTTGCCACTTGTGTGGGCGGAGTAATACACAAGGGTGAAGAGGCTGTATTGCTGTGATTGCTGACTGTATTGCTGATATTGCTTTAATATCTCACGACTATCAGCCAATCAGATTCGAGAACCAGACAGAACTTTTGTTTATAGTCTATTACATAACCCAAAATAGCAATTGTCAGAATGTTTTATTCTGGATAAACAATAATATACAAGCAACACTCTACAGCAGTACAGAATAAACAAGCAACACTCTTATTTTGAAATGTATTTTGCAGACTCAAGTTTTAGTTTTTGAAATTCCTAAGCTATTATTAATATTAATATCATCAGTGATTGTCTTATATTATTGTATTGCACTTGTAATTGATTTTAAGACATGCAAAGCATTTTCACAGTACATGTTTCAGTTCTGTTTTTCATCAAAAATGTGCTTTATACTGTGAATGTTCCCACCAGGATGCATTTTTATGAATATAATCTATCAAAAAATATTGAATTGTGTTTATCTGAACGTTTTAACATAAAAATATCCCTTAAAAAATGAAAATATAGTTTATAGAACGTTAAAAAAGTCCCCTCTAATATGTCTGTCTGTGTGTGTCTGTGTTTGTGTGTGTGTGTGTGTCTTCAGGACTGTGCACACAACACCACGGGGCCTCACTGTGATCAGTGCCTGCCGGGTTTCTATGGCGACGCAAGCGAGGGGACGCCGGAAGACTGCCAGAGATGCTCCTGCCCGCTGACACTGGCGTCTAACAAGTGAGTGACTGTGTGTGTGTGTGTGTGTGTGTGTGTGTGTGTGTGTGTGTGTGTGTGTGTGTGTGTGTGTGTGTGTGTGTGTGTGTGTGTGTGTGTGTGTGTGTGTGTGTGTGTGTGTGTGTGTGTGTTTAAGTGTTTGTGTGTCCGGAAGCTGCTTTTGTGTGTCTGAGTGTCTGAGCGTTTCTCACAGTAACACAAACTCAGTGTGTCTTCATTTAAAAGCACAGAGCGTGCTCTTTCACTGTACCATGATAACACACTTTCTAAATGACCTTGAACTACTGTAGAATGTATCAGACTTCTGAATATACTTTATTGACACACACAAACTTTATTATTGAATTCAATTATTTGACTAAATGTTAATGTTAAATCTTATTGGGTTTTTGTTTTTATTTATGGTCATTTTCACAGTAGGAACACACACAGGTTCAAAGACTCGTTCTCGCCACCTACAGTGCAATTCGGTCAGGTATACATCGGCGCTAAAATATCAAGGTGAAAGTCATCATAGCTTGCGTAGAATAGACCCAGCTCCCAACCCAACTTTGAGAATAGATTAACGGCCATATTTTTTTTATCGCCTGATAAGAGTCTCGCGTTAACGCCGATAACGGCCCACCACTAATATATCTACAGGGAGTGCAGAATTATTAGGCAAGTTGTATTTTTGAGGATTAATTTTATTATTGATCAACAACCATGTTCTCAATGAACCCAAAAAACTCATTAATATCAAAGCTGAATATTTGTGGAAGTAGTTTTTAGTTTGTTTTTAGTTTTCACTATTTTAGGAGGATATCTGTGTGTGCAGGTGACTATTACTGTGCAGAATTATTAGGCAACTTAACAAAAAACAAATATATCCCCATTTCAATGATTTATTTTCACCAGTGAAACCAATATAACATCTCAACATTCACAAATATACATTTCTGACATTCAAAAACAAAACAAAAACAAATCAGTGAGCAATATAGCCACCTTTCTTTGCAAGGACACTCAAAAGCCTGCCATCCATGGATTCTGTCAGTGTTTTGATCTGTTCACCATCAACATTGCGTGCAGCAGCAACCACAGCCTCCCAGACACTGTTCAGAGAGGTGGACTGTTTTCCCTCCTTGTAAATCTCACATTTGATGATGGACCACAGGTTCTCTATGGGGTTCAGCTCAGGTGAACAAGGAGGCCATGTCATTAGTTTTTCTTCTTATAGACCCTTTCTTGCCAGCCACGCTGTGGAGTACTTGGACACGTGTGATGGAGCATTGTCCTGCATGAAAATCATGTTTTTCTTGAAGGATGCAGACTTCTTCCTGTACCACTGCTTGAAGGTGTCTTCCAGAAACTGGCAGTAGGACTGGGAGTTGAGCTCGACTCCATCCTCAACCCGAAAAGGCCCCACAAGCTCATCTTTGATGATACCAGCCCAAACCAGTACCTTGCTGGCGTCTGAGTCGGACTGGAGCTCTCTGCCCTTTACTGATCCAGCCACGGGCCCATCAAGACTCACTCTCATTTCATCAGTCCATAAAACCTTAGAAAAATCAGTCTTGAGATGTTTCTTGGCCCAGTCTTGACGTTTCAGCTTGTGTGTCTTGTTCAGTGGTGGTGGTTTTTCAGCCTTTCTTACCTTGGCCATGTCTCTGAGTATTGCACACCTTGTGCTTTTGGGCACTCCAGTGATGTTGCAGCTCTGAAATATGGCAAAACTGGTGGCAAGTGGCATCTTGGCAGCTGCACGCTTGACTTTTCTCAGTTCATGGGCAGTTTATTTTGCGCCTTGGTTTTTCCAGACGCTTCTTGCGACCCTGTTGACTATTGTGAATGAAACGCTTGATTGTTGGATGATCACGCTTCAGAAGCTTGGCAATTTTAAGAGTGCTGCATCCCTCTGCAAGATATCTCACTATTTTTGACTTTTCGGAGCCTGTCAAGTCCTTCTTTTGACCCATTTTGCCAAAGGAAAGGAAGTTGCCTAACAATTATGCACACCTGATATAGGGTGTTGATGTCATTAGACCACACCCCTTCTCATTACAGAGATGCACATCACCTAATATGCTTAATTGGTAGTAGGCTTTCGAGCCTATACAGCTTGGAGTAAGACAACATGCATGAAGAGGATGATGTGCTCAAAATACTCATTTGCCTAATAATTCTGCACTGCCTGTATATATATATATATTAGTGCTGGGCAAAGATTAATATTTTATTGACATGATATATGTGTGTGCACTGTGTATATTTATTTTGTATATAAAAATACACACATGCATGCATATATTGGAGAAAATGTTGTTTTATATTTAGATATCAATTATATATGCATATTTATAATATATTTGTAACATAATTATATATTAAAATACTATGGGAAAAAATGTAAACATGAATAAATATTTTTCAGAATGTTTAAATTTACAGTGAAGTGTGTGTTTCTATATTTATTCATGTATTTAACAGAATGTAATGAACATTTATTGTGTGTTTGTGCAGTTTCAGCCCCACGTGTCGGCTGCAGGATCCTGGTGAGTTTACCTGTGATCAGTGCCAGCCGGGATACACCGGAGACAAGTGCCAGAGGTACCATGACTGTATTTAATCACTTGGTGAAAATAAAATTGTGTGTGTTCTGCTCTGATTCCTGCTGTGTGTGTGCTCAGGTGTGCTGATGGGTATTTCGGTGAGCCGGCGGTCCCTGGTCAGCGCTGCTCCCCCTGTGAGTGTAATGGGAATGTGGACCCGTCTGAGGCGGGACACTGTGACACCCACACCGGGGAGTGTCTGAAGTGTGTAGGGCACACGGCCGGGGCACACTGCGAACGCTGCCGAGATGGATATTATGGAGACGCCATCCAAGAGAAGAACTGCCAGGGTGAGGATTAACCAAACACTGTCATTTACAAACAATGAGTGTTTCTTAAAGGGGCGGTTCATGCACAGATATGAGGAAAATAGCACTGAGTGTTTTTTAAAAGGACAGTTCATCCACACATGTGAAAAAAAAATCATTGAATGTTTTTTTAAAGGGACAGATCATCTAAAAATATAAAAAAAAACACTTAATTTTTCTTAAAGGGACAGTTTACGAGGAAAATTAAGGGAAATTACGAGGAAAAAAAGCACTTAATGACTTAAAGGGACAGTTCACTCGCAAATGTATAAAAAAACCTATAAGTTAACCTATAAAACATGAGGAAAATAGCATTGAGTGTTTGTTAAAGGGACAGTTCACTCATAAATATGAAGAAAAAAACACTAAATGTTTCTTAAAAAGAAAGTTCACCTAAAAATATTAAGAAGAAAAACTTGGTACTTCTTAAAGTGACAGTTCACCCAAAATATGAAGAAATAAGCCCTTAGTGTTTCTTAAAAGGACATTTCACCCAAACATTTTTAAAAAAGCACTTACTGTGTTTAAAGGGTCACGAAACACCAAAACGCATGTGTTGAGCTGTTGACAGTCATATCTGTGTCCCACGCTGCTATAAACACTATTAGGACACATATATTGCACTGAAAAGTGAAAATTGGTTGTTTTTGTGTTATTTTGAGCAAATTCGTTCTTCTGGTTTGAAACGAATTTTTGAAGCTGCGTCACGGACATGAGATACATAGGTGTAAATCCAGCTGGAGAGTGGCTGTCTGTCTTTATGAGGACATAGTGACGTCTCTGAGTGTGCGGCATTAATTCATGACAAAGACGTGCTTCAAACCAATCAGCACGCTCTATTGTGTATGACGTGAAACTTCATTAATATGCATGATAGCTCCGGAGACTGTTTACCAGTTTACGCTCTTCATATGGTAGAGAGACGCCACGTTGTGTTGCCGAAACAAGTGAAAGTACAAGAATTTCAAGACAAGAGTCGTAGGTGTTACAACGAAGGTTTTGTTTTCATTTTCCCTCTATGAGAGAGCAGCTGGACTCACGTGTGGATTACAGTGCACGCCACAGAAATGTGTTGTAAGGAACATTTTTACCCAAGAGCTTTTCACATCTGGAACTGATGAAATCCGGATTTGCCACTCGTCTCCTTTTAATAAAAAGACACAGCTCCAGTGTGATTGTCTGTCTACAGATTTGGTAAGTGTTTGCAGTGCAGTGCCCTTTGTTTAAATGCTGCTCTCCGAGTGTAAACATGTAAACACAAACTATTCCCGTCGTGCAGGATTTTCGCTGCATTTTGTGACAGGATAGTCTATACACACACGGCTTTCTGACGCTACCTACCTATCGAGTGCATAAGTTACAGAGAAATGCGGAGGATTTTTTTTTTCTCTCATTCGCCATGCGGTATCAAATCAGCCTCTGTGTTTGTTTTTGCCTGTGAAACTTAGCGCGTGCCCAAATGGAAACTCCCTTCTATGCAAATCTTACCCTCTTTCCCTCCCCCGACACTCCCACACTCCCAGAGCTGGACACGCCCACTTTCCTGACTTTTTTCAAAACAGAGGTGTGAAAACACCCTGCTGAGACAGGGGGTTTCGTGGCCCTTTAAAGGGACAGTCAACCAAAAATATAAAGAAAAGCACGTATACATTTAAGGCGTTATTTATATTTTGTATAGTTTGTATATATATTTATAGTTTCAATTCTTTTATTTTATTGTCTCTTCTAAGTACATTAATTTGTTTTCTTTTTTCTTTATTTAAAGGTGCAGTAGGTGATCTGCCTAAATGCTAATCATTAGTATAATATGTTTGAAATACAATCCCTCCCCTGCCATCCAAAGACACACTTTCTGAAATCACGAACGCGCAGCTTAAAGATGACAGAGACCCACTAGATCATGTCATTCGCCAGTTAGAAAACTTTACAGTACTTTATAATACTACAATTCCCAATGTAAACTGTATTATATCTAGCAGATTTCAGTTGTGTTGCAGCAGAACTCATCATAATGTGCAATATTTCATGCATGCGAGGATCGCTGGTCTCACTCTCTCACACACTTTGTCCTAAAGAGACTACTGTATGCTTAGTGTTTGGCCGGCAGCGTGCAGGAATGACACTTTGTTCAGAATGACCCAATGTAAATATAAAAGCAGCTTCAGCTCAGTAAAGCAGACTGGGTGGAATAGCGCTATTTACTGATGTTCTGTTGTTAAAATAAATATAAATCTACATTATTGATGCTGTAAAAGGTGAAAATAGTCACATCAATCTTTCAGCGGGAGATTTCAGTGGCTGAACAACACTTCAGTGCATATAACCCATTCATAACAACCCAATCTTCATCAGCTCTGCATTACTAAAAGAGTTTTAAAACGGAACATTACCTGTCTAACAGAAACACTTCAGCGTGTCGTCGTTCTCCAGCGTGAAAAACTCACTCCAATATTGATTCAGGAGATTAAAGTTTTGATTCAGCATGTGTTTTTACTGCTGTCTCTCTCTCTCTCTCTCTCTCTCTCTCTTCCTCACATCTCTCTCTCTCTCTCCTCTCTCTCTCTCTCTCTCTCTCTCTCTCTCTCTCTCTCTCTCTCTCTCTCTCTCTCTCTTTCTCGTGTGCACGAGCAAACGGCAGATCTGCATGAACGGCAGCAGATGTACAAATCTACATTTGCTGACAGACAGTTTGGGCTACTGATCAGAATTATGGGAATTATCAGCCTGACAGTATTTAATCTGATGAACATTTTATAGTTTTCTGCCTCACCCAGAATATAAAACACATATAAACACATTTACTTTAATCATTACTATTGGACTGTGAAGTAGTGATGTGCGGATCGATACTAAAATATCGATATCTCCGATACCAGCTTTGTATGTTCTAGAATCGATTATCTTATCAAAATATCGATATTTCAATAATTTGGAGCAAATATGTAGTTTATTGGAAATAGAAATACAGTGGAAAGTAACCACAATTACCCTAGTTTATCTGAATATGCCAACTTAGTCGGAACTACTTGTTCTTCCGCCTGCAAAGTCATGTGCGTAATATGGCACAATACAACTGCAGTCAGTTCACGCTAGCTAGCCAGTAGCCACTCAGTCTGCTGGCACATGTTGTTCAGTCACGCTGTCATTGAATATGGGTGACCGCAAGCAGAGTTATGTGTGGAGCTACTTCACTTCCATAAACTCAAACGGTGCAGTTTGTGACACGTGTAACAAAACAGTGAGGTACTGTGGTAATACCACAAACCTAATCAAACATCTACATGGAAATCGCAAGACAGAATATGACAACGTCACGACTAGGCGGTCAGAAGAGGAGGAAAGGAGAGGCACAGGTGCTGCTAGGGCGAGACTGACATCGAATTCAGAGTCCTTAGGGGCAGCAGGCAGGCACCATCCAGGTACAGAGGGAGAAAATTCGGCGATTTGGCTGTATTTTGGGGGCTTGGGTTTTTTGTGACATTGATAAAACAACGAAAAAAGGTTCAAAACACTTTCATGGGAACCGGATTAACTTGTCACTAAACGTAGAAGTGTGATTTTTTTTAAAGATGTTCAGGCTGTTATATGTTCAGTTTTAAGATATACATGCTCAGATGCTGTCAATAAATATGTTTAAAAAGTTGGCTTTTTTGTATGATAATTCTTCATCTATAAACAATAAACAAGAATAACCCGTAATATGTCTCGTATTCAGTACGAAGTGACACTTTTAAGGACACTACTTGCTACTTTAATTTCCCAAACAGTCATTTTTGGGCAAAGTATCGGTATCGGATCGGTATCGTCGATACTCGCCTTCATTTTACTTGGTATCGGATCGGATAGGAAATCAGTGGTATCGGACATCACTACTGTGAAGAGACTTTCAACCAGCACAACACAACATGTTTCTGAAGACGATCACCTACTGCACCTTTATTCTGCAATGTGACGTGCAGCTCTAGTGGCCTCTAGTGGATAACCGGGGCGCTGCTCATCTGTATGATCACCTGTGCTGTTTTTAGTGTGTATGTAATCATTTTTATGTGTGTGTTTCTACCTGCAGCTTGCGGTTGTTATAATAACGGCTCTCTGTCCACCGTCTGTAACCTGATCACGGGTCAATGTGAATGTAAACACAATGTGGTCGGAAAAACCTGTGACCGCTGTCAGGTATGACAACTCATCTGCTGTAAATAAAATATCACAGTGTGCAATAATTCTCTTATTGTAGTCCTGCTTTGTAAAGAGCCTTACAGGTGTGTGTGTGTGTGTGTATGTTTGTTTCAGGACGGTTATCATGGTATTAACAGTGGCGAAGGCTGCAGGCTGTGTGAATGTAACCAATCAGGCGCTCTGTCTGCGTCATGTGACGAGGAGGGGCGGTGCCAGTGCATCACTGGGGTAACGGGTGACAAATGCGACCGCTGTCACAGCGGATACTACAACTTTAAAGAGAACGGATGCACAGGTAAGAACATCAAACAGAAAATACGTTTATTTATTGAATCTTCTGCTGGAAATCCTGGAAAATGCTGAAATTTTAATCTACTGTTTCCAAGTGCTTAAAAATGTATTTGTGTTGCTTTTGTGATCATTTATCTTACTAAATAGGTAGTAATAATTAAAGGTGCTGTATGTCAGTTTTTGACTTTTCTGCATCATAGAAACACCAGCATACGTTTGCGGATATTTAGACACATGCTCAGTGAACTTTCTTGATTATCTGAGAGACGATGCTGAAGTCAGATATTCTGCTGTGAACATGTGCCTTACGTGCTTTGTTTTGGTCTCTTTAATCCGCCCACTGCCAGTTTAGCCAATTATATTTCAGCACGCCGGGTTGCCAGATGGTGGAAAACAGTGTATTTCATTCATTCAGTCAGGAAGGCTCTCAAAGCATGCTTCCGTGACCGAAATGTGACCTCCGGTGGACAGTAGAGGATGACATTTTTTCAGGAATCCCACGGGTTAAAAGCAAAGATGGGATGGGAGTCATCTTTGCTTTTAATCACGGGATTGGGATGGTACAGGATAAAATAGTTAACGGGAGCAGACGGGAGCGGGAATCAACCAATAGGAAGATTGCCATTTTGTAGTTTTCTTTTAATAAGATTACAATGTAACGCAATTAAAAATGAACTACACGTCCCAGAAGCCATCAGTGCTAGAGGGAGCAAACACCCGCAGAGAAATTGATGTGGTGAAAAAATTATTTGCAGCGCAAAGTCAGATTTAATAACATGTCCATTAAATTAACAGAACTAGTCGGGAAGTCAGAAATAAAGAAGTTCATGAGAGTAAACTGTGACGGTGATAGCACGCCGTATGCTGCTTGTAAAACATGCTTAATCTTAGTCAAGTACACCAGTGATTCAGGGATGAGCGGTCTGAAAAGGCACACTTGTTACATCTCGTCTGAGTGACAAAATAGCTCGCAACCGTCATAGGTTCAGTGTTTTCATCCAAAGTAAATTAAATTTAATGAATTGAAACTAGAAGAATTATTGTATGCATGTACTGTGTTTATATATATATATATATATATATATATATATATATGTATATATATGTATATGTATATGTACAGTTGAAGTCAGAATTATTCGCCCCCCTTTTAATTTTTTTTCTTTTTTAAATATTTCCCAAATGATGTTTAACAGAGCAAGGAAATTTTCACAGTATGTCTGATAATATTTTTTCTTCTGAAGAAAGTCTTATTTGTTTTATTTCGGCTAGAATAAAAGGAGTTTTAAATTTTTTTAAACCCATTTTAGGGTCAATATTATTAGCCCCTTTAAGCTATTTTTTTTCTCGATAGTCTACAGAACAAACCATCATTATACAATAACTTGCCTAATTCCCCTAACCTGCCTAGTTACCCTAATTACCCTAGTTAAGCCTTTAAATGTCACTTTAAGCTGTATAGAAGTGTCTTGAAGAATATCTAGTCTAATATTATTTACTGTCATCATGACAAAGAGAAAATAAATCAGTTATTAGAGATGAGTTATTAAAACTATTATGATTAGAAATGTGTTGAAGAAATCTGCTCTCTGATAAACAGAAATTGGAGAAAAAATAAACAGGGGAGCTAATAATAAAATAAAATAAAAATATGGGAGTGGTACAGGAGCGGGAGTCATTTTAAACAGGAGTGGGATGAGACAGGATCATTTTTTTAAACTTTGGTCTGGGAGTGGGACGTGACAGGAGTGAAAATTCACTTCCGTGTCATCCTCTAGGACAGTAGCGGACTCCAAAATGAGACGCAGATTCAGAGTTCCACATGAGGTTATTAATTAGCAAATAATATTACGAGTGTAAACATTAGGTGAGCAGGTTACATTGTAACCCGTGTCCTAACAACACGCTACGTGACACAGTAATGAGCAATTGAGCTGTTTGCAGCAAACGAAACACGACAGAAATGTAAATACAGTCATTCAGAAGCACAGAATAGTGCACTCACTGCACTCCAGTGAAATGGTAAGGTTTATAATCTAATTAATACATATATAATGAATACATATTAAAAGCTCTTTGGGGTTAAATGATTAACATGATTAAATGTAGATGCTGAATCACTGATGTGTTGGTTTGCACTAAGTGTCAGTTCTAGAGTTCAGTTTCAGACGCTTTATTTTATTTTCCAGATCTGAGTTGAACTATCTGCTGCTGCTTTCAGTAGTATGGCAATAAATGTGATGTAAAATGGCATTCAGACTCACATTATTAGCATTTAACACTGAATAAACACATGAGCTGTACCTGAGCTGATCATTGCCAGTTTATCCTGTTGTTTAGCTGTGAGAAATTAGCTATGTTTCCATCCAAAAATGCGAATTAAGATGCAAATAAAGCAGCATTTCCAAACAAAGCGAATAAAATCGTCACTTCCTGATTAACTGGTGCTGAATATCAACAGTAAAAACAGAGTTTACTGCAATAAGAGAAGCTGCGTGAATCTTTTCTTCATTTAATAAATGACTTGCACCTCAGAAGGCCATCCTGACAGGTAGTGAACACGTAGTGGCGCTTAAAGACCTCAGATGCAGAGCACAGACACTCTTGATTCTGGAGGTCATTAATAATATAATAACACTAATACTGAGATGGTTAAAGCCTGGTTTATACTTCTGCGTCAAGTGATCGGCGTGACCCACGGCGCAAGCCTCGCGCGTAGCCGTGCATTTATACTTGTGCGCGCTGTTTCTGTTTCTCTGCAATACACTCTCCTAAACGCTAGCTGGCAGTGAGGTGTTTATGTTTCTCTGTGTCGAGTTTCTTCGCTGGTGTTTTGTTTTTTTCTGAACACTTCCTTAATGTACAAGAGGCTCAAATTCGCTCATTTTGAGGTGGAAACCGGCGGACGTGCAACAACTTTAATCATGAGGTAAACACAAAACAACAGTCTCCATCAGGAGCTCCTTCACGGGACTCCACACTTGTAAACACTCGCTGCGTCGGGCGAGCAGCTCTCACCTCCACCCACACTTGTCAGCGCTACCAAGCCGACCAATCACAGAGCCACGGCCACGGTGAGGGGCTATGCGTCCATGCGTAGGCTGCGCCGTAGCATACGTTTGACGCAGAAGTATAAATCAGCCTGAAGGCTTTTTGAAAGACCCAAACAACATTTCAGATGTTTTACAGTGTGCTCAGCCTGCTGGTTTGTCCATTTACACATATTTTTATCATCACGTGATCTCTTATAACAAAATCACATGACCTTTTTTAATGCGCATACTGGAATTTGTTTGGTAAAAGTGTGTTAGTTTATGCGCGTCTTTTCTTACTAATTTATCCTACTAAGTTATGCGCATATGTTTTTTATGCGCATTTTTAAAATGTAAGCGCATCTTGGCGTCTCCATCAAATGAACATAAAAATAGGTGGATGGAAAGGTAGCTAGTGTTTTTAAAATATAAATTTCAGGTGTTGTTTAGAACAAAAACTCCCTTTAATATGAAAAGATTCCTTCTGCCGATGCTTTTATTAAGAACACGATTTTAATCAGCCTTAAATCAGCGTTTAGGCTCGACAGTCAGGCTCGCTCCTGTTGGTCCTCAATCTGGCAACCTGCGCTTGCATGTGTTTTGATCCAGGAATGTAATACCTAGTTCATCCACTGGGTGTCAAACTTACAGACGGGACCTTTAAATGAGTAATTAAATGAATGAAGTCTGTGCTTGTGTCTTTAGTATGATTGGCCTGTTTGTTTTTGTTTTTTTATCTGCAACCTCTGAAATTAAAATAAATAAATTCAGGATGAAAAATACCACATTTAAGATGCAAATAAATTAAATTTAAGAGAGTAAATGACTGTAATTCAGTGTTGGGCCTGAGGCAAACATGCCCTCAAACACTCTCCTTATAATACTACAGAATACAGTAACAAACAGCATCTGAAATAATATGATGACGTGTGTAAATATGCAGTTTGAGCGCTGGAATGTGTTTGACTTTAGTAAAGGTGTGAGAATTCATCTTTATTTCTGCATGGATATACCCAAACTGTGTATTTTGAGCTGATGTGTTGATCCTCCAGCATGCGACTGCGCACACACTCATGGCAACTGCAACGATCAGACGGGCGAGTGTATCTGTCCTCCACACACACACGGGCTGAAGTGTGAAGAGTGTGATGAAGGTCACTGGGGTCACGACGGTGTGTCCGGCTGTAAGGTACAACACTACAACACTGTGGGACACTGTGGGAAATACTGGAGTAGTCTCATTTCAGAAAAACGAAAGGAAATGATGTGTGTCCTATATATATGTGTGTGTGTGTGTGTGTGTGTGTGTGTGTGTGTGTGTGTGTCTGTGTCTGTGTGTGTACGTGTTTTTGTGACATATCAGGACACAAATCTGTATAATGACATAGGTATGACACAGGTATTACTAAAAGCAGGTGAAATATGAGGACATTGGTGACGTCCTCACTTCTCCAAAAGCTTCTAAATCACACAGGATGAGTTTGTTCAGGGAGTAAAGCTGTACACTGTCTCCTGTGATGGTTGGGTTTAGGGGTAGTGTGGGGTGAGGCCAATATAATATACGGTTTGATCTGTAGAAAATGAATGGAAGCCTATGTAATGTACCCACTTTTCACAAAAACAAACGTGTGTGTGTGTGTGTGTGTGTGTCTGTGAGTGTTTGATCATGTGTATGCGATCATGTGTGAGTGTGTTTGATCATATGTGTGTGATTGTGTCTGTGAGTGTTTAATTATGTGTGTGTATTTGATGGCGTGTGTGCATTTGATCGTGTGTGTGTGTGTGTGTGTGTGTTATCATGTGTGTGTTTAAGCATGTGTATGTGTGCGTGATCATGTGTTGGTCGTGTGTGTATGTGTGTGTGTGTGTTTGATCATGTGTGTGTGATCATACATGTATGTGTGTGTGTGTGTGTGTGTTTGATCTGTTTGATCGTGTATGTGTGTGTTTGATCATGTGTGTGTGATTGTGTGTGTGTGTGTGTGTGTGTGTGTGTGTGTATGTGTGAGATCATATATGTATGTTTGTGTTTAATCGTGTGTGTGTGTGTGTGTTTGATTGTGTGTGTGTGTGTGCGTGTGTGTGTGTGTGATCATATATGTATGTTTGTCTTTAATCGTGTGTGTGTTTGATTGTGTGTGTGTGTGTGTGTGTGTGTGTGATCATATACGTATGTTTGTCTTTAATCGTGTGTGTGTGTGTGTGTATGTGTGTGTGTTTGATGGCGTGTGTGTGTGTTTGATCATGTGTGTGTGATCGTGTGTGTGTGTGTGTGATCGTGTGTTTTTGAGCATGTGTATGCATGTGTGGTTGTGTGTGTGTATGTGTTTGTGTGATCATATATGTATGTTTGTGTGTTTGATCGTGTGTGTTTGTGTGTGTGTTAACATATATGTATGTTTGTGTGTTTGATCATGTGTGTGTGTGTGTGTGTGTGTGTGTGTGTGTGTGTGTGTGTGTGTGTGTGTGTGTGTGTGTGTGTGTGTGTGTGTGTGAGTGACCATATATGTGTGTGTTTGATCGTGTGTGTGTTTGATCATGTGTGTGTTATCATATGTTTAATCATGTGTGTGTGTGTGTGTGTGTGTGTGTGTGTGTGTGTGTGTCCGCAGATGTGTAACTGCAGTGCTGTGGGCTCCAGCTCGTCTCAGTGTGATCTGTCCTCGGGTCAGTGTGTGTGTGGGCTGCAGTTCTCGGGCCTCACATGCGACCGCTGCTCTTTAGGCTACAGAAACTTCCCACAATGCACTGCCTGCGACTGCAACCCAAATGGCACGCATGCGCAGTTCTGTGACACGGCGCTGGGAGTGTGCGGCTGTGAGGATCACGGACAGTGTTCCTGCAAGGTCAATACACTGATCATTCCCTGTATTTCACTATATTCTACAGGGATTCTGCTGGTCTTAAAGGGCCAGTTCACGTTCTTGCTCTGTTCAACATCATTTGGGAAATATTTGAAGCAGAATAAATATTGCACAGGGGGGTGAATAATTTTGCCCTCAACTGTATATCGCCGAAAAACAAAATATTGCAATGTCAATTTTGTCCAACTGTAAAATGCAGTGTGTTATTGATGATTAATGCTGATGTTGTGCTGTGTGTGTCAGGATAATGTGGGCGGCAGAGGCTGTGACGAGTGTAAGAGCGGCTCCTTCGGGCTCTCGGCCCTCAATCCGGCCGGCTGCAGCCCCTGCTTCTGCTTCGGCCTTTCAGACGTGTGTGAGGAGCTGAGCGGATTGGTGCGCGCGCCGGTGAGGAGAAAACACACACACACATTACTGCAGATTCACATAGGAGACTCTCTCTATATAAATATAAATAGATCAATATAAATAAATGCATATCTCAAAAGAGTAAAATAAAAAAATAAATGGAAACAATAAGCATTTATTTACTACTATATGCATGAGCTACTATACATGTAAATACATATCTCATAATACTAACATTTTAAATTAAATGCAAACAATAAGCATTTATAAGATGCATAAAAAACAAGTTTATAAATAAATACATCTCAAAATATAAAAAATCTAAATTAAATGCAAACAATAAGTGTTTATTTACTATATGCATAAACAACTTTATATGAAAATACATCTCAAAATAGAAAGATCTTAAATTAAATGCAAACAATAAGCGTTTATTTACTATATGCATAAACAACTTTATATGAAAATACATCTCAAAATAGAAAGATCTTAAATTAAATGCAAACAATAAGCGTTTATTTACTATATGCATAAACAACTTTATATGAAAATACATCTCAAAATAGAAAGATCTTAAATTAAATGCAAACAATAAGTGTTTATTTACTATATGCATAAACAACTTTATATGAAAATACATCTCAAAATAGAAAGATCTTAAATTAAATGCAAACAATAAGTGTTTATTTACTATATGCATAAACAACTTTATATGAAAATACATCTCAAAATAGAAAGATCTTAAATTAAGTGCAAACAATAAGTGTTTATTTACTATATACATAAACAACTTTATATGAAAATACATCTCAAAATAGAAAGATCTTAAATTAAATGCAAACAATAAGCGTTTATAGCATGCATAAAAAACAAGTTTATAAATAAATACATTTCTCAAAATATAAAAATTAAAAAAAATGCAAACAGTAAGCGTTTATTTACTATATGCATAAACAACTATATATGAAAATACATCTCAAAATAGAAAGATCTTAAATGCAAATAAAATGCATTTATTTACAGCATGCATAAAAACTATTATATAAATACATATCTCAAAATAGTAACATTTTAAATGCAAACCATATGCATTTAATAATAATATGCATAAAAATGAGTTTATAAATAAATGCATATCTCAAAAGAGGAAAATGAAAAATAAATGCAAACAATTTGCATGCCTGTATTATAGCATGCATATTGTAATATCCATTAAAACTACTATAAAACTGATGTTACTGAATGAATTATGTGTGTTTGACCAGTAATAATCATCTATTAATCATGTGTGTGTGTGTGTGTGTGCGCGTCCATGTGTGTGTGTGTGTGTGTGTGTTTAGATCGTTCTGGGTTCATCTCCGGCTCTGCTGCATGTAGTGTCTCAGAGTGACCTGCAGGGGACGCTGGAGGGTGTTTATTACAGCAATGAGGAGATGCTGCTGGACGCTGATCAGCTCAACGCACTCTCTGTCCTCACCGGACCGTATTACTGGAGACTCCCACAGAAATACAATGGCAACAAGGTATAAAATACAGCACAGACCCACAGAAACACCAGGGTAACAACACCATAGATATACTACAGTTTGCAGAAACAGGAATGCCAGGGTGAAAGGCCAGTAGTGTCTGGATGCAGACCTGGATTTGTAAAGTGAGACTGCATATCTCAGACTTGCAATGTCAGACACAATGCACTCAATGGAGCTGGTGACGTCACTGTGAGGGGCGGGGTTAGGGGTGGGGTTGGGTGTGCGCATTGAAGAGCCATGAAACTCCCCTGTCTCACAGGGTGTTTTCACACCTCTAGTTAGAACTAAGTCAGGAAAGTGGGTGAGTCCAGCTTTGTTTAGGTGGGAGCGTGCAGCAGCGGAAGAGGGAAGGGTTTGTATGAAAAGGGGAGTTCGAACCGCCAACTATTCCAGCATATGTGTTACGCAGCGGATGCCCTTCCAGCTGCAACCCATCACTGGGAAACATCCATACACACTCATTCACACACACACTCATACACTACGGTCAATTTAGTCGATCAATTCCCCTATAGCGCATGTGTTTGGACTGTGGGGGAAACCGGAGCACCCAGAGGAAACCCACAACAACACGTGGAGAACATGCAAACTCCACACAGAAACACCAACTGACCCGGCCGAGGCTCGAACCAGCGACCTTCTTGCAGGGAGGCGATGGTGCTACTTTAAGGGGAGTGTTTACAGAATCTGAAAAGGGTTAGCTGTGAGTGTAAAGTCTGTCTGATGTTTGTTTCAGCTGCTGTCGTATGGAGGAAGACTCTCCTACACGCTCACCTTCTTCGCTCAGGACGGCGTGGGATTGGCCAATCAGGAGCCTCAGGTGCTGATGAGAGGAGGACACCTACGCAAGCAAGTCATCTACACTGATGCCATCGCTCCGGCTAACGGCGTCCGCAGCGCACAGGAGCACGCTCTCACTGAGGTCAGTCATGGGTCTAAACAACTCCTCAAATGTCTTAAACCTGCTGTACTGCTCAGATTGACTCCCCTTTGGTTATGATGGTGCTGTTTTTTCCCCATTGACTTCCATTATAATCACATTTATTAACTATAAAGCCATGACAGCAGATAATCATGCATCAGTATAACTTTATTCATTCATTCATTTCCACAGCGGAATGAACCGCCAACTATTCCAGCATATGTTTTACAAAGCGGATGCCCTTCTAGCTGCAACCCAGTACTGGAAAAACACCCATACACACTCATTCACACACACTCATACACTACAGCCAATTCAGTTCATCAATTCCCCTATAGCACATGTGTTTGGACTGTGGGGGAAACCGGAGCACCCGGAGGAAACCCACACCAACACGGGGAGAACATGCAAACTCCATACAGAAACACACACTGACCCAGCCGGGACTCAAACCAGAGACCTTCTTGCTGTGCGACCACAGTGCTAACCACTGAGCCACCGTGTCGCCCCGAATATACAACTGTATATTGCATAAAAACTAAATATCGCGATGTCAGTTTTGTCCAGTATTGTGCAGCACTAGTGTACGTTGTCTGTGTTATAATCCCAGCGCTGTCTCTCTCTGATGGTCATGTCTGATCTGATCTGTGTGCAGCACAAGTGGAAATACTTTAACTCCGTGTCTGATGAAGCCGTGAGCCACGCTGACTTCATGTCTGTGCTGAGTAACCTGGAGTACATCATCATTAAAGCCTCGTACGGCTCCGGACTGCAGCAGAGCAGGTCAGTTTAATGCTTATATAAGGCACTTAAATCATTCTCTGAGGTCTACACTGAAGATATGTGGCTTGGGTAAGTACAAAAATTCCCCTGAAGTGGTTTAATATGTTTACAACCCTAGGATGAGATGCTTTGATTGACCTTATTTGGACGGGTTATGAATATTAATGAGCTCTGCTGTGACACTCACACAGTGGGATGTACTCTGAAATAAGCATGTGCAAAATATTGATACTTCAGGTGTCAAAAATATGTTAACAAATTAAGTAGATGACTTGTTTAACTGCTCGATTATGGCAAAAAATTATAATCATGATTGATTTTTTTGTCAATATTGTATTCATGAGTAATTTCAAATGATTATGAGTGGGCCATGTGACCAAAATATGACCTTATGACCATATTTGAGTACATATACACTCACCGGCCACTTTATTAGGTACACCTTACTAGTACCGGGTCAGACCCCTTTTGCCTTCAGAACTGCCTTAATCCTTCATGGCAGAGATTCAACAAGATACTGGAAATATTCCTCAGAGATTTTGCTCCATATTGTCATGATAGCATCACACAGTTGCTGCAGATTTGTCGGCTGCACATCCATGATGCCAATCTCCCGTTCCACCACATCCCAAATGTGCTCTACTGGATTGAGGTCCGGTGACCGTGGAGGCCATTTGAGTACAGTGAACTCAGTAAACCAATCTGTAAGAATTAAAATAGATTTATTTCTTATTAAAGCTACAAAAGTCCCTCAGTTGTGATTCTGTGGTGGTCTTTTGTTGTTTGATTAATAATTATAAGCACAGGAATATTGACGCTGTCACTTTAAGAGCCGCACAGATCCAATATACTCTGGCACATGCATTTTCATCTCTTTATGTACATTTATTACATAACAAATGAAGGCTTATGTGATTAATAACTTAGTTGAATAAACTAATAACTAAAAACTATTTGAGCATTTCGCTGCAAATTAAGTCATGTTTTTGTGGTTATGTAGCCACAGCCGTATCACCCTGCAGCTCAAAACCAGTCCCTCACTGAAGCTAAGCATGGCTTATCAGTACCTGGATGGGAGACCACATGGGAAAACTAGGTTGCTGTTGGAAGTGGTGTTAGTGAGACCAGCAGGTGGCGCTCAACCTGAAGTCTGTGTGAGTCTTAATGCCCCAGTATAGTGAAGGGGACGCTAATCTGTCAGTGAGCGCCGTCTTTCAGATGAGATATTAAACCGAGGTCCTGACTCTTTGTGCTCATTAATAATCCCATGGCACTTCTGGTAAAGAGTAGGAGTCCTGGCTAAATTTCCTCTTGGCACGTAACCATCATGGCCTCCCCATCCACTGAATTGGCTCTATCACTGTCTCTCCACTCCACCTGTAGCTGGTGTGTGGTGAAGCACTGGTGCTGTTGTCCTGTGGCTGCAGTCGCATCATCAAAGTGGAGCTGCACACTGGTGGTGGAGTGAAGAGACCCCCCTCATGATTGTGAAGCGCTTTAGGTGTATGGCCATACGCGATACATGTGCTATATAAATACACAGTACAGTACATTACATGTTTGGTGAGTTGTTTCACGTGATTCATGTTTTGCACTGATTATGATTCATATTATGAGAAAATAGTGAGCATTGATACTCCCTGATTTTCATGGTGCATTGTGGGACTTTTCAGGGAGCAATTGCAAATCTAAAAATGTAAAAAATATATATATATATATGTAAATGTATGTAAATGCTCTAAAATGTCAAGCTCTCTGACTAGTGCACTAGGGAGCTGATTGAGATGCAGCCGAATTGAAGGTATGATGCGTGTGTGTGTGTGTGTGTGTGTGTGTGTGTGCAGTATCTCCAACATCTCCATGGAAACGGCGCTGGAGGCGGATGAGCTTCCTGAAGGCGGTGCTGTGGCGCGGCTGGTGGAGATCTGTGAGTGTCCGTCGGGATACGCTGGACTGTCCTGCCAGGTCAGAATAATAACACACATCATCAAAATCATCAGCATTATTGGTCATCATGGCGTACATGCAGACTCATCCCCTGATCAAACTGCACCTGAGATTGGTGTAGTTATAATATATACCCAGCAGGCGCAGGACGTCAACATGATGTCAGATCAGACTCCAACGTCGTGAGATTTTGTCTGGGAATGAAAGTTGGGTTGACATCAGAACCCAACATCAGGCCAACGTCAATGTCCAACGTCGCACTGACATTGCAGTGTGGTTACTTTCCAAACCTAAAATCAACCAAATATCAACGTCTAGTGACGTTGTGTGGACGTTTCCAATTGACCCTTCGCTAAGCCACACCCAAAATCCGTCACACACCAATCGTGGCTTAGCAACCGTAGCTACTCGCAGGAGGTCTGTCAAGCTTTCGAGCGAGGGAAACAAGCCAAAGCGTTGTGAATATGGTTTGTGCAAATCTGACACCCGGTATCCTAAAAGTTTGGACGGGTAGTGGAATTTTTAAAACCTAAAACCCAACAGGAGAAACACCAGCGTGGATCAAGCTGTGTGAGGGGTGCTAAAAGAGCAGAGTTAAGTACCGGAGCATCCGGAGGAAACCCACGCCAACACGGGGAGAACATGCAAACTCCACACAGAAACACCAACTGACCCAGCCGGGACTCGAACCAGAGACCTTCTTGCTGTGAGGCGATCGTGCCAACCACTGCACCACGGTGACACCCTCACTTAATTATGTGATGTTTTTACCCATCATGCTTTGTGTTGCAGGAGTGTGCTCCAGGATATTACCGCCAGGCCGTATCTGAGCTCAACATGAAGGGCAGAAATCGGCCGCTCATTCAGCCTTGTGTGCCCTGCAGCTGCAGCAACCACAGCCAGTCATGTGACCTGCACACCGGCCAGTGCCTGGTGAGAACACACACACACACACACAGATAAAGATAAATTATTATGCAAGCAAAACAATTACATTTTCAAGCAGTTTCAAGCATTTCTCTCAATGTTTTCATTATTTAAATGACATTGATGAGTGTTTTTTCAGGTCAAATCATTAATATGTGTAAATGTGTGTATAAACTGAATAATAAAAGCCAAAACAATAATAGAAATGCTGCAAAATGTGTGAAAACTCTCCACAAAATTCAGGCATTTTAGTTGCAGATATTATCATTTTGTCTGTATCCTGGAGTTAAACTGCTGTATTGTGTGTGTGTGTGTGTGTGTGTGTGTGTGTGTGTGTGTGTGTGTGTGTGTGTGTGTGTGTGTGTGTGTGTGTGTGTGTGTGTGTTCAGGGCTGTCAGCACAACACCGCTGGAGATCACTGCCATGTTTGCGCTGCAGGGTATTATGGGAAGGTGCAGGGGTCAGTCAGTGACTGCTCTCTGTGTGCCTGCCCACTGCGGGGTCAAAGGTGAGGTCACATCACACACATTTACATTGCTTACCTGTGAATAACTAGGCTGTATGCGAAATCGCCCCTATACCCTTAATAGTGCACTATTCTAACAGTGTTCGAAACCATAGTGGACATTTGGAAGTGCACTCAATCAATCCCACAATGCACAGCAATAACAAGTCTACAACTCATGCACACTCAACAGCTCGAAAATACCCATAATGCACTGTGGGAGTTTGTGCACTGAATGAATTTCTGCATCTGACCACTAGATGGTGTCTAAAGCATAATCCTATTGTGTCGGTGTGTGTGTGTGTGTGTGTGTGTGTGTGTGTGTGTGTGTGTGTGTTGAATTTCTGCATCTGACCACTAGATGGTGTCTAAAGCATAATCCTATTGTGTCGGTGTGTGTGTGTGTGTGTGTGTGTGTGTGTGTGTGTGTGTGTGTGTGTGTGTGTGTGTTTAGTTTCAGCTCGACGTGTGTTTTAGAAGGTGCTGGAGACTTTCGCTGTGATCGCTGTAAGGAGGGATATGAGGGACGATACTGTGAGAGGTCAGACAAACACACACACACACACAGACACAGACACATATACGCACACACATAGACCAACAAGCATACACACACACGCACACTCAAACACACACACACATACTCGCACTTGCACACACAGAGACACACACTCACAGAAAGAGACACAGTCTCACAGAAACACACACATTCTCAGTAACACACTCACAGAAACCCACACAAACACACACACACAAACACACTCAGAAACACACGCACACACGTGCACTGACACGCACACACACACACACACTCAAACACATTCACATACAAGCGCACACACACACACTCTCTCAGACACACACGCACACACACACACAGATACTCAAACACACTCACATATACGCACACACACACACTCACAGAAACACACACACTTACAAACAAACACACTTAGAGAAACACATGCTCACACGCACACACTCACAGAAACGCACTCACACACTCTCAAACACAGACATTCACATACACACAGACACACTCTCTCTAACACACACACACTCTGTCTGCTGTCTCAGGTGTGCAGTGGGGTATTTTGGGAACCCGTCGGAGCCGGGCGGCCGCTGTCAGGTGTGTGCGTGCAGTGAGTCGGGCTCAGTGCACAGTGTGTGTGAAGCACACACAGGCCGCTGCGAGTGTAAACCTGGAGTCAGAGGTCACCTGTGTGATCAGTGTGAGGAAAGACATGTGCTGGTCCACGAGCAGTGTGTGTGTAAGTCACCTCATCTTTATTTACACACAGCTTTATATAGCACACACTGAAGCAACATTAGCCTCTTGCACACAGTAATAGCATAAAATAATCAAAACAACTTTATTAGAAAATTCAAAATGACCAGTAAATTTAAAAAATGAGCAGTAAATTCAAAAATTAGCAGTAAATTAAAAAATGAGCAGTAAATTAAGAAATGACCAGTAAATTAAAAAAATGAGCAGTAAACTCAAAGATTAGCAGTAAATTTAAAAATGACCAGTAAATTAAAAAATGAGCAGTAAATTTAAAAAATGACCAGTAAATTCAAAAATGACCAGTAAATTCAAAAATGACCAGTAAATTTAAAAAATGACCAGTAAATTCAAAAATGACCAGTAAATTAAGAAATGACCAGTAAATTCAAAAATGACCAGTAAATTCAAAAATGACCAGTAAATTAAGAAATGACCAGTAAATTCAAAAAATGAGCAGTAAATTAAGAAATGACCAGTAAATTAAAAAAATGAGCAGTAAACTCAAAGATTAGCAGTAAATTTAAAAATGACCAGTAAATTAAAAAATGAGCAGTAAATTTAAAAAATGACCAGTAAATTCAAAAATGACCAGTAAATTCAAAAATGACCAGTAAATTTAAAAAATGACCAGTAAATTCAAAAATGACCAGTAAATTAAGAAATGAGCAGTAAATTCAAAAAATGAGCAGTAAATTAAGAAATGACCAGTAAATTAAAAAAATGAGCAGTAAATTCAAAGATTAGCAGTAAATTTAAAAATGACCAGTAAATTAAAAAATGAGCAGTAAATTTAAAAAATGACCAGTAAATTAAAAAATGACCAGTAAATTTAAAAATGAGCAGTAAATTAAAAAATTAGCAGTAAATTTAAAAATGACCAGTAAATTAAAAAATGACCAGTGAATTTAAAAATGAGCAGTAAATTAAAAAATGAGCAGTAAATTAAAAAATGAGCAGTAAATTTAAAAATGAGCAGTAAATTAAAAAATGAGCAGTAAATTTAAAAATGAGCAGTAAATTTAAAAATGAGCAGTAAATTTAAAAATGAGCAGTAAATTTAAAAATGAGCAGTAAATTTAAAAAATGACCAGTAAATTCAAAAATGACCAGTAAATTTAAAAAATAACCAGTAAATTCAAAAATGACCAGTAAATTAAAAAATGACCAGTAAATTAAAAAATGACCAGTAAATTCAAAAATGACCAGTAAATTCAAAAATGACCAGTAAATTCAAAAATGACCAGTAAATTCAAAAATGAGCAGTAAATTTAAAAAATAACCAGTAAATTCAAAAATGACCAGTAAATTCAAAAATAACCAGTAAATTAAAAAAATAACCAGTAAATTCAAAAATGACCAGTAAATTCAAAAATGACCAGTAAATTAAAAAATGACCAGTAAATTAAAAAATGAGCAGTAAATTTGAAAATGACCAGTAAATTCAAAAATGACCAGTAAATTAAAAATTACCAGTAAATTTGAAAATGAGCAGTAAATTTGAAAATGACCAGTAAATTTAAAAAATGACCAGTAAATTTGAAAATGACCAGTAAATTTAAAAATGACCAGTAAATTTAAAAAATGACCAGTAAATTTGAAAATGACCAGTAAATTAAAAAATGACCAGTAAATTAAAAAATGACCAGTAAATTTAAAAAATGACCAGAAATTTAAAAAATGACCAGTACATTCAAAAAATGAGCAGATAAATTTTAAAAATGACCAGTAAATTCAAAATTGATCAGGTAAAATTTAAAAAATACCAGTCAAATTCAAAATGACCAGTAAATTAAAAAATGACCAGTAAATTAAAAAATGACCAGTAAATTCAAAAATGACCAGTAAATTCAAAAATGAGCAGTAAATTTAAAAAATGACCAGTAAATTAAAAAATGAGCAGTAAATTTAAAAAATGACCAGTAAATTCAAAAATGAGCAGTAAATTTAAAAAATAACCAGTAAATTCAAAAATGACCAGTAAATTCAAAAATAACCAGTAAATTAAAAAAATAACCAGTAAATTCAAAAATGACCAGTAAATTCAAAAATGACCAGTAAATTAAAAAATGACCAGTAAATTAAAAAATGAGCAGTAAATTTGAAATGACCAGTAAATTCAAAAATGACCAGTAAATTTAAAAAATTACCAGTAAATTTGAAAATGAGCAGTAAATTTGAAAATGACCAGTAAATTTAAAAAATGACCATTAAATTTGAAAATGACCAGTAAATTTAAAAAATGACCAGTAAATTTAAAAAATGACCAGTAAATTTGAAAATGACCAGTAAATTAAAATAATGACCAGTAAATTTAAAAATGACCAGTAAATTCAAAAATGACCAGTAAATTAAAAAATGAGCAGTAAATTTGAAAATGAGCAGTAAATTTGAAAATGACCAGTAAATTTAAAAAATGACCAGTAAATTTGAAAATGACCAGTAAATTTAAAAAATGACCAGTAAATTAAAAAAATGACCAGTAAATTTGAAAATGACCAGTAAATTAAAAAAATGACCAGTAAATTTAAAAAATGACCAGTAAATTTAAAAATGACCAGTAAATTTAAAAAATGACCAGTAAATTTAAAAAATGACCAGTAAATTTGAAAATGACCAGTAAATTAAAAAAATGACCAGTAAATTTAAAAAATGACCAGTAAATTTGAAAATGACCAGTACATTTAAAAATGACTAGTAAATTTGAAAATGACCAGTAAATTTGAAAATGACCAGTAAATTCAAAAAATGATCAGTAATTTTGAAAATGACCAGTAAATTTAAAAATGACCAGTAAATTAAAAAATGACCAGTAAATTCAAAAATGAGCAGTAAATTAAAAAATGAGCAGTAAATTTAAAAATGAGCAGTAAATTAAAAAATGAGCAGTAAATTTAAAAATGAGCAGTAAATTTAAAAAATGACCAGTAAATTCAAAAATGACCAGTAAATTAAAAAAATAACCAGTAAATTCAAAAATGACCAGTAAATTCAAAAATGACCAGTAAATTTAAAAAATAACCAGTAAATTCAAAAATGACCAGTAAATTCAAAAATGAGCAGTAAATTTAAAAAATAACCAGTAAATTAAAAAATGACCAGTAAATTCAAAAATAACCAGTAAATTAAAAAAATAACCAGTAAATTCAAAAATGACCAGTAAATTCAAAAATGACCAGTAAATTAAAAAATGACCAGTAAATTAAAAAATGAGCAGTAAATTTGAAAATGACCAGTAAATTCAAAAATGACCAGTAAATTTAAAAAATGACCAGTAAATTTGAAAATGACCAGTAAATTTGAAAATGACCAGTAAATTTAAAAAATGACCAGTAAATTTGAAAATGACCTGTAAATTTAAAAAATGACCAGTAAATTTAAAAAATGACCAGTAAATTTGAAAATGACCAGTAAATTAAAATAATGACCAGTAAATTTAAAAAATGACCAGTAAATTTAAAAATGACCAGTAAATTCAAAAATGACCAGTAAATTAAAAAATGAGCAGTAAATTTGAAAATGAGCAGTAAATTTGAAAATGACCAGTAAATTTAAAAAATGACCAGTAAATTTGAAAATGACCAGTAAATTTAAAAAATGACCAGTAAATTTGAAAATGACCAGTAAATTCAAAAATGACCAGTAAATTAAAAAATGAGCAGTAAATTTGAAAATGAGCAGTAAATTTGAAAATGACCAGTAAATTTAAAAAATGACCAGTAAATTTGAAAATGACCAGTAAATTTAAAAAATGACCAGTAAATTAAAAAATGACCAGTAAATTTGAAAATGACCAGTAAATTAAAAAAATGACCAGTAAATTTAAAAAATGACCAGTAAATTTAAAAATGACCAGTAAATTTAAAAAATGACCAGTAAATTTAAAAAAGGACCAGTAAATTTGAAAATGACCAGTAAATTAAAAAAATGACCAGTAAATTTAAAAAATGACCAGTAAATTTGAAAATGACCAGTAAATTAAAAAAATGACCAGTAAATTTGAAAATGACCAGTACATTTGAAAATGACTAGTAAATTTGAAAATGACCAGTAAATTTGAAAATGACCAGTAAATTCAAAAAATGATCAGTAATTTTGAAAATGACCAGTAAATTTAAAAATGACCAGCGCTTTATATAACACACTTAAGCAGCATTAACCCCTTGCACACAGTAATAACAGGAGAATAACTTTTTTCAAATTTTTCCACATAAAGAAGGTACAGGTACTTTAAAAAACAAACTATAAATACCAATTTATGTAATTAATAATTTTCTGTAGCTTTAATGCGCTCAAAACCTTTCCGGAACTACTTTAGCTGTGCATTTATCTGAAAATAACAGCACACCTCAGAATGCTCATCAGCCAATCAGAATCAAGTGTTCATATATTGTATTTTGTGTCCTGCAGCATGTAATGACTCCTGCACCGGTGTTTTGCTGGACGATCTGGATGCTTTAGACGTGTCCATCGTATCTGTGAACCTGACGGGTGTTATTCTGGCCCCATACAGCCAACTGATGACCATCCAGAACCAGACCCGAGAGCTCACGGTCAGTACAGCAGAGAACAGCACACTGCAAAAAAAAGCTTTTCTTACTCAGAGTCTTTGTCTTGTCTCTAATTCAAATATCTAGAAATGGATACTATTTTTCGAAAAAAAAATATTGTTGTTTTCTGAAATATCGAGTCAAAATTAAGTGAATTTCTCTGAAAAAAACTGAAAATTGTATTTGTGTGTACTGTATAACTGTATAACAGTGTGGTAAATACTGATAGATAATGTTATTTGCAGAGCCTGATGTCGTGGGATCAGACTCCAGATTATCAGCTGACCGCTGGAGAAGAACACTCGAGGAACCTGAGTGGTCAGATCACTGACCTTCAGCAGCAGGTACTAACCTCACTGTGTCCATCACTCAGATCACCCTAACAACAGCCTATCAACACCTTAGCAACCACCTCGTTATCACTCAGAACATTCTAATAACTGCCTAGCAACCACTCAGAACTCTTAGCAACTCCCTAGCTATGCCATAGCAACCACATAGCAACAACTCAGAACACCCTAGCATCCACCTAGCAATGCCTTAGCAACTGCCATGCAACCACTTAGAACTCTCTATCAACCACCTAGCAATGCCTTAGCAACTACCTAGCAACCACCCAGAACATCTCATCAGCTGCTTAGCAAGCAAACACCTAGAAACCCCCTAGCAATGCCTTAGCAACCATCTCGTAAACACTCAGAACACCCTAACAACTGCCTAGCAACCACACAGAACACTTTAGCCACCACCTAAAAACATCATAGCAACCACATACCAACAACTCAGAAAACCCTAGAAATCACCAGTGCAATGCCTTCAAAAATGACCGGTAAATTCAAAAATGACCAGAAAATTAAAAAAAAAATGACCAGTAAATTTGAAAATGACCAGTAAATAAAAAAATGACCAGTAAATTTAAAAATCACCAGTAAATTTAAAAAATCACCAGTAAATTCAAAAATGACCAGTAAATTCAAAAATGACCAGTAATTTAAAAAATGACCAGTAAATTAAAAAATGACCAGTAAATTAAAAAATGACCAGTAAATTAAAAAATGACCAGTAAATTTAAAAAGACCAGTAAATTTAAAAAGACCAGTAAATTTAAAAAATGACCAGTAAATTCAAAAATGACCAGTAAATTAAAAAATGACCAGTAAATTAAAAAAGACCAGTAAATTAAAAAATGACCAGTAAATTAAAAAAGACCAGTAAATTAAAAAATGACCAGTAAATAAAAAAATTACCAGTAAATTCAAAAGTGACCAGAAAATTAAAAAAAAATGATCAGTAAATGAAAAAATGACCAGTAAATTTGAAAATGACCATCAAATTAAAAAAATGACCAGTAAATTAAAAAAAGACCAGTAAATTCAAAAGTGACCAGTAAATTTAAAAATGACCAGTAAATTAAAAAATCACCAGTAAATTAAAAAAAGACCAGTAAATTCAAAAGTGACCAGTAAATTTAAAAATGACCAGTAAATTCAAAAATTACCAGTGAATTTAAAAATGACCAGTAAATTCAAAAATGACCAGTAAATTCAAAAGTGACCAGTAAATTTAAAAATGACCAGTAAATTCAAAAATGACCAGTAAATTAAAAAATGACCAGTAAATTAAAAAATGACCAGTGAATTTAAAAATGACCAGTAAATTCAAAAGTGACCAGTAAATTTAAAAATGACCAGTAAATTAAAAAATGACCAGTGAATTCAAAAATGACCAGTAAATTTAAAAATGACCAGTAAATTAAAAAATGACCAGTGAATTCAAAAATGACCAGTAAATTAAAAAATGACCAGTGAATTTAAAAATGACCAGTAAATTCAAAAGTGACCAGTAAATTAAAAAATGACCAGTAAATTAAAAAATGACCAGTGAATTCAAAAGTGACCAGTAAATTTAAAAATGACCAGTGAATTCAAAAGTGACCAGTAAATTTAAAAATGAGCAGTAAATTAAAAAATGACCAGTGAATTCAAAAATGACCAGTAAATTAAAAAATGATCAGTAAATTTAAAAAATGACCAGTGAATTCAAAAATGACCAGTAAATTAAAAAATGATCAGTAAATTAAAAAATGACCAGTGAATTCAAAAGGGACCAGAAAATTTAAAAAATGTCTAGTAAATGAAAAAATGACCAGTAAATAAAAAATGACCAGTAAATTTGAAAATGACCAGTACATTCGAAAGTGACCAGAAAATAAAAAAAAATGATCAGTAAATTAAAAAATGACTAGTAAATTTGAAAATGACCAGCAAATTTAAAAGTGACCAGTAGATTTAAAAATTACCAGTAAATTCAAAAAGACCAGTATATCAAAAAATGACCAGTAAATTAAAAATGACAAAATCAAAATTAAATCAAATCAAGTCAAATCACTTTTATTGTCACATCATCAGCAGCACGTGTGCTATGATGAGTGAAAAGCTTAGGTGCTGGCTCCAGACAGTGCAAAATACAGACAGTGCAAAATACAGACAGTGCAAAATACAGACAGTGCAAATACAACGACAGTGCAAAATACAGACAGTGCAAAATACAGACAGTGCAGGATACAGACAGTGCAGTATACAACAACATACTCACAAAAAACAAGACAATGTAATTCGACAAGTGAATTCGAAAGTGACCAAAAAAATTCAACAAATGACCAGTAAAATAAAATATGACCAGTAAATAAAAAAATGACCAGTAAATTTGAAAATGACCAGTACAATCAAAAATCACCAGTAAATTTAAAATAGACCAGTAAATTCAAAAGTGACCAGTAAATTCTAAAGTGACCAGTAAATAAAAAAAAGACCAGTAAATTAAAAAAATGACCAGTAAATTTGAAAATGACCAGTAAATTTGAAAAAATGACCAGTAAATTAAAAAACGACCAGTAAATTCAAAAAATGACAAGTAAATTCAAAAATGACCAGTAAATTAAAAAAATGACCAGTGAATTTGAAAACGACCAGTTATTTTGAAAAATTACCAGTAAAATAAAAAAAGACCAGTAAATTCAAAAGTGACCAGTAAATTTAAAACCGACCAGTAAATTAAAAAAATGACCAGTAAATTCAAAAATGACCAGTAAATTAAAAAAATGACCAGTAAATTTGAAAACTAACAGTAAATTTGAAAAATTACCAGTAAAATAAAAAAGACCAGTAAATTCAAAAGTGACCAGTAAATTTAAAACCGACCAGTAAATTAAAAAATGACCAGTAAATTCAAAAATGACCAGTAAATTTAAAAAATGAACAGTAAATTAAAAAATAACCAGTAATGCAATGATCTAGCAACCGCCATGCAATCACAGCAAACACCAATCACATTTTCTTCAAATGTACTTATCTCTCTCTCTCTCTCTCTCTCTCTCTCTCTCTGTTGTGTGTGTTGTGTGTGTGTGTGTGTGTGTGTGTGTGTGTGTGTGTGTGTGTGTGTGTCTGTGTGTGTTTGTGTGTCTGTGTGTGTGTGTGGCGCGCGCGTGCAGGTCCAGAGTGTGTTTGAGGGCAGTGGAGATGTGCTGCTGACCGCAGAACAGAGATTCACTCAAGGAAAACAGCTGCTGGAGATCATCAACAACATTCACTCTGCCATCCATGGTAACTTAATTTAATTACATGTTGTATTTTATTTTATTTTGTATTATTATTTATTTTATTTTATTATTTTAACAATCTAAAATTATACTGCAACTTAAGACTTAACTTAAGTGTTATTATAGTAAAAACTAAAACTGTTCATATTAATTTTAATTAAACGCAAAAAAATTTAGATTTTATAATTTTGAAAATGTTTTTAAATTCAATTCATCTGTATTGCTATAGCGCTTTTTACAATGTGGATTGTGTCAAAGCAGCTTAAAAAAATAAAATAAAAAATAAAAAATACATATCATAATAGTAAACAAAAATTGCTCAAATAACACCAGATCTGTTCTATTAAGAATTAATTTATTATTAAAGATTATCATAATAAGAGCTAAAGCATTGCTCTTACAGACAGTAAGAGATTGAATCAGTTTATACCAATGTGATGATTTGATTGGCTACTGTGTAAGTCATTGCTCTGCTGTGATTGGCTCAGGTCTGATGGAGCAGGTGAGTTCAGTGAACGTGACTTTGGATGAAGGTCTGGATGAAGCCAACAGCACATTTCTGCTGGAGGAGACTAGCGAAACCCTGGAGAGAATCAGGAGCTTTAATCTGACGCACTGCAGGAACGCTGCGGAGAACCAGCTCAGGCAAGAAATACATTAAATGTTTATGTAGCAGCAGAGGGAAAGAGCATGTAACAACTGCCTAGCTATGTCATAGCAACCGCATAGCAACATCTCAGAACTTCCTAGCAACACCTTAGCACCCACCATGCAACAACTTTAAACATGTTAACAACTGCCTAGCAACGCCTTAGCAACCACAATAATCATTCAGAACACCACAACAACTGTCTATCAACCACTCAGAACACTTTAGCAACTGCCTAGCTACACCCTAGCAAACCACATAGCAACAACTCAGAACACCCTAGCAACCACCTAATCACTTTAGCAAGCATCTAATTGTCACTCAGAACACCCTAACAACTGCTTGTCAACCACTCAGAACACCTTTACAGTGCCTTAGTAACCACCATTCAACCACTTAGAACACTCTAGCAACTGCCTAGCAATGCCTTAGCAACCACCTAGTAATCACTCAGAACACCCTAACAACTGCCTGTCAACCACTCAGAACACTTTAGCAACTGCCTACCTATGCCATAGCAACAACTCAGAATACCCTAGCAACCACCTAGCAATGCTTTAGCAACCATCCAGTAATCACTCAAACACCCTAACAACTGCCTGTCAACCACTCAAAACACCTTAGCAACTACCTAGCTACACCATAGCAACCCACATAGCAAAAACTCATAAACACCCTAGCAATGCCTCAGCAATCAACATGCAACCACTTAGAACACTCTAGCAACCCCCAACAATGCCTTAGCAACCACCTAGTTATCACTCAGAACACCCTGACAACTCCCTGTCAACCACTCAGAACACTCTAGCAACCACCTATCATTGCCTTAGCAACCACCTAGTTATCACTCAGAACATCCTATCAACTGCCTGTCAACCACTCAGAACACTTTGGCAACTACCTAGCTACACTATAGCAACCACATAGCAAAAACTCAGAACACCCTAGCAATGCCTTAGCAATGCAACCACTTAAAACACTCTAGCAACTGCCTAACAATGAACCACCTAGTTATCACTCAGAACACGCTGTCAACCACTCAGAACACTCTAGCAACCGCCTAGCAATGCCTTAGCAAACCTCTAGTAATCACTAAGAACACACTAAAAAACCGCCTGTCAACCACTCAGAACACTTTAGCAACTACCTAGCTACGCCATAGCAACCACATAGCCAAAACTCAGAGCAGCCTAACAACTGCCTGTCAAATACTTTAGCAACTGACTAGCTATGCCATAGCGACCATATAGCAAAAACTCAGAAGACCCCAGTAACCACTTAGCAACATCTTAGCAACTACCATGCAGCCACTTAGAACAGTCTAGTAACCGTCTCACAATGCCTTAGCAACCACCTAGTAATCACTCAGAGCACCCTGACAACTGCCTGTTAAGTACTTTAAGAAACTGTCTAGCTATGCCATAGCAACCATATAGCAAAAGCTTCGAACACCTCAGCGACTGCCTAGCGATGCCTTAGCAACCCCCTAGTAACCACATAGAATTAGGTTACCAATTAAAGGCTGATGAGGTTGTGTTGTAATTGTTTTGTGTGCAGCTCTGCAGTGTCAGTGCTGGAAAAGGTTGAGGATGAGATTTCACAGCCTCACAAGAATAACCAGAACAGGCAAGAAAACATCACCGCAACACTCAACACACACAACCTGAAGCTCCAGCAGGTCCAGGAGAGCCTAAACACGGCTAAAACACACAACAACCAGAGCCAACGTCTGCTCCAGGACATCCAGAGCAACACGCACACACTCACCGTGAGTCACACACACTATACGCCTAATATATACACGACTGGTCTCTATGAGGCTGCATTCATTCATTCATTCACTTTCCTTCAGCTTAGTCCTTTATTCATCAGAGGTCACCACAGTGGAATGAACCGCCAACTATTCCAGCATACGTTTTTACGCAGCGGATGCCCTTCCAGCTGCAACCCAGTACTGGGAAACACCCATACACATTCTTTCACACACACACATACACTACGGCCAATTCAGTTCATCAATTCCCCTATAGCGCATGTGTTTAGACTGTGGGGGAAACCGGAGCACCCGGAGGAAACCCACGCCAACACTGGAGAACATGCAAACTCCACACAGAAACGCCAACTGACCCAGCCGAGGCTCGAACCAGCGACCTTCTTGCTGTGAGGCAATCGTGCTACCCACTGCGCCACCCCTACTTATATTATTAAATATTATTATTATTATTATTAACTTTAATTAGCTGTTTTCTGTTTAACTAAAGCAGAGTGTCATTTATTTCTGAGACACAAAGGAAAACTTTGTGCTTCTTCATACTTCTGAATATAACATTATGCATGTATTAGATGTCACTCCTATATTAATATGACAGTATCACAGCAAAGGTATTTCCACAAAATGTAATAATGTTTTCAGGAATAAATGAAAGTGTAAAATATATTAGCATGAACAAATATGCTGTTTTAAACTGTAATAATATATCAAATGTGCACAGTGGTTAGCACTGTGGCCTCACAGCAAGAAGATTGCTGGTTCGAGTACCAGCTGGGTCAGTTGGTGTTTCTGTGTGGAGTTTGCATGTCCTCCCCGTGTTGGCATGGGTTTCCCCACAGAGTCCAAGTAGTGAATGAATGGGTGCTTCCCAGTACTGGGTTGCAATTGGAAGGGCATCCGCGGTGCAAAACATATGCTGGAATAGTTAGTGGTTCATTCCGCTGTGGCGACCCCTGATGAGTAAAAGGACTAAGCCGAATGAATATGAATGAATAAATGAATGTACAGTATTTTTGATTAAAAAAATGCAATACATAAATAAATAAAAATGTGATTTTATTTTTTTCAGATCTCCAAGAACAATGTCAGCAGTCTGAACCAGGTAGTAGAAACACAAGTACAGGAAGCTCAAGACTTTTTGACTGATGCTCTGAATATAGCAGAAGACATGGACAACGGGACGACTGTGAGTGACGGTTCTGTATCATTATTTAGACGTGTAATAAAGAATGTGTATTTATTCCACATGATGCATCTGTGGTTGCAGACTCTGGATGAGCTGAAGAATGATCTGGAATTGTGGAGTCCGTCTCTCAGGAAACATGTGGATGCTTTAGTGATGGATTTGACCAAAAGAGACGCTCTTCAGCTGGTTTACAGGGCCGAGGATCACGCACAAGCTCTCAACAAACAGGCACAAGCTCTGAATGGGTGAGAAACACTCTCAGGATCGCAATATATGCATATAACACATTGCAGAACTGTAGGTGCATTTCAAAGGTTTCCATCAATTTTCCTGAAACTGGAATTAAATACAGCAAATGTGTCATTTAGAGTCAACTGAATGCATTATTAATGTACAATAATGCAAAATGCTTAAACGTGATAGGGAAGATTTGATTCTGTTTCTAATTGTTGTTTAACTTATTGTTAAACTTTTCAACAAAGAGTTGATGGTAACAGAGTTGACAATAATTACAGTTTACAATTACAGAATTGAATGCAATAATAGAGTTGACCATTAGAATTGACCAGTACAATTGATAATAAGAGTTGAAAATAACAAGAGTTGAGAATTAGAGTTGACTATTAGAGGTGACCCTTAGAATGGACAATAACGAAGTTCAGCGTTAAGAGTTGACCATTAGAGTTGACCATTAGAAATAACAATAACAGAGTTGAGCATTAGAGCTGACCATTAGAGTTGACCATTAGAATTGACAATAACAAAGTTGACCATTAGAGTTGACAACTAGAGTTGACCATTAGAGGTGACCGACCATTGAAGTTGACCATTAGAAATGACAATAACAGAGTTGACCATTAGAGGTGACCGACCGTTAGAGTTGACCATTAGAAATGACCATTAGAGTTGACCATTAGAAATGACCATTAGAGTTGACCATTAGAAATGACCATTAGAGTTGACCATTAGAGTTGACAATAACAGAGTTGACCATTAGAGTTGACCATTAGAAATGACCATTAGAGTTGACAATAACAGAGTTGACCATTAGAGGTCACCGACCATTAGAGGTGACCATTAGAGTTGACTATTAGAAGTGACCATAACAGAGGTGACCATTAGAGTTGACAATAACAGAGTTGACCATTAGAGGTGACCGACCATTAGAGTTGACCATTAGAAGTGACAATAACGGAGTTGACCATTAGAGTTGACTATTAGAGGTAACCGACCATTAGAGTTGACCATTAGAAGTGACAATAACGGAGTTGACCATTGGAGTTGACCATTAGAGTTGACCATTAGAGGTAACCGACCATTAGAGTTGACCATTAGAAGTGACAATAACGGAGTTGACCATTAGAGTTGACCATTAGAGGTAACCGACCATTAGAGTTGACCATTAGAGTTGACCATTAGAGGTAACCGACCATTAGAGTTGACCATTAGAAGTGACAATAACGGAGTTGACCATTAGAGTTGACCATTAGAGGTAACCGACCATTAGAGTTGACCATTAGAGTTGACCATTAGAGGTAACCGACCATTAGAGTTGACCATTAGAAGTGACAATAACGGAGTTGACCATTAGAGTTGACCATTAGAAGTAATTATTAGAGTTGACCATTAGAGGTGACCGACCATTAGAGTTGACCATTAGAAGTGACAATAACGGAGTTGACCATTAGAGTTGACCATTAGAGTTGACCATTAGAGGTGATTATTAGAGTTGACCATTAGAGGTGACCATTAGAAGTGACAATAACGGAGTTGACCATTAGAGGTGATCATTAGAGTTGACCATTAGAGTTGACAATAACAGAGTTGACCATTAGAGGTTATCATTAGAGTTGACCATTAGAGGTGATTATTAGAGTTGACCATTAGAGGTGACCAACCATTAGAGTTGACCATTAGAGGTGATTATTAGAGTTGACCATTAGAGGTGATTATTAGAGTTGACCATTAGAGGTGACCAACCATTAGAGTTGACCATTAGAGGTGATCATTAGAGTTGACCATTAGAGGTGACCATTAGAGGTGACCATTAGAGGTGATCATTAGAGTTGACCATTAGAGGTGACCGTCCATTAGAGGTGACCATTAGAGTTGACCATTAGAGGTGATCATTAGAGTTGACCATTAGAGGTGACCGTCCATTAGAGTTGATCATTAGAGTTGACCATTAGAGGTGACCGTCCATTAGAGTTGACCATTAGAGGTGATCATTAGAGTTGACCATTAGAGGTGACCATTAGAGGTGATCATTAGAGGTGATTATTAGAGTTGACCATTAGAGGTGACCGACCATTAGAGTTGACCATTAGAGTTGACAATAATGGAGTTGACCATTAGAGTTGACCATTAGAATTGACAATAACGGAGTTGGCCATTAGAGATGACAATTAGAATTGACATTAATGGAGTTAACCATTAGTTAACCATTACATTTGACCATTTGAGTTGACCATTTGAGTTGACCATTGGAGTTGACCATTAGAGTTGACCATTAGAGGCGACCGACCATTAAAGTTTACCATTAGAATTGACATTAATGGAGTTAAACATTAGTTAACCATTACAGTTGACCATTGGAGTTGATCATTAGAGTTGATCATTGGAGTTGACCATTAGAGTTGATCATTGGAGTTGATCATTAGAGTTAATCATTGGAGTTGATCATTAGAGTTGATCATTGGAGTTGACCATTAGAGTTGACCATTAGAGTTGACCATTAGAGTTGACCATTAGAGTTGATCATTAGAGTTGACCATTAGAGTTGACCATTAGAGTTGACCATTAGAGTTGACCATTGGAGTTGACCATTAGAGTTGATCATTGGAGTTGACCATTAGAGTTGATCATTGGAGTTGATCATTGGAGTTGACCATTAGAGTTGACCATTAGAGTTGACCATTAGAGTTGACCATTGGAGTTGATCATTAGAGTTGACCATTAGAGTTGACCATTAGAGTTGATCATTGGAGTTGACCATTAGAGTTGACCATTAGAGTTGACCATTAGAGTTGATCATTGGAGTTGACCATTAGAGTTGACCATTAGAGTTGACCATTAGAGTTGATCATTAGAGTTGACCATTAGAGTTGACCATTAGAGTTGATCATTGGAGTTGACCATTAGAGTTGACCATTAGAGTTGATCATTGGAGTTGACCATTAGAGTTTACCATTAGAGTTTACCATTAGAGTTGATCATTAGAGTTGACCATTAGAGTTGATCATTGGAGTTGACCATTAGAGTTGATCATTGGAGTGGACCATTAGAGTTGACCATTAGAGTTGATCATTGGAGTGGACCATTAGAGTTGACCATTAGAGTTGATCATTGGAGTTGACCATTAGAGTTGACCGTTAGAGTTGATCATTGGAGTTGACCATTAGAGTTGACCATTAGAGTTGACCATTAGAGTTGATCATTGGAGTTGACCATTAGAGTTGATCATTGGAGTGGACCATTAGAGTTGACCATTAGAGTTGATCATTGGAGTTGACCATTAGAGTTGACCGTTAGAGTTGATCATTGGAGTGGACCATTAGAGTTGACCATTAGAGTTGACCATTAGAGTTGATCATTGGAGTTGACCATTAGAGTTGACCATTGGAGTTGACAGTTACAATTGACCATTGGAGTTGACAGTTAGAGTTGATCATTGGAGTTGACCATTAGAGTTGACCATTAGAGTTGACCATTAGAGTTGATCATTGGAGTTGACCATTAGAGTTGACCATTAGAGTTGATCATTGGAGTTGACCATTAGAGTTGATCATTGGAGTTGACCATTAGAGTTGACCATTAGAGTTGACCATTGGAGTTGACCATTAGAGTTGATCATTGGAGTTGACCATTAGAGTTGATCATTGGAGTTGACGATTAGAGTTGACCATTAGAGTTGATCATTGGAGTTGACCGTTGGAGTTGACAGTTACAATTGACCATTGGAGTTGACCATTAGAGTTGACAATAACAGAATTGACAGTAATGGAGTTGAAGTGTTCCACTATTTTGGGCTTTAGCTCAGTGCTCAAAAATGAAGTAAACAGAGCTGAAACAACAGTTCACAGAAAGAGGTTGACAAATACTAGAAACACATCAATATGTTCAATGGTTAAAATGAAACCATTGCTTGTGCAAATCGCACCAATACTCTGTATGAACAGAGGTCGCACCACATTTGTATATATTTCAGCTGCTGTAATAAAGCACAGCGAATTATACATATCGAATGTGTATAATAACAGTATTCAAAACTGTTTCAATAAAGTTTTTGTTCATGATTAATAATAGGTTTACCTTGAAATGAACCTGTGTTGTGTTGTGTTGTATTGTGTTGTGATGTGTGTTTTTGGTTTGTGCAGTTCTCTGTCTGAGGTCAGCTCTGCATCAGTTAATGTCTCCATCGCCACCCGAACCAATGCCAACATCAGAGAAAACATACAGCTGGCAGCAGATCTGGCCCTCGCAGCCAATCAGAACGCAAGCTCCGCCCTCAATATGGTATGTCACTCAATCCCAGCTCGACACCCATGTAAGATATGAATGTAAATATGTGAAATCCAAAGATGAACTTCATGTCTGATGTGTAATTTGCATATATTACCATATATCAGATTTCTATGTGGGCTATCTTAGCATCTGATTCACTAAACACTTGTAAACCCAGTTTGAGGTTCTAAAGGTGAATATTGTGGTATGCTAAACTGCTAGTTAGTGATGCTGATGTGTGTTTCTGTTAGACGTCCCTGACGGAGCAGGAGACGATGAGGCTGCAGAAGAGTTCAGAGATTCTGGACAGCGCTGCATTTCTGAAAAACCACACCGACGGTAAACCTCACTGAACATTTATCCTCTCGAGTTTTGCCCTGGATTCTTTGGGTTCTGTGAGTGCATGGCACCTATAGGTGTCCTCTATAGGTCAGACGAGCAGTCAAAACTTCATGTTTTTGGCATGCATTCAGCAAAAATAAGTATTTTAAATGAACTAATGAAAAAGTGAATGCATAGAAACTATTTATTTATTTCTCGTCACTTAATTATACATCAAACGATGACTGGCATATGTACATATATTAGCCCAACAGTGTTATTTCTAATAACAGCTGGCTTATGAAAAAGTAGATGAGAATATGTGATATACTTATACTTCTCTCTGTGTGCGTGCGTGCGCATGTGTGTGTGTCTCAGGCCTCATGCTGAACGTTAGTGCAGTGACCAGCAGGTTGAGTCTGGTTGCAGCAAACATCCAGAACTTGACACAGATGCTCCCAGAAGCCCTCAGCATCCTCAGAAACCTTCCTGAAGGTGCGTGCAGTAAATATGAACCCTTATATAAAGGGGTATATATATATACAAACATACACATACTTATTCCACAGTCCAAAACAAGTCCAATAAAGCACGCATAAAGTCAAGATGTGAGTATTTTGAGCGTTTTTTCATGATTGCCATTTAGTTTATCTCTCCTCACTGCACTTCCATGTTTGTTTGAACAGCACATGTTCAGCTGGTGGTGCTAAATACATCAAAACATGCACATAAAAAGAAGAAGTGCTGTCATTCTCTCATAGAAGTTACACAAAACTCTTTTTTTTTTAAAGATCTTTATAAATTTTTTAATATTTATATTTCTTTCAAAAACTCATTGATTCACAACGCAGGGCACTTTTATTATGCATAAATGCACTATATTGGAAATGTTTTGGACTGTTGAAGGAAAACACCCATCCTGAGCTACAAAAGCCGAGATCATTTTCAAAATAACTCTGCATTCGAAGTCAGGAACACCTAGGAGGTATAGTCATGGGCTAATTTAAATGTTTGCGTGAACTAACCCTTAACTGTTAGACAGACGTATGAATGTTATGTGTTTCTCAGGCAGCAGAGCTGAAATCCTGCAGGTGAAGCAGCAGACAGAAGCAGCGAATGCGTCTTTACAGAAAGCTCTGGAGCGTTTGCAGGATTATCGCCTAAAGCTGGACGAGTCTTCATCTGCTCTGGGGTCAGCCGATAACAGCACACAGAGGACCAATCAGCTGCTCAGAGACTCACAAGACACCGGTCAGAGATGCAGACCTTGCTGTGGGAACATATTTTTTTGTGGGGGCGGGGCTTTCTCATTTGAATATTTAAATTTTAACATGCACTTAATTCACAAATCACATTCGACAACATATAAAAACTACATAATGTTACGTTGCCGTGGAAACATGTTGTGTTGGGGTACTGGGGGTGGGGCTTTCTCATTTGAATATTCTAATTCTAGCATAAACATAATTCACAAATCATATTTGACAACATATTAAATATACATAATGTTACATTTTGATGCAAACATTGTATTAGGAGGTGCTGGGGGCGTGGCTTTCTCATTTAAATATTCTAATTTTACCATACTCATAATTCACGACTTACATTTGATAACATATAAAAAAATACATATTATGTTGTCGTGGAAACATTGTGTCAGGGTGTTGGAGGGAGGGGCTTTCTCATTTGAATATTCTAATTTTAGCATGTGTATAATTCACAAATCACATTTGGCAACATATTAAATATACATAATGTTACGTTGCCATGGAAACAATGTATCTGTGGTCTGGGGCGTGGCTTTCTAATTTGAATTTTTAAATTTTAGCATACTCATAATTCACGAATTACATTTGACAACACATAAAAAACACATATTATGTTGTCGTGGAAACATTGTATTGGGGTGTTGGGGGGGAAGGGCTTTCTCATTTGAATATTCTAATTTTAGCATGCGTATAATTCACAAATCACATTTGACAACATAATAACTACATAATATTACGTTGCCATGGAAACATGTTGTATCGGGGTACTGGGGGTGGGGCTTTCTCATTTAAATATTTTAATTCTAGCATACACATAATTCACAAATCACATTTGACAACATATAAAAAATACGTAATGTTACGTTGCCATGGAAACATTTTATCTGTGGGCTGGGGGCGTGGCTTTCTCATTTGAATATTCAAATTTTAGCATACTCAATTCACGAATTACATTTGACAACATATAAAAAAAATACATATTATGTTGTCGTGGAAACATTTTATTGGTGTGTTGTGGGGAAGGGCGTTCTCATTTGAATATTCAAATTTTAGCATACGTATAATTCACAAATCACATTTGACAACATAATAACTACATAATGTTACGTTGCCATGGAAACGTTGTATTGCGGTACTGGGGGTGGGGCTTTCTCATTTAAATATTCTAATTCTAGCATACACATAATTCACAAATAACATTTGACAACATATAAAAACTACATAATGTTACATTGCCATAGAAACATTGTATCTGTTGCCTGGGGGCGTGGCTTTCTCATTTGAATATTCCAATTCTAGCATACAAATAATTCACAACTTACATTTGACATGGAAATCCTTTCCACGTTTATTTCTTCTACTGAATGCAAAAGAAGATATTTTGAAGAAAGCTGAACACTCTGTTACCAATGATTTCCATAGTACAATTTTCAACATTCTTCAAAATATCTTCTTTTATGTTCAACAAAAGAAAGAACCACATAAAGGTTTGAAACAAGTAAAAGGAGAGTAAATGATGACAGAATGTTAATTTTAAGGTGTACTCTCTCTTTAATTGTCAGCCAAAGGTCATAATCATGATATTCATATTTTCCCTCTGTGCTTCAGCAAGCGCCGCTGGATCCCGCCTGAGCGAGGCTGATGTGAAAGCTGATCGTCTGCTGGAGCGTCTGAAGCCTCTGCAGACTCTGGGAGAAACGCTGAGCAGAAACCTGTCCGACATCAGAGAACTCATCAGTCAGGCGCGCAAACAGGCTGCATCAGTGAGAAAACACACACACACACACACACACACACACACACACACACATACAATTTTTGAATCGAAATTAGTATGTGTTTTTTTTGGCTTTGTTCTTTTGGCTTTTATTTCCCTAAAACATACTAACCACACATATTTTTTTATTATTTCAGTGCAAGCATATACTGTACATCCATCTTTGTTGCATGTCATTATAGCCCAGTTTGTGCTGAATTAAATAAAATGACATGATAGCTAGGCATATAAGCACAAATGTCAGAGCATATCCAAAGACCACAAGGGCCCCAAATCCCTGTAGTATACCATGACAATCGTATCTGCTGCATCACATACAGACACTAATGCATGTTCTGTTGTGCTCTCTGTAGATTAAAGTGGCCGTCTCTGCAGATCGTAACTGTGTGCGCGCATATAGACCTGAAGTGACGTCCAGCAACTTCAACACACTCACACTGACCATGAAGACCAGTGAACCCGACAACCTGCTCTTCTACATGGGCAGCAGCTCCAGCGTACGTCTTCGTAATTTACTTCTCATTCATTTTTCTGTACAATTTAGAACTTTATAGATTGTTAAAATAGTTAAACAAAGTTCTTTAAATATATATTTAAAAATAATAGATTATGGAAAAGTTAAATCACATTACAGTTGTAATTTTATGCTAAAATAACACAAATTTTAGGTATAGAATAAAATATTTAATTTTACGTTAGCAGTATTTTATTATCAACACATTGTTATAATTTTTTTTTAAATTAATTTAATGATAACTGAGAAAAATGTCTTGTTTTTTAATTCATGCTGTTTGTCTAAATGTATATTTCTGTTTTTATATCCGCATCAGGATGATTTCATGGCTCTGGAAATGCATGATGGGAAGGTGTCCTTCCTGTGGGACGCCGGTTCAGGACACACCAGACTGGAGTATCCGGATGTTCAGATCAATAATGATAAATGGCACAGAATCAATGCCACACGGTGCGTACATTAATGCTGCTCTTTTTTACTTTTACATAATGATGCACTGCTCATGATTTTGGGGCGGTGGCTCAGTGGTTAGCACTGTGGCCTTACAGCACTCAGGTCTCTAGTTCGAGTCCCGGCTGGGTCAGTTGATGTTTCTGTGTGGAGTTTGCATGTTCTCCCCGTGTTGGCGTGGGTTTCCTCCGGGTGCTCCGGTTTCCCCCACAGTCCAAACACATGCGCTATAGGGGAATTGATCAACTAAATTGGCCGTAGTGTATGAGTGTGTGTGTGGGGGTGTTTCCCAGTACTGGAAGGGCATCCATTGCGTAAAACATATGCTGGAATAGTTGGCGGTTCATTCCACTGTGGCGACCTCTGAAATAGAGACTAAGCTAAAGGAATATGAATGAGTGAATGATCGTGATTTTTCATGACTAATTACAATATTTAAAGCGGGCGTGGGGTGGGGGTTTCGTATTGTGACGCAGCTCCTAGAGAAATGTAATATTAAATGAGAAAACAGTGGGCGTGGCTTGTTTTTTCTACTGCAAGCTGATTGGATGTAGTAAAGTAGGCGTTTCATAAAGAAAGATGCGGAAAAGTGTTTGGGGAAAGTTATTACAACCTAACAGACTCCTCCTCCTCAGCATTTCGGTTTGTTGTCATTAATGTTTACCATTAGAGGCTGGATATATCCGCACACTGCTGCCACACAATTGTGTTAACACACCCCTTTTAAAAGTGATTTTTGCATAATAGGTGCCCTTTATTGTGTGTGTGCAGGTTTGGGAGACACGCTACGCTCACCGTTCAGCAGACGGACTCGGAGCCGCTGCCCGCCGTAAAGAGCAGTGCTGCCGGATCCGCCACCGTGATGGATGTCAATAAACACACATGGGTGTATGTGGGCGGCCTGGGCGGACAGGTGAAGGTGAGACACACTTAAGCTTTATTACTGCGGGTTAATGAATCGATCACACTGAACATGCTTTTCCATTCTGAGACCACGAGGCACACAGGAAAAAAAAGTGTGCTGCGCTTTTTATGTTGCTAGGCAACCACTGAATCAGATATTGTTATAATTATTCATTCATTAATTTTCCTTTGGCTTAGTCCGTTTATTCATCAGGGGTCGCCACAGTGGAATGAACCGCCAACTATTCCAGCATATGTTTTACACAGTGGATTCTCTTCCAGCTGCAACCCAGTACTGGGAAACACCGGTCAATTTAGTTGATCAATTCCCCTATAGCGCATGTGTTTGGACTGTGGGGGAAACCGGAGCACCCGGAGGAAACCCACGCTTTCATTTGATTGGACAATGAATAAGACGTGACTGACATAGCATGCAGTTTACTTTTTTCGACTGCGGGCGCACAGAGAGCAATGGCAAAAACACGAGCACACGTGCACAGGGCTCATAAGCAGAGCACAAAACACTAGGAAGACCAACACACACATAAACACACAGCTAGACTTAACAATTTATATATAGATATGTCAAATCTATAATTAACAATATAATTGCCGGAATTATAATTTAACTAAACTGATTAGAATATATTTACCAGATTTATTATGTTTAATTTAATTGATAAGATTGTAGATACCGGAATTATAAAATACAAGTATCAAAGGAGGCGGGGCATAGACAAGAAGCCCTGCCCTAAAGGGGGCGTGGCGGTCACCAATCAAATTTTGACACCTGGTGGTCCATACATTCTCTCTGAAGATGCTGTTATAGTGTTGAGCTCTTACATGTCAAAAGATGAAAGTAGTTTTTGTGTCTCAGTTCACGAACACTGTAACCCTCGCTGTGTTTTCTTTACTCAGAAATCTCCAGCAGTGAAAATGACCCATTTCAGAGGCTGTATGGGTGAAGCGTCGCTCAACGAGAACAACATCGGCTTGTGGAATTATGCTGAGAGACAGGGCGAGTGTGGAGGCTGCTTCAGGAGGTAAAACACACACACACACACACACACACACACACACACACACACACACACACACACACACAAATCTGCTCGTGTCTTTTACTGTGGCCAGACTCAGAGACTCAGGGTTGATACGGTCATAGAAATCCTTGAAAATAGACAGAGATGGGTAGAGTATCCAAAATCTATACTCAAGTAAAAGTAACAATCTTAAAAGTTACTCGAGTAAGAGTAAAAAGTATCTGATGAAAAAAATTACTCAAGTAAATAGTTACTACTTACTTTTCATTATATATACATCCAGTTGAAGTCAAAATTATTATTCCAAAAATATAACAAATTATTCACCCTCCTGTGATTTATTTATTTATTTTTAATTTCCTAAATGATAACAGCAAGGTATTTTTCTAAAATAAAAATAAAATAAAAGCAGTTTTTATTGTTTTTAAAACCATTTTAAGGTGCCTAATTATCCTAACTTGCCGAAATAACCTAGTTAAGCCTTTAAATGTCATTTTTTGCTCAATACTAGTATCTTAAAAATATCTAGTAAAATATTATGAGCTGTTATCATGGCAAAGAGAAAAGAAATCAGTTCCCCCTCGCGTGCACACAGCGCCTGCAGCTGTCACAGTAGTTTATCAGAAACCTTTTATCCATCATTTCTTCCACAATTGACATCAAGAACAAACATAGAAGCTTTGTCAAATTGACAAGCAGCAACTGAATGTGTTCAAAAGAATTAAAAACGCCAAAATGGGAGGAATTTATAGTGCATTTGATAGTGAAACCACCTCATATTCACTGATTATACAGTTGAAGTCAGAATTATTAGCCCCCCTGTTTATTTTTTTCCCCAATTTCTGTTTAACAGAGAGCAGATTTCTTCAACACATTTCTAATCATAATAGTTTTAATAACTCATCTCTACATATATATACACACACACACCCTTTTTATATCAGGGCTAATCAGTTATTCCATTACACAGCGGTTTCTTTAGTTATCCCATAGTTATCATTAATAAGGATCAAATTAGCATAATAATGACACTTACCACTACATGTTTTTTCAGGTTGGAGCTGTAACTCATGTATATGTTGCGATGTCAGTTCAATGTACAGCGTGCATCGCATTATCAAACTATTCTTGTTGACATCTTGTATAGACTGAACTTGAGGCCGCGGGTGACCTGGTTCGATAAACTCACTGCACAGACAGTGTGACCGTCCTTCTTGGAACCGCAGATGGCGACATGGCGTGACCGCAGTATAAACTCGCAGGTCTTCCTCGAATTCAATCGTCATTCCAACATTAGGCACGCGCGCTCTAATCGAAAGCGGGAGACGCGCCTCGTGATATTTGCAAACAAGTGAATCATATTTATTATCATTTGACAGTAATGGAGGAACACCGCCAAATGTAGTGAAGTAAGAGTACTGATTTATCTCTAATTATTTACTTGAGTAAGAGTAAAAGTAAACATTTTTAAAAATGTACTCAAAAAGTACACGTTACCCAACACTTTTACTCAAGTATATGCAACGAAGTAAATGTAATTCGTTACTACCCACCTCTGAAAATAGATCAGTAAATTTAAGTTTATTGTTGTTAATTGTTTATTGCAAATTATGTTTTCAAGGTTTTAAAAGTGTAAATAGTGTTGCTTTTGTATTAATTTATCTTTCTAATTAGGTAATAATTATATATATTTGCTTTTGTTTCAAATAAAAACTGGAGTCTGTCTGTAGTGTGATCTGCCTTTTTATCTGTGCCTTATATTTAAGATGAACGATGACACATTTCAAATACAAATAAATGACATTTATGAGAGTACATGACAGTCATTTAATGTTGGGCTTGATGCAAGCACACCATCAAAAATTGTCTTACAATATGATACTGATAACACGTAGCATCTGATATAATGAGATAAAGTATGTACAGTTAAAGTAACAATTATCCAGGGGTTAATAATTCTGCAATTTCTGCGCTGAAATCATCTCTACATGCAGATACATGATATTCTTGATGTTCTGTGTTTCTCCATCAGTCCTCGCACTGAAGACACCTCGTTTCACTTCGACGGCAGCGGCTTCTCTGTGGTGGAGAAATCTCTGCGCTCCATGTCCACCAGTGTGGTGATGTTCTTCAAGACTCTGTCCCCGAACGGCCTGCTGCTGTATCTGGCCTCTAATGGCACGGTAAACAGGCATTATTACTCGGGGTGTAACTCTATATGTTACCGTATATGTATCGTACTGTATATGTCACGGTGCGGTGGTGACAGTTTGGTTCATGCACGCTAATACAGTCAGTCCAGTCACTGGAGTTAGACATGAAGAGCTTTTATGAATGGACGTCCAGTCAGTGCTTGCATTTGTCAGAGATTTCCGATGTTTCCAATGTCGTGCAGCCCTAATCTCATTTATAAACATGGCGTACTCATAAAACTGGTGTAAAATTGCGTAAAACAAGACTATATGTTTTTCTTGTCTAGAAAATGCTTCTTGATTTAAGAGTTTATAGATATTTAGTGTGTTAGTAAAATCTGTATGGTGCTGTTAGTTTTGATATTATGGTGCTCCACAAATAATTCAGTGTACTGGAAACACAGCAAAATCCTCACCATTATGACTGTGTTTGCAGAGAGACTTCCTGTCCATCGAGCTGGTGGAGGGAAAGGTTCATCTGACCTTTGAACTGGGCTCTGGAGCGCTGACCATGACCTCCAGCAGAACATACAACACTGGATCCTGGTACAGAATCGCCCTGCAGAGGAACAAGCGCAAAGGTGCGTCTCATATACTCTCATATACACACTTTCAATATGGTGATGCACATTTTCTGCAACTGTAACAAGAGGCAAATCAATCCTATATTAACGTTAAAACCGTAGACTGTAAAAGATATGGACGTAGTATTCGTGACGTCACCCATAGGTTTCTGAAGAGCGCAAAAGAAGCTACCAGTAGGCATGACCAACTGCGCCATTTTGTTCACGTGTCATCGCACCAACCGGGAGATACCAAACAAGGGCAAAGAGGTGGAGCGTGAGCGGAGCTACAGACACCTGCTAGTATTTTGCTTAGACAGGCTTTTCTTTGGGAGAAACGCTTAATACTTTATTACCTGCAACTCGTTTGTGTTCTGACCACATGTGCTTGGTTGTACACTTTATCAATAAAGTGTTTAGTCTTTTAAAAACACTGTTGTAACACATTGAGCCACTAAACATCGTTCTTATGATGCTTTTCAACTGGAGGAAAACACGAATTACTCCAAACACTTCAGATATAGTCTTTGTTAGTAAATGCAGGACTATTGATAAAATCCAGCATAACACTGTATGACAACACTTCAGATGACTGATCTAGAGCCTACAGCTAATAATCTGTCAGATTCTGGAGTGTATTACAGCTCTAAAGAACATTATAAATGATAAATGATCTTAAATAAAACAAATACATTCATAGAGATGGTATATAATTATATAATTTCACTCACCTAGGAAATGGAGGCCACGTGAATGGTTTGTGAGCACAATTAAGTCCACACAGCATGCCATATCATCTGATAATTGTAGGAAATAATTCCAAAAGGCAGCAGACTGTGTAAAGCCACATAAAACAACACAAAAATACGACGAATATGCCGAGTTTAGCGGCTAATCAGCCGGAATCAGCTGAGGTGAAGTGACGTCGACTAGCGAGACTTATAATAATAAAGGAAACGGATGAGTTATAAAAAAATTCACCCCCTTACAGTTATCATGAAGGGTAATATTAGCTATATGAACCAAAATCGTTCTTTGTACCAGGCTGTAAACACCTTTATTTCTGCTTTAAAGTCGGCCATTTTAATACAGGGCTCAATAGAAATTTGCTCCATATGGAGCCAGGACTAGCGGAATATCCACGAATTGCAGTTTCAGTTACTTTCGTATTGGCTTCCTGAGGGAAAGTGGGAAGTTGCCGCTTGGTTAAATCAGATACACTGCAAAAAATGCTATCGTTATTTAGAGTTTTGTCCTGTTTCTAGTCCAAATATCTACAAACTCTTAAATCAAGAAGCATTTTCTAGACAAGTAAAGCATATAGTCTTGTTTTCAGAAATAATAAGTCAAAATTAAGTGAGTTTATTTCTTAAAACAAGCTTTTTTGTTGTTGGCCCTTTATATGCAAATTAGCGGGTGACCACGCCCCTTTTCAGAAGAGGGCAGGGCTTTATTCTGATGTGCAGGGCTTTGCAAATTCACATTCCACTATTAGTTCAATACTGTAAACACACTTCACCTAAAAGTCAGTTATGGTTGTTCTGTGTGTTTATGAATTATTAGGTCATCTATCGGTCATGGCCGCTTCGAACCCGTCCGACCGGGAGGTGATGGAGGCGGAGTCTCCGGGTCAGGCTTCTGACCTCAACCGCTCTGACCTCGACCCCATTTACATCGGCGGATTGCCAGCCTCTCGACCTATCAGGTAACAGCACAGCATATGAGTGATTGTAGAACTGTGGATATTCATTCAGTCATTCGTTTTCCTTCAGCTTAGTCCCTTATTTATCAGGGGTCGCCACAGTGGAATGAACCGCCAACTATTCCAGCATATGTTTCACACAGCGGATGCCGTTCCAGCTGCAACCCAGTACTGGGAAACACCCATACACACTCATTCACACACACACACACACACACACACACACACACACACACACACACTCATACACTACGGCCAGTTTAGTTGATCAGTTCCCCTATAGCGCATGTGTTTGGACTGTGGGGGAAACCTCTCATTTTTTCACAGTCTCCGCCTCCTGAATCATACACTCAGCTTCGATTATCATCAAATTATTAAGTCTAATTTTCATCTTTTTGTGTGTTTATTCTAGTAAGTTAAATAAACTTTTGCATTAAACATCTATTTTCTGTATTATACATTATTTCGGTATTAAAAACAGATTTCGTGTGTGTCTCTGTGTTCTGTTGCATCAGTTATAAAAAGGCAGAACAGTCTGTAAAGCGCTGATAGAAGCTCCAGAGATGTAAATGTGTAGTGCTGTAAATGTGTGCAGGAGGCAGGTTGTCGCTCGCTCTTTCGTCGGCTGCATGAAGAACGTGGAAATCGCACGAACAAACTTCGACCTGCTCAGAGAGTCGTACGGCGTGAAGAAAGGCTGCGTTCTCAAGGTGAGAGTGGAAAAAAGCTATTATTATAAACTGTCAAACACAAATGCATGTTTTATTGAAAGTGTGTTTGTGTGTGTGTGTGTGTGTGTGTGTGTGTGTAGCCCATCCGCAGTGTGTCAGTGTTTGGCGGAGGGTTTCTGGAGATGCCAGCGGTGCTGCTTTCCTCTCACACTGAGATCATGAGCACCTTCTCCAGCAGACGCAACAGCGGAGTCATCCTGGCCGGATTCAGCCGTTCATCCAGACACACACAACAGGTCAGTCTTCATCATCATCATCATCATCATCATCATCAGTGTACACGGGTCACGGGCTAAAGATTCATTCATTCATTCATTTTCCTTCAGCTTAGTCTCTTATTTATCAGAGGTCGCCACAGCGGAATGAACCGCCAACTATTCCAGCATATGTTTTACACAGCAGATGCCCTTCCAGCTGCAACCCAGTACTAGGAAACACCCATACACACTCATTCTCACACACACACACACACACACACACTCATACAGTACGGCCAATTTAGTTGATCAGTTCCCCTATAGCGCATGTGTTTGGACTGTGGGGGAAACCAGAGCACCCGGAGGAAACCCACACCAACACGGGGAGAACATGCAAACTCCACACAGAAACACCAACTGACCCAGCCGAGACCTTCTTACTGTGAGGCCACAGTGCTAACCACATTTGAACCAAATTGAATCTTTTATTATATGAGTGTGTATAAGTGAAGTTTCACAAACTAATTTCGAGAGGAGCATGTGATATGATTGTTTGCGGCTGGTTTCTCATCTGCAATCATTAGTAAGCCAATTGGATCATTCTAAACTCACTATAAATAGCCCGTCTAACATTACTCCCTCATCTTCGTTCTTTGAAGAATCCTCCCATCCTGGGGTCATCTTCCCTTTTCTTCCTTTACCACGGGGAGCTCTCGAGAACTACCTGATATTGTACCCTCCTATTTGCCCAGGCGAAAGCCCTGGGCTCAATTATCTCCGAGCTCTGGGTTCTCTCCCGGGACAGCATGCCAAACCTGCTATTATTATGCTATTAACTCTTGAATGTATATTTATTGTGTATATGTGATACACACACACATAAAGAGAAACAAAACTCTGCAAAACAATTTTGTTAAATAGATATTTAATTTTAGATATTTAATTTTACATGTAATTTGTATCACATACACATATATTTTATTTCTAAATATAAATAAGCATTTTCTCAAATATATGCATGCATTTATATATGTTTATATATTGTGTGTTTATATATACATAATAAAAATACACAGTACACACACACATATATTGTCAAAACTTTTAATTTGGATGCGAATAATCGTGATTCATTTTTGCCCAGCACAGTTTTTTATGCAGCATTCCAAAATGTGTGTGTGTGTGTGTGTGTGTGTGTGTGTGTGTGTGTGTGTGTGTGTGTGTGTGTGTGTGTGTGTGTGTGTGTGTGTGTGTAGCCGCTGCTGCTGCTGCTGCTGGTGTCTGGAGGTCTGGAGCTGCGTGTGTGTGTGTCTGACGGAGCAGCGGTGCAGAAAGCTGAACTCAGAGGATCCTTCAGTGACGGACATGAACACTCACTCATCCTGCAGAGGAACAAACGGTCTGTTCTGCTTCTGATTTTAGGGGAACGTATAGTCAAAAATGTGAATATACAGTTGAAGTCAGAATTATTCGCCCCCCTGTTTATTTTTCCCCCCAATTTCTGTTTATCAGAGAGCAGATTTCTCCAACACATTTCTGCACATAATAGTTTAATAACTCATCTCTAATAACTGATTTATTTTCTCTTTGTAATGATGACAGTAAATAATATTAGACTAGATATTCTTCAAGACTCTTCTATACAGCTTAAAGTGACATTTAAAGGCTTCACTAGGTTAATTAGGGTAACTAGGCAGGTTAGGGTAATTAGGCAAGTTATTGTATAATGATGGTTTGTTCTGGAGACTATCGAAAAAAAATAGCTTAAAGGGGCTAATAATATTGACCTTAAAATGTGTTTTAAAAAATTAAAAACTGCTTTTATTCTAGCCAAAATAAAACAAATAAGACTTTCTCCAGAAGAAAAAATATTATCAGACATACTGTGAAAATTTCCTGAATCTGTTCAACATCATTTGGTAAATATTTAAAAAAGAAACAAAAAATCAAAGGGGGGCGAATAATTCTGACTTCAACTGTATATATATATATATATATATATATATATATATATTAGGGGTGTCAAAATTAATTGTTTCTTCGGTGCACCGTGATGCAGATGGGGACAATTCGATATCGGTTCAGTAATAGATCATAACCGGTTATTACGCACTGACGTCATTTATCCCCTATGCGCGATGTCGCGGTAGAATACTATAGCGAAGTAGGCGAGGGTGAGTAAATAAAAACACTCCTACTACTTAAAAAGCAAATCTTTCACAGACACTGCCCCTCTCACTCTCTCTCTCTCTCTCTCTCCCACACACACACACACACACACACAAACCTTGAGCATTTGACCCATTGGCATGTTCGTGAGGTAAAGTTTCCTCTCCTCTCGGAGTCGGCTGTTAAAGAGATACTTGTGGATCCAGACACAAGCGTGCCTGTGGTGCGAGTTTATTGTATTGTATTTATTCTATTACGGATTACCTGATTATGTATTATGCACATATAGACTGAAGCAGGTCGCACGCCAGAAGCGATGCGCCGCGCAGCGCCACGCATTTCAGAAATTCTGAATGCACCCAGCCACGACTCAGGACACTGTTCATAATTCTGCCGCGCCACAGAGCGCCATCTGATTAGTTTAGTTTTAAATAGCCTGCAAATGTGCTCGTCTGGTGTGAGATACTTTCAACTGTCATGTGCGCGCCGTGTCACGGCACTGAGCGGCGCATCCGGTGTGTGACGGCCTTGACCCGAGGCTGATTTTCCCGCGTCACTCATGGGGGGCTTTCGTTTCTAATCGCAGCCCTTTCTGTTGAGCCGAGCGGGTGAAGACAATGACCAAACATAGGGGTGTAAGAACTTGCCAGCGCTCAAAAAGCAAGCGGGATCATATTTACATTAGTTTATTTGTTATGAATGCTCGTGCTGTCTTCTGTGCATGTATTGGATTCACAAAGAGTGTTTTTTTTTCTTTTTTGAGCAGGTAAAATTAAAGGTACAGTTCATTTATATTACTGCTTGTATTAAAAGACAAAATTGTATTACAAATAATAGGCCTATATAAATATAAACCTATTCATAGATTTTAATAAAAAAAAATTTCTTGTGTTGTAAAGAAAAAAATCTAATTATGTATGGAAAGCATCGTCAATGCACCGTGATGCACCAAGATATCGAATTGAACCGAATCGATGACATGATAATCGTAACCGAACCGAACCGTGAGACCAGTGTAGGTTCACACCCCTAATATATATATATATGTGTGTGTGTGTGTGTGTTTAAAATTATATGTATAGAATGTATTTTTAATATGTATTCATATATATTTTTACTAATGTATTTTTGATTTGTTTTTATTGTAGTCATTTTTGTGTAAATTCAGCGTGATTG